>CM032796.1:18036523-18256523 GCA_019155185.1 Beaufortia kweichowensis
CAATGGGATGATTCAATGGCCTGCCATCCCTGTGAAATCTGCATAATGTTTAGTCACAGTATGTTAAAGAAAGTGTTGACCTCTCTCCAGGGTTCCAGCACTTTTTGACCAAGCCATTACCATGACTTTTCCAGCTGTTTGTGATTACAGGACTTTTAGAAATCATTTTACAAAACCGCCCCTGCTGAAAGCCATTTCTAGCCAATGAAACACTTACACAGAACACAGAACTATAAAAATGTACATTCATCTAAAGAGATCTCCAAGTCAGTAACGGTAATAAACAAGGAGTATTCAGCCAGTCTTTAGTGTCTGTACGACTGCCCCAGGTTGCCAGATCCCCATTAGCATATTTGGGCTTTGGTCTTTGTTTTACTTTGACCTGTATAATAAATGTCACATCCACAACACAACAAATCAAACGTTTGTTAATTTCCCCGGCTTTCCTCTGCAGCTGCGGGCTCCCATTGTGCCACCAGTTTTTAATTAATGTGATAAGTAATACTTGCAAGGCAGCAATGTGCTTTTTTCCCCCCTTTCGCTTTTTAATTGGGTGGGCTGAGAGGAAGGAGGCGACAGGAGGAGGGACGGGGTGGGGGGCAGCGAGCGGCTTTTCAAAAGTAAACAAGAGTGAATCGAAGCCATCGTACGCTGTCCTTTTACCTGAGGAGGTAGAGATATGCAGACAATGCGGCCGACATGATTTCCTGTGTTATTGTGTAAACTGATATGCTGGAAATTATGTCTCATAATCTAGAGGTGGTTAAACAAGGGCTGGAAACGATTGCGAGGAGCACGCCAGGCCGTCACACACACACACAAATACACACACGGTCTTGAAAAGACAGCTGACATTTTCCCTCACATAAGAGGTTCTCACAAGAGCAACACTATTTCACATTTGGCTTTAAACACACACACAATCATATTTCATTCACTACCTCTTTTATAAAGCTTTATGCATTCCACAATTATTCTTAGTTATTCTCATGTGCTGAAAATGCATGTGTATGTATCTGACAGTATCAAAAAATAATTAAACTAGTAAATAAAAACACATTAGTTAAATACATGTTGTAATCTTGTAATGTGTAGCGCCCTCTAGAGGTGTGCACAAGATTTGAAACATCAAGTCCTCTTCAAGAAATGATATAAACCTGCATTACATTTATGCATTTTGCAAACGCTTTTATCAAACACGACTTAATGTAAAGTGCATTTATGACACGCATCTAACCCACAACCTTTGCACGGTCAATACAATTCAAACATATAAAAAATAAACTATCTATCAAACAAATACATCTTTACATTTACATCTATCAGATGCTTTCAACAAAAGTGACTTATTAGACATTGTGACATGTATGTGCAATTCCCGGGTTTGAACCCATGACCTTGGCAATGTTAACGCCATGCTTTTACCAACCGAGCTACAGGAAAGCCAATTCAAAAAACCTTTCATTTTTTTTAATACAAAATTACTTACAAGCTACACCATAATAGCCAAACGACAACAATACCACCCAAAAATATATAATCTATATAAAGTAAGTTAAATAAAATGGTTCAGTGCTCTCTGTAATAACAGAAAAATACCTCACCGAGAGTCACTCTATGGCTGGAATCACCACTTCTGACTAACAGCCGCAATTATCAAACTCCACACAAACTACCGGCGATCTCTCTCTTAACGTTGGGTTCCAAACAAGTGTCACCCACTTATCAGGAGGGCTGTTCATCACAACCACAAATCACTGAAGAGGAAGAGGATGGCTTACCTAAACAACAGACCCGCGTTATACAGAACTATGTGACTGAAATACGGAGTTTAAAGACAGAACTGAGCAGAATGGATTGAAACGAGGTAGAATGTGATCTAAAGTGTGAAAACCCAGCTTAAGTTACTTTTTGTAAAAATTTTTTTACATATTATCATCCTATAAAATATTAAGAACCATTGTGTCAAAATATAACCTTGATATATTTAATACTGACTGAGTAAGACCATGTCAAAGATAGAGATCATAGAGATATTAATGATCATAAATCAAACTTTTGATCTCAAAATTAGATAAGACTTTTTACAAAAGTCAAACAAGAAGCAGCAGAAGATCTGAATTGAAGGAGATTCATGCATGCAAATTGACTCCTTTTCTTTGTTAACTTATGGCTCTCTTGAAAACAGGAAACTAAAAGAAACTAAGGGAAAGAAGATTTTGATAGAGTGGATCCAGGTATTCATCTCCTCCTGTAATGCTGAGAGATGCTCGATGCATTTCTACCATCAACAACTTAACAATAGCTCACACAACAATAAAAAAAAAAAAATTAATATGCTAATTTGTTAAAGAAGTAAAACATTGCCACCTACTAGAAAATCTCATCAAACATGACGTTGGGCAGAAACCTTATATTGCCATATTTCGTGATTTTTGTTTTTCATAAATCATTATTGGGCAATACCAGACATGTTTGGTGAAAACTTGAAATATAAACAGATGGTTGAATAATACCCGTGATAAATACATTCTGTGAGAATTCATATTTTATTAAACCCTTGTTGAAAGAGTCCAGGCATTAAAAACTTTAAGAGACCTCACATGGGTATTTAAAGCACCAAATATTGACATCTGAGCTTTCAGTATGGTGAAAATCTCATTTTGTCATGGTAAGGTTGACATTTGCATGGAATTGAACATATGAGTGTTGACATGTTTTTCTCTTTGCAAAACACAGAGAAAGTACGAAAAAGAGCTTTTCTTTTCATTTTCCACTTTGTTTAGGACATACAAGGTTTCTGCCCGACAGAACATTTTGGGTCTTTCTGGCTATAAGGGACACAATCTACTCTACCTTCCGTTTCTTGGAGTGATCTTATTGACGTCTCTTCTGCGAAACTGCCTCATTTGTCTCTGAAACGCTATCGCGAGGCATCTTTGGGCAGTCAGCAGATTGTTGATCATCTCAGTCTATCCCATCACCTCATTGGCCCTGTGCGGCCACATCAATGGCAGCATCAGGCCGCTGCGCTAATCGCCACTGTCAGGATGAAAGAGGCAAGGTTAATGTCCTCTGACAGAGGCATGTGCACAAGAGATCTCGATAAGAAAGAGGGCAGTATTATTGCACCGAGGCTGCCCGTTTCCTAGTGTATTGTGGAAAACGATCAATGTCACAGAGCCCCGGTCATGCGTCTTGTCGGTAACATGTATATCGCCCCCTTCAGATCAGCCATTGAGCAAACGGTGAGATATATGGCCGGGGCAGAGTCGAAGAAAGAGCGAAATAACGGTGCTTTGTATCGCTGCCAGGGCCTCTTCAGATTTATGATGCCCAATTACAAAGAAGTGCGCGGCCCACCTATTTTCCATTAGCCTATCAAAATCTTTAGTGCTTGTTTGTGAATAGGTTATCAAGCCTTTCAGAGCAGACAATGGATTTATAGCCCCCTTGCATTCCTCAAAGAAAGACGTTTAATACGGCGCCTTTGAACATGTAAAAGAACAGGTAATGTGCATTAAACCCAAAGCTTCATTATCTTAATTAAACCAGAAATACAACCCATTTACTTTATTCTGAAAAGAAATATTGTGCTGTACTGTACAGATAAGCAAAAAATAATCATAATAAAAATGTTTTATCTACAGATTGGTGTATCAAACCCTCTTATTCAAATCTGTTTCTCGTTCCTCAGAGAGTAAGAATCAACCTGCCGATTGCAGTAGCGGATCTAACAGTCTGTCCTGCTCGAGCTGATCTTATTCTGTCATGTTTGCTGGCAAGTTGCCCTCAGTCTATGACAGCTAAATAACACACTTCAGAGGAAAATAACCCATGCTAGCAGCACCTGCTTCTAAAGGACAGCTCCAGACGAGAGACACGAGACTGAATGTGCTGCTTTTCCCTTTAAATTAAGATTTAATACAAAGAACAAAATTAGCTTTCCAAAGACAGTATAAATATAATATACTACTTGACTCTCTGCTATAATTTTAATTCAATTATTATTCAATGCCAACCTTGCTATGAAGAAGTACAATTTTAATCAAAGGTTATCATCATACTGATAGCTCAGATGTTATATATTAAATACTCGTGAGAGGTCTTGCTTAACGTTTTTAAAGCATTTGTTTATGGTTAAATCATGATTTTTCATAGTCAGGTAAAGTGCTGTTTTTAAGAATTGTCACATCCATAACAGTCCATATTCCTCGTAAATGTGCACATAAAAACTAAAATTATACAAATGAATAATTATATGTTCAGTATATTGGTAACGAATACATTCTGTGAGAATTATTATTTTATTTTATTTATTATTATTTCTCAAGTTTTGACAAAAAATATCACTTCCATAACACTGGAATTGCCCATTTGTAAACGTAAGCAACGAATTTATTGCCGCATTTATATTTACAGCATTAGCAATGGTGAAATTTGGCACAAACCCGTGACAACATGAACCTTTTTCCGCTTTAAAACAGCACGTTGACTATGAATAATGGTGACTAAGCGTTTGACATTTGGATACCTGTCTCTTTCGGGTCCTCAAAACAGAAGTGCCGGTGGGGGGTGCACTTTTAAGCGGGTAGCGCGTGGGGTGAAAAGGCAGAGCGCGGGCATGCGGCTGTCATGGCAACCGATGGAGGAGTTCGCGGCGTGCTGCGTCACGGCCATTTCCCCGACACGGTGTAAGAGGCGCAGTGGTTGTCCACGTCTCAGTTTGAGAAGTTTCTTTAGTTCTCCTCGCCATTGTCCCTCTTTAACTGCCACGTGTTGTCAGGCAATCAAGCCGAGCCGGTGCAGGAATTCACCAGACGCACTTAAACTTTCCTAGGCCCGTCCGTTTCCGCAGTTTTACGCATCCTGTAGGGGTGTTCGTGGAAGGCCCACGTGGCTCGGCTAATTGTGATCCGTCGAGAAAGGCGGGTGGCTGTCCGCGGGGATAATTGTGCTAAAAGTACTATGCAGTTTGCTCCTGCTGCGGTGCGCTATGAAAGCGCATTTTCCCCTGCGCGCATCAAACCTGAACTTCGGTCGAAAACAAATGAACTTGGGTCGCGTTGTGCCAGGCATGGGGTTTCACCAACAATAATAAAACCGCCTGATTCTGCGGTATTGGGCCTGTTGGAGACTTGTTTACAGTAATCTGTTTACAGCATTCGCGTTTACGTTTAGTGTATAACGGTAGGACGTCTGATGGCGGGTAATTTGCGCCATTCAATGGCACGCTGCACGCGATTTGCGACTCTCCACTTTGACGCATTCTGTCACACAACATATACGTGTGGCGTGTGCGTCACAGTATTATTATTTATTATTAAAAGTCCAGCTATAATTATTTGTACTTTTTGGGCTTTTGTTGGAGTAGAGGTGACCAGTTTGTTGCACTAAACACTTAACCACCAAATAAATCTTCTATCATACATAACGTCTTTAATTGGAATTATTTACTGTAAATTACAAATAAAACAAATCTCTATTGAATGTTCAAATTAAAATAAATATGATACATGGTGATGTGAACTTCTTTAGATTTAATTTAATGTTGAACTTTTAGCCCAAAGATAAGCAGAAAAAAAATGTCCTTTATAAAAATGAACCATGATTTTACTACAGTAACTAGTTTAGGGTTTTATTTGTAGTGAAAATAGTATCCACAAAACGGTTATTGTATTATTTTACATTCCAAAATGTAACATAAATGGAAATAAATTAGCCATAAAACCATATACTTCAGTTATAATTCAGTTAACCATGGTTAACTTTTATAAGTGATGACTAATGTATAATCGAGTAAGTTAAAGTAAATTTAGAAAATTAAAGTAAATTAATTAAAGTAATAAACAAGTTTTTATTCTTGGCGTTTAGCTTTAACAATATAACAGAACGACGGCGCCCTCTGCTGTTTGAAACGATGTCAAGCCGGGAAGAAATGCAGTTTATTTAGTGTTAAAATTCTTAAAATGTGAATTATTTTTAAATATTGATTAAATATTTATATGGGTTATAACCAAATAAATAAAAATGCGGGTTTTACGTCACCTGCATCTATTAAAATGTATGGATTTACTTGAGATTTGTTAATATCGTAATGAGAAAATACAGAAATACTTTGAGGTTTACTTTTTCACTTCAGTTTGTTCTTTATTTGTACAATACTTCTGTATTTGCTTATTTTCATAACTTAGATGTGGTAAACACACCCCATAAAATCAGATACACTGGCAAGTCTTGGAGGACACTGCCATCTGCTGGTCATTTATTCAAATGCAGGAACACTTCAAATAATTTGCAATTTATTTTAATTAATTTTATTAATCAAGTATTTTTTCCTGGGATTCAGATCCATTACCTTGACATTACTAGAGCCATGCTTCAGTGTACTGGCATTTAATTCAATTTCATTAATTTTCATATAATACAGTACGAATAAGTTTTGGTCTGCTGGTTTTTCTGTCCTAGTTTATTATTATAAGAATTGTTCTGAAGATGCCCAATAGATGGTTTTGAGCTGAATAGACTGTACCCGTCCTCACAGGATACAGAATGCATCTCCTTAAATGATGCCATTCTAAACCTCAACAAATCTCAGCAAATCCCAACAGTGTTCCTGCTGAATGCAACATCACACCCATTTCATCCTACACACCATTTAAGCATCTTACTGAAGAGCATAACAGTCCTGGATTGGATTGCATGAGAAAAAATAAAGCTGAAGATTAAATCACTAACTTTCTTTCTGGAGAGCCATGTTTTGTGCTCTGATCAGTTAATGATATCAATGAAAACATTTTGTGAAGGATGACTTGTACCAACAGAGGAACATTTCTACATGACTTTCCATAGCCAGCATCTCTCTCGCCCACTCACTCAACCTTATAGTTCCTCTGTGTTTTTTCTTCCTCTGGATTAACCTCTCTAATCCGCTTTACACTCTCATCTCAGCTTCTCTCATTCTTCACTCCGCCTTCTCTGTGTTTCTTTCTCTCTGTTTCTGTTTTCCTCAGGCAACTTACTTACAAAACCCTGATCCTATTATACAAACTAAACAACTTAAATGTCTGTCTTCTCATAAGAGGCCTGTCAATGTTCACCTGTAAAGCAGGAAGGTAGGCGGTTTTGTAAAGATTCACTCCTGATGAGCTTGCCATGTGAATGTCACACTTCTTGTAGAAAGGTTTCTGCAATCTTACTCTTACAACAGCTCACAACATGCAAACATGTTTTAAACAACACAAGAAAGAAAACTTACGACTGCCAAACTGTAAACAGACCATAATTACCCCAGTATCTATATACAGTATTATCCTTATTTGCTTGATACAATTATTTAATTTTACTAAATCAAAACAACCATGTATTTCATACCAATGTATTAAATGACAAACCTGACTTTGAAAAAAAAACAGGGTGGTTTTAATCACTGCATCCCAAAACAGACAGAATTATTATTTATTTTACATGCAAGTTGCACTTTAAAGTAGGTATTTCTAAACATCCTAGCTTAAAATGCATTATAAATAGATTCATATATGATTATATGCACACACTAAACTGTAAATTACTGAAACCTCTCAATGATGCATCAGGTGAAACATACAGGTAACTGAATCAGACCAGGTAAACTCGCCACCTTAACTTAGTATAACTTTAAAAAGTCCCAGAACATCAAAGAGAAACCAAAGCAATTTGGATAAAATTGCCATGAAGGTCAAAACTGAAACAATTCATCACACAAATGCTGTCGAAATCAGTTTGTACTCACCATGTGATCTTGTTGTCAGTTCATTGAAGTTAAACAGAAGTTTGCTCCTTCATACATGAGGATTTCCTCCAAGTAGATTTCTCATCGTCGGTCTCAACTGAGAATGTCCTTTTTGGAAACATCATCCCATCCACGTGCAATCCAAAAGTCATCATTCTTGTTTCCATGAAGAACACCAAATTTTAACACATCCTGAACTCTTGGTCTGTCATTTTGTCCATCCAGCCTGAGATCCATCATTCAGCTCCTCAGGTAATTCACCTGAAGTTCATCGAATGCACCTGCAGCTCCTCCAGTGATCCAACACTTCCAGTCTCTCGTACTTCTGGGTTTTTAAAAGCTTAGTTGTTTATCTAAAAGAGAAAAGAGGAGAAAATACAGTGATCCACACAGAGAGAAATATGGTTTGGTGTCATTGAGTAACATCAGTTATTGCAGTGGCAGTAGTTGAGACTGGTAAGCCAAACCCCTGTAGCCCTATTCACAGCTTCTCTCTCTCTCTCTCTCTCTCTCTCGCTCGCTCACTCTCCTGTTCCTTTCCTTCCCTTTCTCTAAGAGCATGAATATGTTATTACGCTCACAAAAGCCTTACGTATTGTTTATGAATTACCAGCCTTCCAGTCAACAAAGGCTATTTTCATAAGAAACCTCCATTTCATTTCAGCTTCAATTTGATTACCAGCTAAAGAATAGAAGCCCTTCGGCCAAACCCCCAGCGGCTTCCCTCTGTTCTGCCTGGTTTTATTCATGCCCATTGAAAGACCTTTATTGCTTTCCTTTCATACTGACAGGGGGAAAAGCTTTTAGAGTAAACCATTGACAAAAAAATATTGCACAGCTATTTTGCACAATAACCAAATGAAAGAGAGCACCCGCTCTATACTGTGTGCCCTTTCTGCTATGCTTTTTCATACAGTTCGATATTTTAAAAGACAAGACAGTATTGCGAGAACAGGGCATGAATGGTGATTTGGAGATATGATTATGGCAGAAGCAAAATCTGTTGAAATGATTACTACTACTGAAGAGTTCAGGGAATAGAAAACAGGTGGATTTGAGTTTGGATGAGAAGACAGCAACAGGTTTATAGCGTAAAAGAAAGACAGTCGGACAGGTAGATACACAGAAATAAAGATGAACAGACAGACAACATGCAGAGCTCTATGAAAAACTTCATATCTTTTTAACATCATGCCCACACCAGACTGACTGTAACCTTTAACCTCTGCGTTGGTGTTAATGGACACACAGACAGCAGTAAGAAGTAAATCAAGCGTTTGTAGCAGACACCACAGACAGACAGCCACACAAAGGTGATATTCATTCACCTGCCCGACGGTAAGAAAAACGGACAGGGCGCCGAGTTATCTCAGCGTTTGATCTGCCCGCTAAGAGATGAATTAGATGCTCTATTATGCGTTTTATGAGTCTTTGTATTTATGTAAGAATATTCAGCGCTAGACAAAGGTGACTGATCCATTATTCATCCCTGGGCCGAGGCTGGTCTGGCAGTTTGAAAAGAGCCTGACATTTGAGCTTTTTCACCAACATCTGCAAAATTATATCCTTTCCATTGTGAGTCAATGAAGGCCAGTCAGCGGCCATAAAGGAATGAAATTTGGCCTGTCACTTTCATAAGGGAGAAAGTATACAACATGAACTCTCATGTGTGTGATATCAGCGGAACAGAGACAGAGCTCTCGTCTCTCATCTAGTTTCTTTCGGGCTTTAAGATAAGATTTGACAATGTTTAAAGACAATATTTTTAATCAAGGAGGAAACAAAAAGTTAAGGGTTAGTTTTTAGAAATGAAAGATGTAGAATCAAGCAGGATTTAGGTGTATGTTTTTATGTTTCTGATTCATTTTAACACAAGTGTTACTTTTTACTTAAAAAGTTAAAATAGTGCTTGAAAACTAATTGGCCCAAATCTAGGGTGTTGCTTATGTGGTTACTAAGATGCTCTGGGTGTTTATTGCTAAGTGGATGCTTTCTGCGCAAGTTAACAAATCACAACCCTAAATCTATTCAGGTCCACAAATAACAGCCTTTAACAGGTCGTTTCTCCCGTTTTATTATCTACCGGTGATTTTATAGAAAACTGAAAGCATTTTTAATCAACAACAATATGTGACGCGAGATTACATGTGTGTTCATAGCGCAAAAAGATGGAAAAAACTACACATGAAAGTTTAATACGGTTGGTTAGGGTCTTGGCCAACACTATGTTACTTTAAAGACTTGAATGAATAGAAACGCAAGTAACATCCATCTTGATATGAAGATATTATTTGTGAACGATCTCTTTAGAGACTATAAGTTCATTCATACCTGTGCAACATTCCATATACAGTCAGTGTAGCTGAGAAATGAATGTGGTTAACACAATGAAAACTTTTGTGACGGCACACAGCAGTTCAATTAAGTGACAGGTAACATTTTCTGCCTCTTTATCGAACTCTCCAGCACGCTGGGCTTTGTCCTTATGTTAATGTCCTAAACATCAGTCTTTCTCAAAATGTCAAAGTCGCCTCCGTTCACGCACAAAAGAACAACCTGCCTCCTCCTGCAGGAGCCCGAGCCGGTGATTAAATCTCCCACAATGCATTGCTGTCCCTGAGGATTGTGAGTCTTTGGAACCGATGCAAGTCATTGTTTGGTATAATAGGGTGGAGGTACACACACACAAATACATCCAAGGTTCTGCAACACCTGCACCGCAAATATTACAGTGCCAAGATCTCAGCCAATGCTAGAAATACAAAAGTGACATTTTACCATAATCTGGATGTTCGGTCTTGATAGAAATAAGAGAACATGAAGAATAAATCTTTTGAAAGAGATTTGAGAAACAGCACAGACTTATTATCGTTTTTAAAAAGCATAAAGTGGAAAAATGAAAGCATTTTATCATCAGTTTTTGGATCATTAGTAATACATGAATGGCTGGAGTTTACTAAAGAAGGCCTGTAGGAGGAGCAAAACACTTGACTTGATTCTGATTCGCAGTCTTTCTATTTCAGTCTTTCTTTTGCATGTTTTTTTTGACACAAAATAGTCCTAAATATGTTTTCTACTCACGAACCGAGTTTCTTGAGACAGCAGCGGTAAAGTCCTGCGGAAGTTTGGTGAAATAAATCTTTGAGGAATCAACCAGAACTATAACATAAAACTTAACATCAAGCACAGAAAACATAATTGCTACAATGAACACTAATGAGGCTAACAAACGCAGGTGAAAACGATCAAAAAGCATGAACAGGAAACATGATTAAAACTACATAATAAAAGTTTAAATAATGAAAGTGCACTTTTAACATATTTGAGATCGAAAACTGCTTTAATTGCAAAAAATATATATTTTGTGACATAATAATATAAAAAATTTAATCTGAATCATAATAATTTTAATATGTAATCTGAAGTGCTTGCATAAAAAATAATGTTTGCAAATAATAAAACAAATTACTTGATTTTATAAATTAACAATTCAAGGTCAAAGTGGTATTAACACCATTTTCAACTAAAACAAAACTTTATGCATTTTGGTTATTTATTTACACAACATTTTTGGTGGCTATTTGAAAACTGATTTCAATGTGCAAGTTTCTGAAAACGATCCCATTATTATATGCTGAACTAAATAACTAAATAATCATATACTTTTAACACAAAAACACAGTTTCAGGTAAACTGTTGTTGTGTAAAAGTAAGGAATTGTGATTAAGGGATTAACTAAAAACTTTTCATGTAATGACTTTTTAGCTAGTGATTGATTGTATTATTTAAGGACTATTCTGACAAAACATGACAAAACCACAAAATACTTTTAAAATGAGCTAGACAAGGATGAGAGACCCAAACACAATGTAAGAGTCAGTAAGAAGTTGTATTTATTTAATTCAATCAGCAGGTAATAAGAGTATAGATAGAAAGAGTGCTTTGGGAAGAGAGAGTAGTTGAGGTTATTTGGAAGAAAACGATCAATTATACAATATACAGTCATTCTGCAGTAGATATTTCATTTAAATACATAAATTAGACAACATAAAAGATTCTTAATCTGCTGGTTTCTCACCACAGAGTCAGTGTTCATTTAAAATCAATCTTGCATACAGTTTTCTTACAAATGTTCTGTGAAATGCTGAACCAGCTAGAAATTCTGGAAATCTCTTTTTTCAAAAAGGCACATTTCCCAGCATTAAATAATACAATAAAAGGATTATTTCTGTACAAATCGACAGTCTCCATTAGTGTAGAGGATCATAATAAAGAGTAAAAAAGACACAAGGTGCAAAAGAGCAACCAAACCAAAAAATTAAAACGTTAAAAGGTCATTTTAAAACAAACCTTGAAATGTGACGAAAATCTCTCAAAATTAAGACTAGTTTCCTCAGATTTGTCTCCAGTATTGTATTGCAAGGTTTTTCCATTGGAAAATCTGAATGAATGTCATCACTTATTAAATATATTGGCTAAAGTTTCCTCAAATCAGAGTACACAGGCAGTAATGCACGCCTGCTAACATACAGTATATGTTTCATCCCTGAGAACCAATGCCAGTCGTCTTTGTGATTGTGTACAAAATCATAAAACTGTAAAAAATGTGTGAAAATTGGTCCAACAAGATGCTTGGCACTGACAAAGAAACTGGAACAGGTTTGGGATTAAAAAAGGCTTAATACTGTGAATGAAAGGGTTTTTTTTGGTCAGGACATAAGACTGATTCTGATTCTACACATAAGATAAGAGACAATTATAAGATGCAGTTTCCATATAATGTGCTAATCACATGACTGTCTCACAAATTAGTCTCATCCCAGGAAGGGTCGTTCATGCTCTTTAATACTTTTCTGACAATCTTCTCCAGCTCTTTCCGTGCCTTTTGCTCCTCTTCAAGATTTCGCTTCATTCTCTTGTTGTCCTGCAAAAGAGATCCAGATCACGGCACCAGATTTTAACACTTGACTAAATGATATGGACTCAGGCAAAGTTTCTTGTTGCATATGTACACACCTGTTTGAGTTCTTGTACCTCATCTCTTAAAGCATAAACTGTATCCACCAGACTCCTACAATGAATGTGAAATGAACATGAATCAAACACCAAGAAGTAAACTAAAGACATAAATTAATGGCATATGACATATTTAGAGCTCACTTTTCTTCAATAACGGTTTGACCGTTGCTTTTTGTCTCTTCCACAATGATTTTCTCCTCTTCAGGGAAAAGCATATGTGGCCCCGACTCCTTCCTTGATCCTGCAAGAGGTTTAACAATTAAAAAAATACCTGAAAGATCATGTCAATCTTAAAGAAACAGTTTTTATGTTGGAGGTAAGGATGTAAGAAATATTGTTTTAAGAAAACAAACTGAAAATAAAAACGGCTCCATCCTGTGAAACCAACCAATGAATAAACGTCTTTAATGTGATGTTTATACGAGCAGCAGCTCTTACGGGATACAGAACCCATTCTGTTAGTGTGAGTTATCCATATACTGTCATAGTCCGAGTCTTCTGATTGATCAGAGGAGGGAAATCCACTGCTACGGCAACCCACAGCATCCACACACGACTGGCCAACATCAGCCAGAACATGATTATGCATCAAATCAGTGCCCTGCCACGCTAACAAGGGATGGGGGAGCAAACCAATCAAATCGAAGGGAAAGGATTGGGGCAATGGACCGAACCAAAGGCAAAATGAGGGAGAGTCCGATAAAATATATACAGAAAACAATAATGGTGGGACAACATAAAGCAAAGAGAATATGGATGAATAAGAAACGGAATGAAGGACGGGAAGGAGAGAAAGAAAGATGCTGTTAAAACGGCAGAAAATATTGGTAGAGTTTAGTAAACACACATTTATACACAATAGAAAAGTCGTTTGTAACATTTTAACGGACAAGGAGAGATAAACTTGACAATGAAAAGTGAGATTTTCTTGGCTGAATTAATAAATGACACAAAGTGCTTTATTGCATAGATTAGCAGACAGAGTCTGTGTGTTTCTTCACTTTCAACCATTGCGTTTAAAAGTCTCAGTTACATAATCTGAAACTAAATCCATTTTTTTGATAGCATACACACAGAAACATGTTACGACGTCAAAGAGCAGCTGTGTTAGTTTTGGGTGGTTGTGTATGTCTTCGTTGTCCTTACTTGAGTTTAGCGTCTGTCGTGTTTTAGCACTCGTGCAGTACGCTTCAATCACTTTGAGGATCTGAGCGTCCTCCTCGAGAGCTGCGGTGCCTGATGAGAGAAAGGATGACAGTGATAAAACAACGTTAAAAACAAGTTCAATAACATTTATGAGTTTACAGTGTCATAGCGTCACACACTTTTTCTCACAGTGAACTCCTCGTCAGACGGCTTTCTCTCTGGTTTTCGTTTAGGCAGAAGCTTCTTCATGCTTTTGGGACTTTTACTGAGATCCTGAAAGACATGAGAAAGTTAGACACATGCATTCCCTGGGATGCGAACCCATGACTTTGTGCTTCAGTCAACACAAAACGCGACACCTCTTTGTAGCACAAAGCAGCTGAAGGTTTTAGGGGTGGTGCGGGTCTGAGACAGCTGAGACTCCATGGTTTCTGGGTTTTGGGAGGTTCTAAGGGTCCCCACATCATAACACTGTGAGGTGTCCCGTGTGAAGACAGGTGAGGAAGAGTGTGGTACGCCGGAGTCCCGCTTACACCTCGATTCTCTGAGTGTCTGGATGGGGTGACAGGGTGAGACGGCAGCTACAGATAGAGAGGAAAAGGTCAGACGAGTAACTGACACTGAAAATCTGACATACATTATAATCATATAATATCATTTCTCACCGTATGACACGGTTTGATACTGCTGTTTCTGGCTGAAGTGTGTTTGGTCTGGCGGTGCAGATGGTCCAGCCATTCCTGAAGATCTTGCTGGTTGTTACAGATCACCTGGATTCGCTCAATCAAATGTCCTGGAAGCATCACTACGGCTCAGGCATACGTACTAATAATCAAAATTGACTTTGGATTCAAAAAACATGGAGTGAGAAGCTCACCGGATATTTCAAAAGCATGTTTTGTGGTGTCACTGTCGTCCATCTTATTAACAGTCATTCCTGCTAGAGGAATCTTGCCCTGTGTAGACAATCAGCCAATGAGCTTTCAGTATTTTATAGATGTTACAAATGCATGACCAATCAAACACTGCATGAGACAACACTGTAATAGTATAATAAAAACAGTTATTTTACTATGGTAAAAGAGTGATTAACCTGATAGATGAAACCACTCATTCGGGGGCTGGCGGACAACATGAGGAGAATGTGAGGGAAGTGCAGGAGATAACGCTCGTTCTTCTCCTGAGGAGAGAGAAATTAAGAAATCAATAAATTAAATTCTTTCAGCATGAATCTGAAAGCAGCATTTCAGAAGATGGCTCACCTCAGCGCCGTGGTTCTGGATGAAGACCTGAGACATGTAAAGAACAGAGCCCAGTGTCCTGATGTTCTCTCCCTCCCATCCGCGGATGTTTTCTGTCAGAATCTGCAGTTCAAGCTCCTTCCTCTTCCTCACTTCCTGACACTGAGACTGAAACCACACGAACAAGCACCTTGTCATCATTTCACACATTTCTTTTAACCCATCAAATTTGAGACTCAAACATATAGCTATATATGAGAGGTATAAAGACTCACCGCGAGGTTTTTAAATATTGTCATGCACTTCTGAATGTCTGGATAATCTGGATGGAGCTCCTGGGGAAAGAAGAGGAGGAGCGTGAGCGTGTTAAACTGACACCACACAGCAGTGTCCGAAATGTGCGAACAGCCAGATGTTACCTCCATGTGTCGCTCCATCTCTTTAAGCAGCGTGGGGTATTTCTCCAGTCTTAGGAAGGGTTTGCTCAGGCCTGTCGTAAGTGTGAGAATTCCAGGACTGCTGGCACCTTTACTTTCCATAAACTCTCCCAATTCCTCGCTGCAGACAAACATACAGATAAACATTCACACAATGACATCAAGAGACTTTATAGACTTTGTGTAGAACACCGTTTAAGGCCCTGTTTACACTTGATATTAAGATGCGTTTTGGTCGATCGGATCACGAGTGGACAAGAGAGACACATTCCCGTTTACACCTGGTCTCTTTAGTTCACTTTCGACTACTTCTGTCCTGATTTCTTTGAAAGGGGGTTATGGGCGGACAAATGTGAGGAACGAAATTAAGCACACGCTATTTACATACAACACAGACATGACACAAAAACATACCAAAAGCAGCAGACTTCACTTTTGCGCTGACAGATGCGACACCACGCGGATATCTGGGATGGTAAGATAACACTGTGTTCGGTATGTTTATTTTGTTAAATCAAACTTTAATATCTTCAGATCAGCCGACAAAGTTTAAATGCCGCCTGGCTAGCACATAATGTTAACGCATTATCCGCAGGTGGAGAGTATGCAGTCTTTTGTGCATGTATAAACGCATTCGACCACACTACGAAAGCAATCTGGTCAACTGCGTTTTTGACTACCGCTGGAAGTGGTCGAAAGTGGACAAGCTCAAAACGTTTTACACCCCATTTACACCCGTATTTAACGTTGTCCACCTGTGATCCGATCTTAAACAGGGCAAGACGAGCCGTGTCGTGATGTTGTGCACCTGTGTTGCGTGAGGACATTAACAGCTGACGGATGGATTGGAACAGTAGGCCACATACAAGCTCTTCATCTGAGGAACGAGAGACATGAAGAAGCTTCCTATCCTCTGCTGGCTATCTGGAACTCTGCACAAACACAACAACATATTACATTAATCCATGAACATTCAAAAAAGGACACTGAGAAAACAAGTTTTGGACCTACTCGCCAAGGTAAAAGTCCAAATAAAATGTGCACATTTTGTATTGAAAGAATTGCTGCTATCTGCCACTAGATGTCACTAAATGAGACTGAATGAATGAGATCTCTCTTACTTGATGCTCTCCTCCAGTGAATGCACCAGTGTTTGCTGGAAAGAGCTGATATCTTCCAGATTGCCCATGATGTGACTGATATCTGACACACTGAGCCTACAGAGAAAAGACAGAGTCAGAAGTGATCTATTATAATCTGTAGTTTATCAGGATTGTGTTTTTACCTGTCTGTGGGCTGTAACGCTCTCAGATACGTCGACAGGAGAGTCTGGAGCTCCTTACCGTATTCAGTCTCTGACTGGACGATATTCTGAACCACCTGCGCATTTGACAAGAGTTACCAGAAACATCAAAACTTGGGAAACTTCAAATAATCAGAAGAACAAAAGAATACAGCATATGATCTATAGTGATGAGATAATAAAAATTAAGATAAAATTAAGTTGTAAACTCATGGGCGGAGTCATGATGACACACATGGTAACATCGTGGTCATCTGGTAATGACCTCCTGACAGCTGCACACATTTTTAACACTTTAAACAGATTTTCTCCTGTAATGCTGCTGTTATAGACTGAACTCTTCCTGACCCGATAGTATCATCTATCCTGAAACACACAAATACTCAGCAAGTCCTCTTCAGACAGTCTACTTCACACTTAAGAGACGCAGGGTTCAGCGGTCTGCACATTCTCATGAAATAACAACAACAGTTTGACGTGTAACTAACACGGACACGCAGACAGCGCAGGGCCTCGGGCACAGCTGTCCTAAGAGTCAATCAGATGGAAAGGACGACCTATATTACAGTGTGCTCAAGAGACAAACTAACACACTGTTGAGTCCTGATAACTAAATACAGATTCATAACAGCACATCGACACCTGAATGTGCAAATATAGGCATATGCACACATAAACACAATTCACGTCTCTTTATTTCCACTTACAAAACATCCCAGCAGGGAATCATGGCTACAGCATGGTCATGCATAAACACACACACATACGCACGCACACATACAGACACAGAGCGAGAGAGAGAGCGAGAGAGAGCGAGAGAGAGACACAGAGCGAAAGAGAGAGCGAGAGAGAGAGAGAGAGAGAGAGAGAGAGAGAGAGAGAGAGAGAGAGAGAGAGAGAGACAGAGAGAGAGAGAGAGAGAAAGAGAGACAGAGAGAGAGAGAGAGAGAGAGAGAGAGAGAGAGAGAGAGAGAGAGAGAGAGAGAGAGAGAGAGAGAGAGAGAGAGAGAGAGAGAGAGAGAGAGAGACACACACACACACACACATATAAAGAGACACAAACACAGAGACATACACACACTAATAGGTCTGATAGGTCACATCACAACAGGAAACGGAGCACAATAAAGGTCAACATTTTTACACACACACACACACACACACAGTGATACTTGACAAATCTAAAATGACCATCACAGGCTAAATTCAGTGTCAACAATCAGGCATTTTGTCAATCCCTGACCAGAATTTGCTGAGGAATCGTTCAAGATGAATAACTTTGACTAACTGTAGTTGGGTCAAGCAAAAAAGCCAGATTAAAACCTGTAAATGCTTGTAAATTCTAGGATTAGTCTAGAGCTAAGCCTGAGAAAACAAAAATATCCTATAAATCAAATGCTTCACAAACTTTAATCTAAAAATGATAAGCATGATGAATAACAACAGCAAAAGTCTCTTTATTTTAATGTGTAATTTATTTTTTAATAGTAGGCATTACTGCTAAAAATGAACATTTTGGATTGCCTTAAATTGCATTTTTTTGTTTCTTGTAAGCCAATGATAAACATTTATTATATTAATAAACATTTTTTGCTAAATAAAAACTACTTGTACTACTAAAGTTTTACTATAATTATCAAACTATAGTTACTGTAGTAAATCCATGGTTATCTCTTATACAACTGACCACTTTTATAAGGACTATCAATCACATCTTAAATCACCACATTTGTAAATCGATGGTTTTTAAAGTACAGACAGTCTTGTGTGTTTGCTTATATGGTTAACTCAATATCTACGCAACACAATTTTCCCAGAAGCACCTCTTCCACCCCACAGACACCATAAATAATCACTTCGCTCCACAGCGGGCTGATAAACAGCAGCTAACTAAAGAACATCTCTTACCACATTGTAGTATGTTTTGCAGAAGTTGGTGGTCTCAAAGCCTTTAGGAGAACTCTTCAGTGATCCAGACCTGGGAGACACAGGTTTGTCTGTTTGACAGAGAAAACAAAACACAAGAAAAGGAGGTCACCTTAGACCAACATCTGGAATCGTTTTGTTTCTGTTCGATGGAATATTACAGTACATCTCTCCAGCAGTGAGCAGTCAAGGGAGGAATATTTGATTTAGATACCTAGAGGGGTGATCTGGGTTTATAGGAAAACATGACATATCTTATGCTTCACTTGAGGAATACATTTGAAAGAAGAAGAGCTTGGATGTTTCTTTGGGTTTAGAGCCAAATACGCTTATATCGGTTGATGTGTAACATGACAACAAGAACAATGCTTTTCCAGACTTGTCAAATTTAGTTTTTAAGGTAAAGGGTAATAAAAGTATAATAAAGCTAATGTTGCTAATAAAAAAATATTGGATAGCAAAAATGGGGTGTGTTTCTATGTCTTATTCTATCGACCAACAAAAATCCTATGCGTCCCCAATCAAAGCATTTCTTACATTTAAAAGCAAAAACAACAAACAAACTTCAAGAATGGAAAGTAGGGACACACAATTCCTATCTGTAGTAGACAATCACCAGGAATGACCACAGAAAAACATTCCAGCAACCACTAAACAACCTATTAAAAACCACTTGGGACACCCTAGCACCCTACCCCAACTTACATTTATCATGTTGACTAAGTGTTCACTAAAAGCTCAAAGAGTGAAATAAACTGGAGTGTAAATCCAGATTCAGAGGAAACAGGAAGTGCTGTTTTCTGGCTGCACTTCCTGTCTTTGTTTAAGATGTCGTTTCCTTCCTTCGCCTGGGTGTTCAGGCAGTGATGTCATTCCAGTAAAGGTAATATCCCTATACATATGCTATTTATGTCTGAAATGGAGAACTGGAAGGGTCAGGAGGTTTTGTTTGAAATATAATGTGCATTCACAGAGATAAGGCTTTGTAAGCACTGGGTTACTTTTTTCTTTCTTTGAGACATCCAAAACAAAGCCTTAGCACAGACAAGTAAATCAGATGACAATTATCTTGTATTGTAAGAGATAAAATAAATAGTAAAAAGATGCAAGGATATTATCTCTATAAGCAAGTACATATACCGTATATATTTATACATGCAATGCTTTCATGGTAAATCTGTGATGGTCATATACTGTAATCTCAATGTTTGGGGCTTTTTGCAAAAGCAGCAATTCACTTCTCTTCTGGCGCAGTTTCTGTAAGCCTGTAAGTCCTCATTTAATCACCCTTTTAATGGGCACATGAGTCCAACCAGGGCAGATTTTACATGCTTAACTCGTATCGCCACAAACAGTCCACATAAAACGCTTTAAAAATTACAAATATTTTAAGTGTGCCACGATGTCTAAAGCCTAAAATGCAGATGCAGGATAATGAGTTTCTCTAGTCTATACACAAGCTTTGCACGTCTTTCATAAACATTTTAACGTTATTATCAGTGTTTTAGAGGTCTATGAGTAACAAACAACAAAGTCATCTAGTTCATTTTGCTTGTCCGGTCTCGCAAAAGTCTAAATTACTTGCTTTCGGTCTGTAAGAGTTTGTTAGGGTTGAACCACATAAATTTTGCACAATGACATTTGAACACTAACCCGATCCTTTGATCTCTTTGACATAGTTGCTAGGAAACCAGCCAGTTTTGCCATTGAGAGAGCCCTCCCACCAGCCGCCCTCCTCCTGCCGTGTCACCTGGATGATGTCACCTTTATTGAAGCACAACTCATCCTCATTGGTCTGCTGGAAGGTAAAGCGAGCTTTTACCAGTACCTGAGGGCCGCTGTTTTCAGACATGTCCTAAAGAGAAAGAGTTAAATGGTTAAAAAATTTAATATCACCTCCATTTAATACTTTACATTTTAACATATATTATGTTCAATAAAAAAATTGAAGGAATAAAAAACAAAAACCTATAGCGTTACTACAGCAATTTTCCCATCTACTTCATGATGCAGATAACATGACCTACATTTATAACCTTAAATAAATTCATTTAACTGTACATAATAAATGCACATTTTTGGAATGTCTTTGATATTTTAAAAATCGCTCGTTTCTGTGTGATGCTCACCAGACTGCGGTACTGGTTGTACTGGATTCTGGAGGATCTGTTGTTGGTGGACGGACCGTTCAGGGAATCAAATGACTTGATCCGTAGAGAAGACGAATGACGTGAACACACAGGATTGATGATGATACTGCTGCAATCTACAACCACACAGCAATTTTCAACAATAACTGTTAATACTAGATACATCTCTCACTTAAATATCTAAATCAAAAGCTATAACTACATCTTACCTGAAGTTGCTTTGTTTAGTGCCACTAAACAATTCAAGACATTTGTAAAGTTCTGTCCCTGCAGCAGATCGCTGGCTTCAAATACCTGCAGAGAGAAGAATGACACACAGAGATCATGCAACAGTACAGCCCAAAATACATTTTTACTTTGTGAGATTTCATACACAACATTTCTGATGCATAACACGCGTTTACAGAAAATAAATGCTGTTTCACATTGGGCAAGAC
Organism: Beaufortia kweichowensis; assembly: GCA_019155185.1. NCBI lineage: Eukaryota > Metazoa > Chordata > Actinopteri > Cypriniformes > Gastromyzontidae > Beaufortia > Beaufortia kweichowensis. The sequence goes on from CM032796.1 coordinate 18,057,954, forward strand.
AAACAGATTCACTAGATTTATGAAATATCTTTCCAGTAGTTATTCAAAGTCATCACACAGGTGCATAATAAACACAAACAAAATTTATGTTGGTTTTTGTGAGAATCAATCAGCCGGTTGAACACAGAAGACATTTAATCAATAACAATACTGTAAAAATACAATAATTTATTTCCATCTGATGAACAATACACAAAACAAGTGAACATTAAAATCATTCAAGATTAAATCTGAATATCTTCTGCAGCATTTAATTTCAATTCACAAACAAAAGACATTTACGAGCAATTACATTGGGGAAATCTCACCTGTAGTCATCATATCAATTTTACTGTGTTAGATTGAAATATCATGCAAAGATTTATAACATTACAGAGGGTATATAGCACACACAGACACGAACACTGGCGTTTTTATGTTTTTAGCTTAAGATCGGTCATAAATGTGTCTGTGTGACTGAGGAAATATGAAAATGTAATTCTGCTAAACTAGGAGAATATGTATGTGTGTTTCTGGATCTCAGGCTACCTGCTGGACTGTAGGCCATCTGGACACTTACGTTCAGTTCTGTGACGTCTTTCCAAACAAAACTATCTCCAGACTCACTTTGTTTCTCTTTAATGTGAATATGCTTTTTTGCCACTATGTTATCAATATAATTATTAAAATTTAGGAAGCCAACATTATTAGCATTGTGACGGTTCAAATTTAAATGAACATGTCTAATTAAGACACAAACCCTGACTCAAATATTAGGGTGAATGATTCTGAAAATCGCCTATGTTTATACTATATAGTCTGCAAAAATAAGAATGTGAAATAAATGAGCAGTATGGTTGAAATTTCATTGCAAAAAAAAGTGTAATATGCGGATGGTAATAACTGCTTTAATTTCAAGTGTGAGTCACTGGCCAACAAACAAAATTATATTTTGAAAAAATCCAATTAGATGTCATTATAATATCATTACCGCGAATTCTGGGCACAATGAAAATCTGACAGCATAACACAACAATTACATACTATTAAATAACAAAAAAGCTAATTAGAGAAAAGGAGCTGATATGTAACTCTGATATGTAACAGTTGATATGGGACTGATAATGTCAAAAAGAAAATTGTGATGTCAAGTTACAAAGACAAACTTTTTTTCCTTTGAACAAATAACCAACATAAAACAAACACGCACCTTTTGTTATCGCTTCTCAACAAACAAGACTACATTACATCATCTTCCATCACTGCAGGGAGACTAAATTTCTTCCTCTCTCTCTCTCTCTCTCTCTCCAGCAATAGTAGTTAGTGTGCAGTGTCTCTCTCCATTCTACCCTGTGCCAAACCCAAAAGCACTATTAATGAGCTGCCTGCTTCTGCCCATTCAAACACACAACTCCATTCACCACAATAGAGGGCTTGTCTAAACCTCTCACAGCTGGCTAGAAGAACTGAAGACACAGCCACTCCTGAATCACACAGCTACACACACACACAGAGCCGTAACTGTTTCACATGACGACAACAGCACTCATGTAAAGAAACACGCACACACATACACGCTGCAGGCAGAAATGCCTCAGTTTCACAATCAGCCTGACAAACATTAATAACAAGCACAGAAGTGTTGGTAAGGAAAACACTCAAAACTGACAAGCGATGACGTCCAGATGTTTACCGCAAATAGAGATTTTACAGACAAAACTGCAGTTGGGAAAGAAATCATGTTTGATTAAGCATGCTAAAATAGATCTTCTAAGAAATGTACTCATTACACAGCTAGAGTCATAATTCATGAGTCATGTGATGATTCATGTGAATTTGTAGCATGCACTGTATTGCATGCTTTTGCAAGAAACGGCATGCATTCTACAGTATGTACACAGTATGTATTATTTCTGCAATTCAACGAAATGGGCAGAGCTGAATCTGAATCAAAGCGCTTTGATTTCCAGCCAAAACAAAAAGGTTTGGAGTGGATCTGATCCAATCTCACAGCAAATCCCACTGGGTTGTGTTTACATAATATCATGTTTACAAACATGTAAAAATTAGTCACTTAACAGAATATCGACATAAAGATTTGTTACACCACACCGCAATATTAAGCAAAGCGTGTAACTTGATAAACAAGTCTGGATGGAATTAACTGTAGCTGTCAACAAACATGTCAACAGGGAGGGAAAGTGTTTGTTATGAAACATCAAACTAGTGTATGCAAGTCATCGAAATTATAATACTCGGATAAAACTGGGAAAATCAAATGTCACACTATATGTATACAGTAGCAGTAATACGTTTAGACCCAATTGGCACACACAATTAATACACACAATACAATTCTACACATCTACAGAAAAGCAAAGACAAGCAGCATCTTCAGCATTTCCATGGTTACAAACGATTTACTCTTGCAAATAAAGCCAAATCGTTGCTGTTATTACATTGCAGTAGTAAAGCAAAACACACGGGAGTTTAATCCCAGCTCCAGCTGAGACTCAATCTGGCCACTTGATATTCTCTAAATCACACAAACAGGTTATGGAATTAATAAGAAAAATATGAATTGGCATGCAAATAAAATTCACGAGCTCAAAGATCATGCAACACTCACCTCTATGTGATATAATTGCACAGCCTTTCACAAACTCCCTGATATTACTCAAATACTCGCTCTCTTTCCTCGGCTCCTGGTAAATCTGAAAATAAAGCGAAGAAATAAATCCTCCTCCGACCTGTAAAGGGATTCTTTAAGGGTTTAACAAAATGTTACGCAAATAAACCACGTTTGTTTATGTCGGAATCATCGCCCCGTTCCTGAAAAAGCCACTTATTCTCTGTAGGGAAGTTGGCGGAGGAATAACGGAAGTGACGTGAGCTAATAATAGGTGCGCTCGACTTCATGCAGTGCTTCATTAAAGTAACGCGAGAACGATTAAAAAGCATAGATATCGAAACGCTCTCGCGATATTGTGATGTCACACGCTGTTCGGTGTGCGCAGCGCCGCATATAATCGTGAACATACACACCTAATGGCTTGCGGGTTAAGAGGCATGCTGGCACAGGCAAACATTACCTGACCTGTCAACGCAAAGTTTAATACCTTAATAATGCACTACAAACAAATGTACGTTTTGTGAAGGCGCCATTCAGCAGCGAGACGTGATAATTGATCTCAATTTTGCAGTGTCTGCCGAGCATAAGTAATTTAATCAAGTTATGCGCGTGCTGCAAGCACACCAATGGGGAAACGAGACGATTTATGGTCTGCGTTCCAGACAACTCGGATTTCGGATATTTCCCACCTCAATCCGGAAACAACGTCTGGAACGGCGCTCGTTTAATGCTACTAAGTACGTTTATTGTTTTATTGATACTAAATCGTCAATAGCATCATTGTTTTAATGTTACTAAATTAATTATTTATTCATTATTAAATTATGTATTTTATTAATAGTATGAGCTGCAATCCATTTTCCATTTTCAGAGATGGCAATAGGGAGGCAGTTGCATCTTTTAAATTATTGCATAAAAATAATAAACTAAACAGTAACAACAAAACATTGTAATTGTAAGAGTCTGAAAACCCATCATAGAAAATTTTATATTTATTTCTTTAACCAAGCCAATTCATTTTAGTACTTTGCAACAATAAAAACTGTATCAATAATAGCAATACAATTAAATGGTCATAAATATCGCACCACATTAAAAACCATGGTTTCTTGCAGTAGCTATAATGTACTATGTTCTCAATACAGTAAGCACAGTTTTATCATGTAATTGGCGTTAAAACTTTGGTAATACAAAGGCATGCCACAAACATGTTTACTACATATTTGCTATAATAAATTAAAGGTTGATTTTCATAAGCGCCACCCCAGGCTTTAAACGACACTGTTCCTTTAAATTTCCCTTATTCTTCTGTTATCAATCAATGGTGGTTTAGTCATTTAAAAACACTCTAAAGTCAATTTCCGTTTATATACCTGCAGACACACAAATCTTAATCACGTGCATTTAATAGTAAAACATGGAAATCAACCACTTGTGCACATTAATCGATTGATCGACACAAGTCTGAGCGAACAAACAGCGCGAGTGTCTGATCCACAGAAACCCACTGCGCTTTATTTGTGGGATTTATTCATGCACATATAAACGACCTGAACACCAGTATAATATCTTACCATATGCGTCGAACCGGGTCGCAGTCGCTCCAGCAGTTTGCACAAAACCACTCCATCTCTAAGAGATGATTGTAAAAACCCTTCAGGATCCGATAGTGTCTTTTTAGGCGATTCCAGGACACCCAGCGTTATTAACCATGTGATGGTCTGCTCGGCCGAATTCATGATCCAAATCTCAAAAGAGATGATCCATAAGAAAAGAAAAGTTAAAGGCTTCTGCTGGCTGTAATAATGAACAGATATCCCGTGTAATGCACAGTACAGGATATGTGGAGCAGGGATATGATCCCTCCTTTCCCAGGATGTTAGAGATGACGATTTGCTTTGGGTTTATCTGGCAGGTCCGGTTTCTTTCTGCACTTCTTTTCATGGGGCAGGATGTCAGCTTTGCGCCTCTGAAACCCAAACAAACATTGTGTGAATTTCCTCTATTTGACACCCAATTGTCACTCAGTATTTGTAAAGAAATAAAAAAAAAACAATATAATATAATATATATTAATAATGTACAAATAATAAAATAAAAACAATACTAAAATCCAGTCTACAACTATAAGAGCTCAAAGCTTTCATGGAAATTCAAAAACAGGCACTGTTGTAAAATACTTTATTTATTGAATAGCGAATGCATCTAGCGCCCCCTATCTGATTTCCACGCACTGCATCACAAAACTGAATTAAAAGGAATTAAAGAAATAATTTACCCAATAAGACAATTCTCTCAATTTACTCATACTCATGCCAACCCAGATAATTATGACTTACTTTCTTCAGCTGAATACAAATAAACAATTGTATATTAAAAATGCCTTAATGGTCACCATAGGTTTAAAACAAAATGATTTCTACTTTAAACTTTGTTAAATTGTCATTTTAGTGCTAGCCATATGTTATATGGAAAGGGTGACCAAAATATTTTTTTTATGTGATAAAAGGTTTAAAATAATGACCAAGGTCAATAATTACTACTTATGTTTGCGTGACACGAAAATATATTGCTAAAGCAAAGACATGATAAAAGAAAATTTGCCCAGGACAAAGTTTAATCTGCCTGCAAGAGCTTGGCAGCTGTAGAGCTTGTTTATTATAACCAGAGTGATATTTCCTTATAGTTAAAAATATATTTCAAATAAACAGTCCAACTTTTTTGATTACATTTAAGCATTTATCCCTTCAAATTGTATGCAAATGCAAAATTTTATTTAACAAATAATCTATATTTGCACATTTATAATCACCCTATTCCCTAAGGATGTGAGGATTTAAGCTAGACATGTTTTTGAGAATCTCCATAATATTTACCCAAGCATTAGCAAAATAAAAACCTTTGAGAACAGCATTTATAAATAGGCCATCTCTTTATTTTTGATGATTTTTATTTATCAGTATCTTTGACATTTCAGATTCAAAATGAGTAAGGAATGCCTTTCATCCAAGTTCACACACTTTGGGTAAAGGGGTCAAAGGGCACAAAGAAAGTTTTGCTGAGAGGATAAGGTGGGGTCTACTTAAAAAAAAAAGACCATTTAAGAACTGCACTCAAAATAGGGCAAATGAAAATACTGACAATGTAATATTTTGTTAATATCTAAAATCTTGGTGAAATCTCAGCATCTGAGCAGGTCACTTCGTACCCTAAGATTTAAACCTAAGCCTAAATCAAAGACCAGACTTTAGGCCCACATCAGCAGCTCAGGTTTATCCGGTCTTACGGCCAACTGAATCCATGAAATGAAAGAAAATTAACTGGATTGATCAGACAGAACAGGCACGTTTGGAATAGTTGTAAAGGTCGTCTAGGATTTTCTAACATTTGTCACTGTTTAAAACAGTGGTAATAATATCAGTTTCTCACAGAAAAACACATTTTTTTCTAATTTTTTCATTTTTCTTTTTCACTTTTTATTCCTCCCCAACACTCCCCATCACTCACTTCGGAGTTTTAGGGAAAAAGGGATCAAGAGTTGAGTTTTCACCCCTGCACACACACATGAAACCAGTCCTGCACGAGGGTGTGTCTGTAAAAAATGTCTTGATGTATGAGCAACACTGATGACTCCGCCATCGCAGGTCTTCTTCGGGAGTGTGCGACGTATAGTGTTGTAAGTGTGCGCGGGGGGTCATTTAAGATGTGATATCAGTAGCCGTCGTGGCTGTGATCAGATGATTTCAAATGTTTTCTTCAGTTCCATGATTAACTGCCAGTCTGATTTCTGCATCTCATCTCTGAACCAGTTCTTCAGAGCGTCGATAGATGCACGGGTGATCTGCAACAAAGGAAAACAACATGATGATTAGATTGTACAGAATGGTGAAATCCGCAAGGAATTAACTGCATAAATGTAAACGTCATTGATAGTATTTTCAGGGTGTTACCTTGCTAACGATGGTATCTACAGCTTCGAAGTGTCGGCCGTACATCTTAGGCGATTCTCCAGGAATTGGCTCTATTTTCACGCAGATCTCCTGTCCTTTCTTTGCGGTATCGACAGACTTGTGATTCACTTCAATACTGGTCACGATACCAATATCTACAAACTGAAAAAGCGAGAGACATCATCAGACTAGAAAAACAAAGCAAAATGCATCCAATTAACACATGAGTACGTTTTTTTAGATATTTGGCATACGTGACACTTATTTATTTTAGTGTAAAAAATATTGTAGTAGCTCTGACATGCACAATGGAGAAATATCCAACTGCTTAATGAGTGACCAATCGGAATAGAGTAGTCCAGAAAGCCATGTACTATGTTAATATTCTGCAAAAACAAAGTATTTTTTATTTTCTTACCCCTTTGCTGGGCACACACAATGGTGTGCCTGTCCTCAGGACCCCAGCCTCCACGGTGATGCCCATGACGATGGGATCTCTGGAGTTAAAGATGAACTGGGGCAATATACGCAGCTTACAGGGGAACACGGCTATGTGCCTGACAGAAAGAGACACAAGTTAATCATTTACAACACATCGAGTAAAAAAATCTTATTATCTGCAATCATATACAGTGGCTTTGCTTTGCTCAAATGAAAGCCACTAGGTTTAATATTTTTGGTCTAATAAACACTGACATTTTGTCTATCACTGCAAAAAAAGTAAAATCCTACTTGAATTCATCTTGCTTCTGTTTCTTATAGTCTTCTCTGTATTTGGTGAAGGCATCAAACAGATGGTAGATGATTTCGGCACTAAAAATGCGCACGCCGAGACTGTCAGCCATCTCCTGAGAATCTCTCTCTATTTTTACATCGAACGCCAGGATGACGGCATACCTGCAGGAAGAAAGAGAATAAGCTTAGAATGAAGACTCATAAGACGACATATATGGTTTATCTGTGAAAACACCTACTGTGGGTCATGTTCCAACATAGCTGATGCTTTCATGACGTCTTTCTTGTGGACAGGACCGATGTTGATGCCAGCGTACTGACAGAGAGAAAGAGAGAGAGATGATGAAGCTTTTAAAACCTATTTAAATTTGGGTCCCACTTCTTAGTTTCTGTATCCAAAGGATATCCAAATAAATACATTTACTAATTTTATATCTTTCTATACATTCATAGGGGTTAATACTGGGTTTCTGTGAGATGTTTTAAAACTTACAGGCACTTTGGATGTACGTAAGAACTCCAGCAGAGCCTCCAGGGAACCGAGGGTGGAGGCCTGCACATACACACCCTTCTCCTCCAGCTTTATAGAATTCAGAGTCTGCTTTAGCTCGCGGATTAAGTCGTCCTACACACATCAAACACCAGTTTTTTTAGAAGCAGGGTTGTCAAAACTTGAAACACGTGATGGAATGTCATTAGTTTGTCTGTGCTTACCCTCAGCACTGGGATTTCATCCTCTTTATGGGCCACGAGGAGCGGCAGACCTGCCAGCGTCTTCTCCAGATCTTTTCCCAGGATCTTCACGCCTTGAGCCGTAGAGACTTCCTTATGCTTCTCATACTGACTCTGTACACAAAACCAAAACACGTCATTTCTGCACCACTAGCATCACTGAATGAAATTACTAAAAACAAAATTACTAAGTGCACGAGACCTTGACTCTGAGCTCTTTAAGTGGTGGTGGGAGGAGCAAGCCTCTGATCTGAGTGACGATTGGTCCATCCACACCAGGGACGATAATAGTATCGCCCTCCCGCAGACAGCCGTTGATCAGGATGACGTCTATCGTCGTGCCCATGCCGGGCAGAGCTTTAACCTGAGATATGGAAAATATATCAAAGGTTATAAAGTATGGATGAAGAATAAATACTAACTACAACTTAACTTCACCTTTGACCCCTTACCTCCATGACCTGTGCCCGGAGTTGATCGCAGTGGGCCAGTCTGCGGGCCAGCATGCCCTGAGTAAGCTCCACCAGCAGGGCGATGAGGTTTCCCATCCCGTCACCCGAGTGGGCTGAGGTGGGAACCAGGGACACGAAGGTACGTGGGTCTTTATTCTCATAAAACAGGGCGGCGTTAAGACCCTAAGGGTTCAAAGGCACAGAAAAGTTTTACAAAAATCGTAAAGAAAGACGTTGAGTTTATCTATAGATGGAGGTAAGTAAAGCCGACCGACCTGCTGAGCAAACTCTACGATGACAGATTTGGCCCTCTCATCAAACTCATCCTTGGTGTTCTTCTTCTGTTTCTTTAGCGTGGCCACCACATCTGTTTCCGGACTCTTCTTCCAGTCATACAGACGATCAATCTGCAAGAGAAACGTAAAACAATCACTAAAATATTTGTTCGAATCATCAGTATTCAGTGCTGGATGATGGTAAATCGCTGCAAGGACAACAAAGCTAATGGCATTTTAATAAAATTATTTACTTGTGTTCAACTAAAGAAAGAAAGTCATAAGAATGCAAATGTACCTTGTTAAGTGCTACAATAAAAGGGCATTTCTTTTCCTTCAGCAGGTTGATGGACTCCAGCGTCTGTGGCTCTAGACCATGCATGATGTCAACCACCAGGATGGCGATGTCACACAGAGAACTTCCTCTGTTCCTCAGGTTACTGATGTGGAGAACAACATTAGACACGCAACGTCAATAACGCAAACAGACTGGTACGCTCAGTAAAGGTTTTTTAATGAAAACTGGTTTCGTACCTGAAAGACTCGTGCCCAGGAGTGTCAATAATGAGCATTCCAGGAACTTTCACGGTCTCCCTGTCAAACTAATGAAAACACAAGGGTTCATAAATATCCTCAGAGAATCAGAAAACGAGAGAATCTGTTAGAATAGATTACACTTACATTTTTCACCATCTTGGTTTGTTCAAATATGGTTTCCAGGGGAACGTTTGTAGCTCCGATCTGCTGTGTGATACCACCGGCCTCACCATCCTGGACGTGCGTGTGTCTCAGCTGAGGGACAGAGCAAAGAAAAACATTAAACACATATCATCTCAACAAATCTGATCTGGACTTTGGAGCATTGGCGCACCTTATCGAGGATTTTAGTTTTCCCTGTGTCCACATGGCCCAGTACACAAACTACAGGAGCTCTGAGCTTGTCCAGATTTGTGTTCTTCAGGTTCTCCTGTCTTCGTTTCTGAAAACCAAAAGTTTTTTTGTTTGTTTTAGTTTAAGTTTTAAAACTTCTGTCCATTTAAGTTTGTAATGCTGAAGTATCAGTACCTCTATGCGTCTTTTGGCCTTGTCATACATTTTCTCTTCCTTAGTTCGATCATCATCTGAATCGCTTTCGCTGCTCGATTCTGAGCTCGGCTCTTTCCCTGCCTTGCTCGCATTTGTCTTGTTACTGCTCTCTTTTTCATCCTCTTCCTCGCTTTCTTCCTCATCCTCATCTTCCTCATCCTCATCTCCTCATCCTCATCATCGTCCTCATCATCGTCCTCTTCATCATCCTCTTCCTCACTGACGTTTTCTTGATCTTCAGCAGGTTTTTGAGCAGCGGTTTCCTTAACCTCGATGTGAACCTTTTTCATCTCTGTAAGAGAAAGTGAATATGTGATTAATCAAACTCTTAAACTACAAGCATTTGATTGGACAGGTGTGATTGACAGTGGCTTTAACTCCACCTTTTTCCTCATCGCTGGCCATTGCCTCCCAGTCATCCAGATCAGCAGCCTCGGCCTTTGGCTCCTTCACTGCTAAAATTAAAAACAAAAACGATTAGATTATTATATTTATTTATTTATTACATCACTCTGGAATATTTTAATCTGATTGGCGAGTCGCAACACTAAACTAAAAACACAACTCAACTTGACTTTGAAAATAAAGACAGTCGTGTCTAAAGCCAATAGGAAACATTTTTTCCTCACGGTTTCAACACTTCAAATCAATATAGATCCATTACCTGTCTCAACTTTAGGCTGGTCCACTTCCATCTCTGCTGTGATTGGCTGAGGTGTCTCTGACAGGGGTGATGTCACCTCTGATGTTTCTAAGAGGAAGAAACAGAATATTGGGACGTCTTTATTCACGAACATATTCACAAATAATAAACAAAATTTCCTCTAAGACGACATCCAAGAAATAGAAAGAAATAAGAAGATACAAGTCTAACCTTCAGGAGTTTGTGCTGTTGGCTTCTTTTTTCTCTTATCAGAGTAAACCGGCTTCTTCTTTGGCATTGCATCTTTGGATGGCACTTCAACACCTGCACAGAAACCAATAAATGACTAATATCACAACTAAAAAGTGAAAAGACATTTCCGCATTTGGCTTGTTGTTTTCACCCTGAGCCTGCAGCGCTCGCAGCGTGGCCTCTGCTCTGGCCCGAGCTTCTTTCTGAGCCTTGGTGAGCAGTTTTCCCTCTTTCTTTAGCCTCTCTTTTCGTTCCTTATCCTTCTGTTTCTTCTTCTCCTTCCTCTCGGCCTCCAAGCGCTCCTGTGGATGAAGTTTTGATGATATAAAGATGCCATAATAACCCGAGAGAGAGAGATGAATACATTCTCCATCATCTGACCTGCTCCAGCCTCTGAGCCTCCTGCTCATCCAGTCTCCTCTGTCTCTCCTCTTCCTCCCGTTTGGCTCGTTCCTCCTCCTCCTTCATTTTGGCCAGAGCCTCCTGCATGGCTTTCACCGCGGCTTTGCTCGGTCCTTTTTTCTTCTCCTTTTCTTTCTCCTCTTTCTCTCCCTTCTTCTTTTTCTTGTCCTTTTTCTTTTTGTCACCATCGGCTTCCTCTGTAGAAAGCAAGGTTTTTAAAATGTCACTTCTTTAATTGTTTCAGACAAGGTTAAGCAATACACAGAAATGCCACAACTCGTTAATTTTAATTTGATTACATTTAGATGTACATTTTTTTATTTTGAATGTACATTTTTTAATTATATTTAGATGCATTTTAGACATATTTTATATAACTTTAGCTTTTCTCATTGAAAAAGTGGACTGCACAGCAAATTTATAATTATTAAAATACATACTGATTATTGTCAAAAGACTGGGGTGTTGGAAAACAGATATACTAGTTTTTCCATTCCAATAAAGCTTCTCTGCGGAAAGAAGATACTGTAGTAAATCTCACCTTCTCCTTGAGCATCAGGAGCATCCTGTTCCACAGACGGCATGGTCTCTAATTTCTTGCTCTCCGTTGAAGCTTGTGTCCCTTCCTCCTTTTTTGAGGCTTCTTCCTCTTTTTTAGCCTTCATCTTCGCTCTATCCTCCTCTTTCTTCTTCTTATCCCTCTCTTTTTTCTCCGCCTTCTTCTGCGCCGCCGTCTTTATCTTGAATGTCGAGTCCTCCTCCTCATCCTCGCTTTCTGGTTTGGCTTTGGTTTTTCCTTTCTTCTTTTTGCGTGCGGCTTGAGAATCATCGTCTGATTCGTCATCGCCTGCACCTTCCCTGGCTGTTTTCGCACTACCATCTTCATCGTTGTCCTCTGATTCGGACGCTCCCCTTTGACCGCCTTTCTTCTTGGCTTTGGATTTCTGCCGTGATCGTGAGCCCTCGTCCTCAGAGTCTGAAGCAGGAGCACGAGTATCGGGAGCCGCCACTGTCTTTTCGTCTTTCGTCCTGTGGTCGTTCTCCATGTTGTTCTGACCCTGATCTTCATCGCCCTCCTCATCCTCTACATTAGCCTTCTTCCCCTTCTTGGCCTTTTTCTTGTCCGCTTTGGTCAGAGCTGGTTCAGGCTCAGCCTCCTCTACTGAATCAGATTTCTAAGAGGAGAGTCATCGCTGTCAGTGACGCAAAATGTGATGTAAAATGGACAATCAAAGTGTTAGTGCAGAATACCTTTGCTGTTTCTTTTGGAGCTTCTTTAGACTTTCCTCCCTGGTTTTCTAATGACAGCTCCTCCAGTTCCTTCAGGATGTCATCCTCACTGCAAGACAAACAAACCATCAGTACGTCTCAGACATTTTGAACCGTACAACGAGAGAAGATCTTAGGCTTGTGTGAGAGACTTACTCAAAGTCTTCTTTCTTTCCTTTCTTCTTCTTGCTCTTGGCTTTGCTCTGCTCTTTGGCCGCTCCTGCTCCCTCTATTTCTGCCGCGAGTGCGTCGATGTCAACGTCGTCTTTGGCACTATTAAAAGTACACAGACATTCAATTTTTTTTTCAAATTTTAAACAATATACTAGTTCTGTATTATAAAAGCATTACTAAAACAACTCCACATTTTAAAAAATGTATAACAAAGAAATAAAAAAAGGAATTTCTAATGTAATGGTTTAATGTAATAAGAATAAATACTGTGTATTCAATTGCGATTTTACATTTCACAAGCAATGAAAATTCAAAAGGGTTTCAGCGACCAAAAATTTCCCTACAAGTTGCAACTGTGTATGTAACGAATAAAAAAGTTTTATAAATCAAGTTTTATTTCAGTAAATACTGTACAGATCATCTGTAATAAATCACCAAGCAATGAACCAGGAAACAGCATGTTCATTATACACATACTTTTATCCAAAGTGACAAAATTGCATTCATTGTGTACTTTTTTATAAGTATTTGTTTCCTGGGAATCAAACCCATGACCTCCACAGTGCTAATGCAATGATTTATTGAAGTTACCAAAACACTATATTACACAAGTGGTGTGAGCAATAATTTTATGACAAACTAAGCAATCAATTAAAATTTACATTTTAAAAACTTTTCAATTACGGCATAATAAACCTGTATTGATATTTGTAGAGGCATACTGTATATCAATCAAACATCTTACCTGTTAAAGCAAAGACTGCAATATGAGGAAACACACTTGTGCTGCTTATATAGTGAACACTAAAACCCTCCTTGCATGTCTGTTGCATCAGAAAGGGAAAACACCCATTCATGGGGCTGGTCACAAGGCAGGGCCCTAACACATACAGACCTGCTGCCCTCAGCAAACACCCATCAGATGATGAAACAACAGCTCATAGACAAATGACTGAATGAAAATTATATGTATTAAATTCTTAATACAGTCCTTACAAGTGCTTTATAAGACAGCAATGCGATTTAGGCTTTCTAAATAAACTTTTTAGGTAGGCACTGTGCAGTATCCAGAAGTACCTGAAGTGTGAAAACAGGTTAACACACTTATTAGGGTGTTAATCAACTTAACCACCTCCCGCAAAGCCAAAACATCAGTATCTAGAACACAATCTGATCTGCCCAGCATCAGAACCGCCTAAATTTAGCCATTCAAGCTTCTATAATTGACTATAATTGAGTGAAAAGGACAACACAGGTCAAACCAGGAAAACTACCTGTCCCACATATCTGCTGTGAGCGAGTTTTTTCTCAGCTCAAATTTAAAAACTAAACCAATGCTTATCAAATTAAAAATGTTTAAGAAATATAGTCCTTAAAAATCACAGTAAAATCAAACCTAAAAATTATATTTGTTTTATGGAGCATTGCAGTGTTTGTTATAAATTATTTATTCACGCATGTATAGTTTTTTTTATAATCTTTAATCAAATACATGATCTTTCAGTCTCCCTAAAATGACATCTCTTCTGTTGATGACATCAGTCTCTGCCTGAGGGAGGAGCTATAATGACTGCCAGGCTTCCAACTATCCAATCAATTCCTAAAAAACAAAATCAAGTCTCACCCTATTTTTTTTCTAATTGCAGAAGCCGTGTCACTATGATATGTCAAAATAGGAAAAAGAGAACACCATCACAACCCCCAAAATAAACAAAGAAATAACAAAATATTAAATTGTTATGTATTATGTTATGACTTTATTAGTCTAAGAAACCTCCACATGCCTGGAAAACAGCCACAATCCTTGGTAAACTTTAACATTTCCAAAAATGTACTTTTTTACTGTTACTGTATCTACAGGCATCAAACAGATGAGGAACAGTCGGGCAGCACAACGGGAAAAAGATGAGGTTGCATTGCCAGAGATCAGATATTGTATACCCCATACAGTCTTGTGCTCAGACAGTGTCTGATATGACAGCAGATGTGAACTGCAACTAATCTGACACTCACAGCTGGTGTGACTTACAGAACCTCATCATGTCTCACTTAAAAACTACATAACGGACACAGTAATTTGTTAAAATTACTTAGCGTAGCTGATGTCCAGCTTGTAATAATAAATGGCATACAATCGTCCTCTAATAAAACGAACAGTATCACGATAGAAAGACAGATGATCAGCACAGGCCTAGTTACACCAGCACACGAACTCATGCTTATGAGATGCTAGCCAGGTGCTAACAGTGGATCTCCTGTAACCTGCCTATAAAAAACATACTCGCCGCGCTGATAACAGAGTATGTGTTACACTTTAATCGATACCCCAACTTACCCCTCATCTCCCTTATTTTTTTGTTTCTTCCCCATTGTGTGTGTATAACTGTAACCTCCTCGTTGCGGTGCAGTCGGCGATAACGCTTCAAGTTAGTCGTGCTTACATTGCGCATGCGCACTGTGAGGTAAATGGTCGTGTATTGCGGCCTAGCGCAGACTTCTAGCGCATCTGAAAACTTAACGTTCTTTTAAAGGAAACACCGTTTGAAATAAAAAAAATATACATTTTTTAAAATATACATTTTTTTAACACAGAGAAATGTCATGTATTTTCTAGTTTTTGAATTAAGCGCAGAAAACACCTGTAATAAATATACAGAATCATAGTCCATCCATATACTTTATAAGACCGTGCTAAACTGCGCGTTCTTTAAGCAGGAAACCTATCGACTACAGCGCATGCGCTTTTATCACTGCGCCCTAATAATATATATAATTTTAAAACATTAATGTATTTTGAAAACATTATAAATATAATAATAACAGCTTGATGATTTGTAGAGTGTATTTTAAAAATAAAATCATTATATGTTTGTAAAGTGTGAGTGAAAATGAGGGCATCTTTAGAAATGAGCATGACATATAAGTTTGTTTTTATGTTTTATTTACATTACAGAAATTACACATTCACACAATCTATGGATCTTCTCAGCAAAATCAGCTGACAGTGAATTAGTTCTTAAGAAAGCTGTCACCAACACTGCAGTTTCATGTGGACAGTATCTGCTGCCATTCAGTGTG
Organism: Beaufortia kweichowensis; assembly: GCA_019155185.1. Classification (NCBI taxonomy): domain Eukaryota; kingdom Metazoa; phylum Chordata; class Actinopteri; order Cypriniformes; family Gastromyzontidae; genus Beaufortia; species Beaufortia kweichowensis. The sequence continues at coordinate 18,073,613 of CM032796.1, forward strand.
GATGTAAACTCATTCACCATCTCCAAAGGAAGCCAGTATTCAGGGACACTAATGGCACATGTTTCTACTGTACCATTCTTGATGTTCATGTCAAGCTTAATATTCACACCATCTACATGTAAAGACGTACAAACACTGAATTTCGGAGTTTTCCCATAAACCCATTCCCACGTTTGAAAATCCTGTGTCATCTTACGAACACCAGGCAACAGAGACTCGTGAGTGGGGTCAACTGTGATGACTGGACTGTCAAAGCCAAATTCTTTATTGTATTGGGAAGCAATAGCCTCCATCACAGTGTTGGTATCAAGGCTGGGGTCGACATCCAAGAGGTTCTTGACCGGGGAAGGAACAGATGGGGTCGCATTGCTTTTAATGACTTGAGAGTTATTGCTTTTCAGTACTGACGACAATATTGAACGATCCACCGAACAAAGCAATGTACAGTGATGATAAGCAGCGGTTCTGCCTAACTTTGCAGCAGTGCCTGAAATCTTGTGCTGTCCATTTAACAAAATATCAAATCTGTCTGTTGCATTGACGTCTAGATTGGGTCTTTGTTCCTTTAATGCACGGGTGACAACACTGAGATTCCTGTGACGATCGTATTTTTTCTTGGAGGTGAAGAAGGTCATGTTAACGTTCCCCAAATCATGGAAAACGGTCCCACCTCCACTGCGGCGTCTCGCCAGTGGGATCCCCAGACGTCTCATTAAAGGAAGATTACATTCCTGCCAAGGATTTTGATGTCTACCTATGACCACGGCAGGTGAATTTCTCCATAATAAGAGTATGCTCCTGTTTTGCAGATCGACGTGGTCGTGTATCCAATCTTCTAAAGCCAAGTTCTCAAATATACTAGACGACCCTGATTTTATAATGACCCCTTTACCTATCTCATCAAAGAAGGTTGTCAAAGTGCTTTTGAGGCGAACCGATCCTGAAAGTACACATGCCCTGTTTGACAGTCTTAAAATCATTTCTGAACACTGTAAAACTCATCAATGTTACGTCTTTCTATGCATTCAGCATATTAACATTGACTTCCGGGTCACCAGGATTCCCTTTCCCTCTGAAGCTTTCATAGTAAAAGTACGATAAATATTCGTGTTACATTTTAATATGATAACATTTCTCAAAATATTGTATTTATTCAAATTTAATTTAAGTTTCGACTTGTTAGAATTATGCATGTTGTTAGCATTATGTATTTGATTGTTGCTGCCTATTTCAGTATCAGTCATGCAGCTGCGAAATTCGAAATTGTTTATTTATTTTATATATTGGTAGTTCAAATAAATCAGTAGTTACATTTTCATTTGAAAGTTTTATATATTTCACATTATTAAATATTATTTAATGCATTCAAAATATTAATTTATCAAAATATTAAATATTATTAATATAACTTTTTAATTTATCCATGAATTTAATAAAAAAAATTAACTGCGTGTATTATCTTGCTCACTGTTTATCTCACCACGAGGTGGTAGTAGTGGCTGCGGTTTGGTGCCTATAATCAATATCCATGAGGTTATACTGTCGTCTATCAGTGTATGCTTAATAATTAAGATTTAAAACGAGATTAAGAAATTACAAAATTCAGTCATCTTAAAAGCGTGATAAATAGTGTACTGTACTCTAATATCTATCTGTCTTTTATTATGTTGGCTTGAGAAAGCCAACATACTGTTATTCCAATTAAACTGTCTTCTTCTTTTTCTTCTTCTTCTTCTTATTGATTGACTGACTGGAACGTTAACCTAGGCTCAATGTTGATGTTGACTTAAGAACATCACTCGACTGTCCCCATTTCCCCATCTTTCTTTCTCTGGCTGTGCAAGGCAACGAGTCAGCTGCCTAAAAGCTTTCAGACACAGCCATAGTATTTAAATTACTATCTAATAACATTAATTTCCACCATGCCACGTGGACTATTGCAATAGTCTGTTAGTTTGTTGCACACAGATGGTTTCATTATTCTTGTATATCACCAAACATAAAGTTTGTTCTTTATCTAATTAATATCTCTTTACCCCAGAAAATTTGATCTTTCATATCCTTATCAGTTCATAGCATAAATTCAAGTATTATACGCTTATTCTACACTGTACCAATATGCAAGCGTTGCTTAAGTATTATGATTTAAAAAGTATAAAGTGTTAATTTTTGCAATGTTATTTTGACCGCTTTTATGGCTTTCACAGTTCACACAATATGTTGAAATTACAGTGTGAATTTGTCTGTCTTATTTTTATTATTTAAAAAATATTTTCAGCTTCATTTTCTGCTACTTACAGGTCATGCTGTATTATTTTTTGCAAATAATTGTCCCCAAATAATGATCTACATTATATTATGAGATAAATATGCATTATTTCTCATATACTCTAAAAACCTTTTGTTAAAATGAAATAATTTCACATATAAAAGTAATAATTATGTCAAATGTTAAAAAAGCGATCATATGTGACAGTTCTATGACAAATCTGCTCAGCAGTTGCCTAAAACCGTTTCGTAAATAACAATGGGGGAGGTAACCAGCAAAAGTTACGTTTCCGAAATCTGATTGGCCCATCCGTCCTCTCTGATTGGTTGCTGCACCAAATGGGCGGAGTCTACGCAGTGCTCTGGACGGATGTTTCCGGTATGACTGTTGCCTTGCTTGACAGATCGGGACGGATTCTCGCGTTCAGGTAGGGTTCACAAGAAAACCCGTGTTTACAGACCATCAAGCTTACATATGAACACAGTTTATACCCAGAGTCTGTTTATTATACGCGTGTTTCTGTAAGAGTTTCCCGGTGGAGGTCGTAGATAGTGTTGATCTGTCGAGGTCACGTCACAGCATCACCGCCACACCGGATCACTCACAACAATAAATCTAGTGGAACAAAAACATCGCGGATTTTAATCTCTGATTAGCGATCAGTTTATTTACTGTACATTGTTTGCGTGTAGTAAACTCATCATGATCAGATGATCAGACGTGATGCTGTCTCATCACTTCAGTATCAGATTACACGTTCTGCTTTTCATACGACAAGAGATCACCGACCACAAAACATTGACAAATCATATTATGTTGAAATAATGCTGGATTCTGGCTTTTTGAGTATAATGTGTAATACAGCATGTGGCCTGCAGGCCAACATACATGTTTATATAGTGTGAGTCAGAACATGTGCAGTACCAGTCAAAAGTTCAGAACACCAAAATGTTTCCCATGATCTAAAAAATCTTTTAATCTAAAGGTGTGTATTTCAATGTTTAAAATTACTTTTGTAGACACAAATATGAGTGTGCCAACATTAATAATTTCTTTCATTAGAAACTGAAATTGTATTTAAAAATATTTTTTAAATGCATTCAATTTTTTGAAATTCCTGTTTAATGGATAATTAAATGTCAAGAGTTTGATTTTACAAATTCTACACAAAGGGTGACTACTTTTGAAAATGATCAAATGTAACACCATGTTCATTTATTTTGTATGCTTTTAGTCACAATATAATTCCCACAGTTACAATTGTGTTATTTCATTTTGATGACTTTTGTAAAATGTGGCAAAAATGTAAACAACAGTGAGTAAGTGTTTCCAAACTTATGACTGGTACTGTATATGAAAAGGTATGCTTGAAAGGTTTTTGTGGTAGTATGCATATTGTAACAGGATAACTGAGCATGTAAACATCTAATGTTCACATTTTACTGCATTGCAGGTTTGTTGTTGAGTGTCATTCATGTTTGTCTGAGCCTCGAAACAAAACTGTGTCTGTAAGAGTGAGTGTTTATTATTTCATTCTTAACGTTGCATACTAAGGGCATTGTTAACTGAGGACAATGGCTATAAGGGGGTATACATTAGTGAGTAAGAAATACAGACATTTTAGCCACTTTCTCCCTTTTCTCCTGGCCCGCTATCATTTTTTCTCATGGTTTCCGCTCCATTCCTTTCATCCTATAGTTGTTATTAAATATCAGAGCTAGAGGAAGAATTCTTCAGTGGTATTTCTGCCTGAAATCAATGTGTATGTGATACAATCACTCTCACCACAATCAGTCTAATGAAAGACTTCTCTTTCTCAACCCTACAAGCATGTTGACTTTCTTTCCAAGCCACACTCACATTCAGATGGGTATATGTGGCTAAATCTCTTTATGTCTACCATGATCTTTGTAAATGAATCTTCATCTACTCTCGCCTCAGACATTGTGATGTCATCATCAGAAATCCTTAAGTAGACTCAATATTTGATGTTGATGAGAGATGTAGGACGAAGTGTGTTTACTGGAGGTTTGGCTCTCACACAGTGTAAACATGCTTATGTGTGTAATGAATGTGAATAAATTGTGTTGTATGTCGTATAGGTCAACAGTTTATCTGTTGACATCTTTTTCTGGCTTGTATCCTGCTGAGATCCTGATTTGAGTTTGTGCTACTGGTTTTCGCATGTTGCATGAAGACTGTTGTTTTGCATTGCAGCATCTGTCTTTAATGGCCCAGCTGTATGTTGAGGTAGAATGGGACAGAGTACATCGGACCAAGAGTCCTCAGAACCTCCAGAGGTGAGAAATACACCATCTAAAACACCATTGCCCTGACTGTAAAGTCATATTTCATCCATTAAGTAATACCGGGTTTTCAGGTTTTAAAATGATACCTAAATCAACAGATATTATTTATAATTTCAACCCAAGTGTAGCACTCCCATGATGCATCTTGCCCCAAACCCGCTTTCCTTCACAAGCCCCGCCCCCACGGCACAATCTGTTCGCTCGTCAGTTTCAGCATCTGTTTCATTCATCCCAGTCTTTGTAAAACTCTTATCTGGGTGGATTGGCTAAAATGATCATGTGACTAACTTATCAAAAAAGGTTCAGTGGTGGGTATGAAGGCTGTTCATAGATCAGTTTTTACACTGGCATGATCATTTAGAAGCTTCTCTACAGCAGAATTGCATGAACTTAAACACACCCATATCTCAGTTAAAAGATTATGTCACAGTCTTGTTGTTTTCTGACTGATTTGCATGACTGCCAATCCAGATTATCCTCTGGCAGGATAATGATAAATTATGCGATGACATCACGACGATGTAAATGAAAACTTTTCACTTTTGCATTAAAGTACAATTTTTGACAAACGTCTTATAGGCATGTAAAAATACAGGAAGCTCATTAATCATTTGCTTAATTTGTATGTCTCAATATTTGCTAACTTAGAGCTGCTTCTCGTCTTACCGACTAGAAAAAAGCCACAGAAACACATTCACCACAGACCTCTTTAACAATGCTGTATTGAAAAATATGAATTGAAACTGAAAAAATGAAGGAATGTGGGAGCGTGTGGAGGAATAATCTTGGAGCAGGAAAAGATTTTAAGGCACTAGAGTTACAAAATAGGTTCATCATGTACCATCTCACATCCTTTCCTTTCTGCTCTACTGTTTCTATCACTTTTATCATAAACCACACATTTTATCTTTAATCTTGTTAACCTCCATTGTGTTTTACAGCTGGACAGCTTTGGAAACATTAAGAGTTTAGTCGAGGATCAGCTGCAGACCAGCATGGTCGGTGAAAACACACTTAAAATTGTTACAATTAATTTATTTACGATGTTGTCTCTTTCCTTACTTATCACTCATTCTTTCTCTCTGTGATTGTTGTTTTCTCCGCAGGTGGTGGGAATAGTGATTGGCGCTGGGATCGCCATCGTTCTCATCGCGGGCCTCATATTTTTTGTTCTGCGCAGGATTCATCAACGCAGTTAATATTTAAAAACTCATTTGTGCCTTTAATGTTGCATGTTTCTTTACAAATATTAATTATTTCTATTCCAAAATAATTTTATTTCATTTTTCAATTAAGGTTTTTACTAATTGCCTTATACTAATACTTTCATTAACTTTTTATGAACAATATTTTATTATTGTTGTTATTAATAAATATATAAATATTATTTAGCGTATGATAAATGTTATTATAAATATTATCATGAATAATATTAATAAATAAACACATTTATTAATAAATTATCATGTTCAAATTGTGTGATCATCAGAACTCGAGGCTCAGGAAGCCCCCAAATATCGCTTTCGTAAAAGAGACAAGGTCTTGTTTTATGGAAGGAAGATTATGAGGAAGGTTTCTCAGTCCACTTCCTCACTGGTAGGCTCCGCCTCCTCATCCAGGCCACGCCTCAAAAAGAAACAAAAGATGCTGAACATTGCCAAAAAGTACGTTTGTGTCTATTATTTTGTCATTATTTTGTCTCAAAGGATTTTTTGTGGCATAGCTACAAGTTTTTCGCTCTTTATCTGTCTGTCAGGATCTTACGCTTCAAGAAGGAAGTGCCCACTCTGCAGATGAAGGAGCCTCCTCCATCCGTTCTGGAGGCGGATCTCACAGAGTTTGATGTTGCCAATTCTCACCTGCCATCTGAGGTGCTTTACATGCTCAAAAACGTCCGGTAAGCTCTAATGGTTCGTGTTTATTGTATTAAATGTGTCTTGTAGGATGTTGTACAGTCAGCTGGTCATTATGAATAAACAACATTGATAAAGATGATCTGTCTTTCTCTCTCCTGCAGTGTATTGGGTCACTTTGAGAAGCCCTTGTTCCTGGAGCTCTGTAAGCACATGGTGTTTCTGCAGTTTCAGCAGGGCGAATACGTCTTCAGACCCGGACAACCTGATAGCAGCATATATGTGGTACAGGATGGCAAGCTGGAGCTCTGTCTCACTGCGCTGGTGCGTGTGGAAAAACACTCGGATTGACACGTATGTGCTTGCATTCTTCTGTGTATGTGTGATTCACCACTCTCTCTCTCTCTCTCTCATCAGGATGGGAAGGATGGAGTGGTAAAAGAGGTTTACCCTGGAGACAGTGTTCACAGTCTACTGAGCATCCTTGATGTCATCACAGTGCGTAATACCCTCAATTCCATTTCCATACTTATATGTATAACCATACGTATAACCTCTGTAATTTTTGTACTAAACCCATTCTATGCGTTTGTGTATTTCAGGGTCATCAGAGACCATACAAAACCGTCTCGGCCAGAGCAGCAGAAGTGTCCACTGTCCTTAGACTGCCTGTCGAGGCCTTTCTGTCCATCTTTGAGAAATACCCAGAGAGCCTCGTGCGGGTGGTGCAGGTGCGTTTCAATAACATTTTTGTTGTACATACAACAAAAAGCGTGGTTGAACCTTCTGTATGTAAATGAACAAATATGCAATAGGTTTCACACTAATGATAAAACAAAAATTAAAGAAAAAAATAAAACTAAACTGTAAGCAAGAGCTTTTATAAAGCAGTAAAAGCATAAAATAATTTTTTTAAACATTATATATTTTGATCCAGGTCACATCAACCAGTAGATTTGAACAGACGTCATATCATAAAAATAGCTCCACAATATGTATTGTACATTTTTGTATTGCGATATGTCAGTGTCATGATATTTTTAAACCTCGACTAGATTTTAACGAAAGCATCGCATGTATCCTTCACAGAGGTGACAATCCCAGAATGCTTTGAGATCAGCTAATTAAAAAAATCCAATATGAAAGACGAAGAGAGAAATAATTGATACTTTATAATAAGCTTAAAAAAAATAATGCCTTAGTAGGCAGCTGCCCATGTAGACAGTGAGGCATTTCTAAAAAGACAGCTTGTTTGTGTGAGTGATTGATGTCATATTTCCTGTCTGTAGATCATCATGGTACGTCTTCAGAGAGTGACCGTTCTGGCCCTGCACAACTATCTGGGACTCACCAATGAACTCTTTAGTCATGTGAGTATATACACACACACACACACACACTCTCACTGTAATTTTCTGAGTTCATATACAGATTTTTTCTTTTCAGGACATGCAGCCTCGTCCCTCTCCTCTGTCTCTCTCATCCGACACGCTCCAGCCCCGTACGGCACAGCAAACGCTTCAGCAGCCTCACCGTTCCCGACAAACACCGCGAGGCTGCTGTCCAGAGCGCTACAGGTAAGTCACCTAATTATTTACACTTATCGTGTAAATACCATGTTTCACAGTGATGACTGATCTTCATAATGAAATATTTCTACAGCTGGGGATCACGGGAAGGAGGGCGGCACAATACCGACCCTCAGCAGGACCATATCAATGCCTGTAGATATCGCAGGTAACAGGCAAAGTTTTAGCCTTTGCTTTTGTTCACATGCTGTCTGTACATCATGTCATCTGCGTGTGAATATGTGTGTTGTAGGCATGCAGAAGAGTCTGCGATCAGATTTTGACATGGCTTATGAGAGAGGTCGTATCTCTGTATCCGCTGAGGATGGAGCGCCTCCGGTGTTCACACGAGTAAGTTTATTTGTACACAACATACCTCAAACACATATTTTCCATGGGCGACTCACTCGCGACGACTGTGTTGTTTCCATTTTATTTCTTTGCAGTTACTTAATTGTAAAATAATATTTATAGCATGGATGCAAAATATTGCGTTTATTATCTAAATAAGCATGGCTCATGAATATTAATGAGCTGAGATGACCGGATTAGCTGAAAGCTAGATGTTGGTGAATTTAATAGTTTTGTGTGTTTTAGGAGCAGCGAGAGAAGAAGGTGACAGTAGACGAGGTTCCGTCGGGTGTGTATCTGTATCCGGAGGAGGAATCAGGAACGGAGAACATTTGTGGCCCTTTTCAACGACAAAATACTACAGTGTTCGAGGAGGCACAGAAGGAGATTCTTAAACTCATGAGGATTGAGGTGAGTGTGTACAGTTTTGTCTTATTATATTCTTTAGATGTCTTGAGATCTCATGCTGAGATGCTTTTAAAAACTCTATTGAATGAGTTCCTGTCTGTTCTGAGCTCTTCTGTCTCTCTTGATTAGGACCCGCAGCTGTTAAACGGAAGGGTGACGCTTCATCACGCTAAAGCTGGATCTGTGTTAGCCAGACAGGGAGACCAGGTGCTCAGTTTTATTTGTTTGTCCACCTCTTCAGTCTATTTAGATCCGTTGTAGTCAAATGACTAAAATCTGCTATGTGTCTTCAGGACGTGAGTCTGCACTTCGTCCTGTCCGGCTGCCTTCACGTCTATCAGAAGATGATTGACAAGCAGGAAGCGGTGTGTCTGTTTGTGACCCAGCCAGGCGAGATGGTGGGTCAGCTGGCCGTCCTTACGGGAGAGCCGCTCATCTTCACCATCAAAGCTGAGCGGGACTGCACCTTCCTGAAGATCTCCAAATCTGACTTCTACGAGTGAGTGTTTCTGAACTATCACACGCAAACACTAAACCTCATCATCCAGACAGCAGTATTGTTAATGTATCTTTGTGGCAGGATCATGCGCGAGCAGCCGAGTGTTGTTCTCAGCGTGGCTCACACCGTAGCGATTCGCATGTCAGCGTTCGTACGGCAGATGGATTTCGCCATCGATTGGATGGCTGTCGAGGCAGGACGTGCTCTGTACCGGTATTGCCACTTTCGATTTATTTATTCGAGATTATTGCAAATTTTTATTGTAATTGTATATTTAGCTACATTATAATCTAATGTATATGGTTTTTGGAGAATAATTGTTTTGAGGAAATGTTTTGGATCATGTGTAATCCCATCTGTGATTTAGAGAATAGGAGCATCAAAGTAGTCATGGCTGTAAAATGACAAAAATATTTAATGTGTGTTTATTGTTGTAAATGATACATTATATGATTTTGAGACACAGTATTCAATTTTCATTTATAATACTGAAATAAGTCATTTTATTGTCAATACTTTTTATTATTTTGCACAAAACATAATTCAAGTTGGCTTCCTAAACATTTATTTCTTTGATATGGTCTTAGGTTATATTTTCACAGAATGATCTTTACAGTTTTCACAGACGATGACGTTAAATATTAATATAACATAATTTTCTGTGGATTGTAGGCAGGACGATCAGTCCGACTGCACATATATCGTACTGAATGGACGATTGCGTTCTGTCATTCGGAAAGCAAATGGAAAGAAGGAGTTGGTTGGGGAATATGGACGAGGAGATCTCATTGGAGTGGTGAGTGTAAAGATCTAAAAAATGAGAATGTATTTAGGTGTATTTCTAGGTGGATATCAACAGCTTTGTTTTATTGGAAAGAGATGTCAGTTTCTCACCACAGATGTTTTTCTGTCAGGTTGAGGCTTTGACACGTCAACCTCGTGCCACAACGGTTCATGCGGTCAGAGACACGGAGCTGGTGAAGCTTCCTGAAGGAACGCTCAACAATATCAAGAGAAGGTACCCGCAGGTGGTGACACGTTTAATCCACCTGCTGGGCCAGAAGATCCTGGGGAACCTTCAACAGGCCCGTGGACCTTTCTCAAGTAGGTTTATCTTAAAAATCCAACATCTCGCAGTCACTTTGGGAAAAAAGACGAGAAGATAAATGAATTTTGGCTGTAGATGAAGCTGTAAAATGTTAGAGAAATAGTAGATGAAATTGAATTATTTCATGGGTAAATTCTAATTTAATAAAGACAAACTATATATAAAAAATAATATTTGACATATTTTCATAACAGTCAACATAAGCTAAAAACATATTTTTAAATACCTAAAAAAATACCTAAAATTTTATAAAATATTAAAAAAATACTTTTATCAAATTTAAAACATTGGTTTTTCATGTGTATGTTCAATATGTGCAGTGAGAGTTATTTTAGATTTTATTCTGAAGAACTAAAGAACAGAAAAAGTTGAATTTTGTGTTTTAAAAGTAAAGTAAAAACACATTATTTTCTCCTTTTTTAGGTTCTGCCCTGGGTCTGCCCACCGTGGCGTCCAGTCCAGACGTCACTAACCCAGCCAGCAATCTGTCCACCGTAGCTGTACTTCCTGTTTGTGATGAGGTGCCAATCAATGCCTTCAATTTGGAGCTTAGCCACGCCCTCAGCGCCATAGGTACACCAATGACAGACGTGCAGCGATTGACATTCAAATGTGCTTGATTTAGTCAATAAAAACGACTTCTTTTCTTAATTCTCCAATCAGGACCGACGCTGCTGCTAACCAGTGACATCATCAGAGAGAGACTAGGTGCTTCTGCTCTGGACAGGTGAGTGTGACATCACATCATCTCTACTTTTTAATCTCTTCTAGTGTCCATGTTTTAATTGTTGTCTCTGTAGTGTTCATGAGTACAGGTTATCGGGTTGGTTGGCTCAGCAGGAAGACATTAATCGTATAGTCTTGTATCAGACAGACAGCTGTATGACCCCATGGACTCAGCGCTGTATTAGACAGGCTGACTGCATCCTTATTGTGGGTCTTGGAGATCAGGAACCTGCACCTGGAGAGGTGTGTGAAAATCGGAACCGTTTAAAAGTTTTAACGGTGATGAGAAACGACAGCAATGTTCAATAAATACATTTTCAGTTGGAGCAGATGTTGGAGAACACAGCAGTGCGAGCCCTGAAGCAGTTGATTCTGTTACATCGCGAGGACGGGCCGGGTCCCTCTCGAACCGTGGAATGGCTGAACATGAGAAGCTGGTGCTCCGGACACCTTCACCTGAAGTGTCCTCGTAGAGTTTTCTCAAGGAGAAGCCCCTCCAAACTGGTGAGAACACCACACATGTGTGTCAGCGTCAAGATACGTACCAACACGTTTATTTTGTGTGGATGTGTTTGTTTTATTCCAGAGAGAGGTTTATGAAAAGGTTTTTGAGAAGACCGCAGACAGACACAGCGATTTCTCACGGCTGGCTCGAGAGCTGACGGGAAACAGCACCGCCCTCGTGCTGGGAGGAGGCGGAGCCAGGTGAGCGACACACCCAGCCCATTCACTAGTTTTGTGTTATTTTAGTTTTGTGTTATTAAACATGTCAAATCTTGCAGAGGCTGTTCTCATGTTGGTGTTATCAAAGCCATGGAAGATTCAGGGATTCCCATCGACATAGTGGGAGGAACGTCCATTGGCTCGTTTATTGGCGCTCTGTACGCAGAGGAGAGGAGTGCTGTTCGGGTCAAGCAGAGGGCAAGAGAGTGGTCCAAGGTAACATCCCTTAAATGATTGAAAACTTCAGATCATATCAAATAGATGATCTTCACGCGAGTCACTCGGTTCTCTTCCTCTCAGGCGATGAACTCCGTGTTCAAAACGGTTCTTGATCTCACTTATCCAATAACATCCATGTTCTCCGGTTCCGCCTTCAACACCAGCATCTCCAAAGTGTTCGAGGACAAACAGATTGAGGTGCTGTTAAGAAAATATGAAATATCACAATAAATAATGAAATACACAACTGATGTATTTCAGAAAGATGATTGTGACATGTCTCATGTGTTCCTCTTCCTTTTACTTGTAGGACTTGTGGCTTCCATACTTTAATGTGACCACAGACATCACAGCATCTGCTATGCGGGTTCATAAAGATGGTGAGTGATGACAAAACTGTGTTCCTTTAACTTCCTCTTACAGTCTTCTTCAAGCATCCCCAAGCGTAAGGGACATGTCATTTCCTTTTTAAAAACACATATTTTTTAAATTAATATACATAATATTTATAGTAATAATTTTCCCAAGTAATTATTTAGAATCTTTTTACTGTTTTGTTGTGCAACTGATTTTGAGTTGAAAGAGAAACAGAATGATAATCTTCAGTTTACAGCATTGATAATTAAAACCCATTTTAAAAAGAAGCTTGTGTAAATATATTATTTATTCCAGCAGTTTATAACAGTAAAATATTTGGATTTTTTTAATGTTTATTGTTTAGTTCTTGATATAAAGTTCTGAAACTGTGCAAAAAATAAACTGTTGAATGATTGCATTGAAGATCTGGTGCACATGGCTTGCCAAGTCTGAAATAAGTGATGTTTTGTGAGAGAAATGTGCTGTTTGCTCATGCTTGTTGACTCACATTAACCTGAGATATTAATGCATCATTAGTCGTATTATTAATGATTTTAGATTGACCAATGGCATATGCTGCATCTCTAAATTCTGGGTCAGGTCCCCAAATTCAGTGGAACAGAAAACAGATCTAATATTAGTTTCTGTTAATTCACAAAATTAACATTCAGTTATGTTCAGATTTGCTTTGATAATCTGTTTCTGACCCACTGGATTTAGGGGCCTCATGATGGTCATATGGTCACCCCAGTTAGCCCAAATGCATTATGGGATTGCATTTTGCAAGAACAAAGCTTGTGTCTGTCTCCTTCCCTGCTGTTTTTCTCTCCTCTTCTTTCCTTTATCCATCTCGGTTTCTGGCTAATTTTCCCTTTCACACATCTTTTTCTTTCATTGTTTGTCATGTTTTTAATTCCAAATGCCTGTCATCTCAACACGTTCACATTAGTGACGTCTGTAGGATCCAGAACGCATCACCCGTGGGCTTAACCCCGCCCTCTTAATACTGTTTCCTGTTTCTCAGGGTTTAAATATAAATCAAATAGCCCCAAAAGAAACACACTGTTATTAGTTTTGTAATGGGTTACATAGGGAATAAGACATTTTTATTATTAGTGTAATGTCATGTGTGTGCTATAATAATTAACAGCTTGTAGATCTTTCTCTCAATCTCTTTCTGCTTCCTAATCTTATCATTTGTCCAATATAGCATGACATAGAAACCTACTTTTTACATTTAGCAATAAATTAATTTGCATCGAATGGTTTAGGATTTTGTTGTTTTATAGGCATTTTGCAGATTTTGTCACAATTTTCTACAGAACTACAGAAGCAGCAATGTGAGGGTTTAAAGATGTCCCTCCCCTTCATTGTCACGCATTTGTTTGTTTCTCTTTATCTCTCCACGTCTTGTCCAGTTTTGATTTACTGTCCATCTTCATTTTGCCAGGCTGTGTTTGGCGTTATGTTAGAGCCAGTGCCTCCTATACCCCTTATCTGCCTCCTCTCTGCGACCCTAAGGACGGTCACCTCCTCGTGGACGGTTGCTATGTTAACAATGTCCCAGGTCAGGATTCTCCCCCTCTATCCACCTCCACAAACCAGCAGGAGGTTTAGAAAGCAGTTACACCAACATCCCTGCGACCACTCAGTTACCCTGTGCTTTTGGTTGTCTCTTGTCCTCTATGAAAACAAATTAACCCCTTGCTTACATTGGGAAATCATGGATTGGAAGGAACACGTAGTGAGAGAAAGAATAGAGAGACTGTGCCTTCATCTTACTGGAATATATTCAGATCAAATTGTATTATAAAATCAAATAAGCGGTAAAATATATTTACCATGTTGATAATGGATGACTATATGACACATTGTCACACCAAAATTCTCATTACTGTGATGCATCTGGACATTTTACTATCAAATTTGGCTTTATTTTCTTATTTTTGAGCAAACTATGATTTATTTTATTTGACTTGTTGGTATAAACTAGGTCCACTAGTCTATTTTAAAATGCTTCTCATGTGGTTTAGTTGTAGAGGCACGATTTTTGTTTGATATAATCTGATGTTTTCTTTACTATTTTTAAGAATAATGACACAACTATGGGGTATAAAACAGGTGCTATAACGTGATTGTTAGCAGGATTGTTGGTCATTTTTTGTATTTGCAGTCAGTGGGTCTGGCTTAAGCTGTGTGTAGTTCAGCATACTGATTTGCATACGGTTTAACCAGGAAACAGTATTCTGATGCTTTGTGTAACTTTAAGTAAAAAAGAAATATCCCATTCATATTTAATTTCACCCCGAACATTGTCTCATTTTTTCGCCTCTTGTTTATATCGTGCACAGTTTGTGTTTGGCTGTTCACGTTGTTCTTTAATTCCCACGTGCTGCTATACTTTCCATCTACGTTAAGCTTGTTTGTCATCGGCACGTCACACACTTGTGTTATGTGTTTACGTGACTGCATGTCTGTTATTATTATATATATAAGTGTCGTTCTGGATCCTACAGCACTATGATACACAGAGATAAAAAGTAGAACTTACAAGCGTCCGGGATCTTTATATTTGTGTTGTTTTGTATGAATCGGTGAGCACTCTTTTGCTTTACGAGCACCACATGATGAATGCACCTGCCTCTCTTGATTTTCTCTCTCCTTCCAACCCATGCCGTCCGTCACGCCTCTCCTGACACCTGCCGGTCGAGTGCGGTACTGCAGGCTGGAGGGGCTGACGGTGCCCGATACGATCACTGGGACTGTCTTTCACACTGTCTCCTCAAATCTGTCCAAAAATAATTGTATCATCCGGTTTGGAATAATTTGTCTCCAATGAGAAAATATATGCAGCATTTTAAATATACTATTCAGAGGCAGAAAAGTAAGGCAGATGAAAGATACGTCTGGCTTACCTCATTCCAGTTTACTTTACCTCCGTCAAGGTGAAGTTAACCGTATGAGGTGAGCCGAATGACATCACGCACATTGTCCTTGGGGTGACCATCACTGTCTCTCCCTGCCGGTCTGTGCGCTACTAACCAAATATGTGACCCGGAGCGTTGCTGGGACGTTATTTGCACGTTTTCTGGACATTATTAAGAGGTTATTATCCCCTCCCGGTGTGGTAGGCTCTCTGTGGCGTTATGTCAGGGCGAGCATGACCCTTTCCGGGTACCTGCCACCCCTCTGCGACCCCAAAGATGGAAACCTGCTGATGGATGGAGGATACATCAACAATCTGCCAGGCAAGTGTGTCCTAAAGCAAGCCAAACTCCACAGAGCCATGGGCACAAAATAAAAACGAATTGCTTAATTTTGGTTTTAAAGAGCTGTGTTGCTCTGAGTAAGTATTTTGTGTGTTTTCTTTATAATTTCAAGGGTTGAGTGAGTGGTTTCACTTTGTCCATTTGAAGTCAGAATTGAAAAATGTTAGTCAATTGGGCATTAGACACTTTTTTATGTGTTGTTAATTTGAATGAGTTAGGAATTTGTACACAGACTCAAATGGATAAAGTTTTGCAGGGATTAGGCGATGTGGACTAAGACGGTCTGTTGTTGGACCTTTAATCCTCATCAGCCTACTAAAAAATGAATCTTGATTGGATAATAAATATATATAGATGTTGTCTGGTGTGCATTTGGTCTGAAACTGGGATTTTAAGGTATTTAAAGTAACAGAAAGTTTGATTTAACATGCACTAATATACTTCCAAAATGCAACTATAAAAAAGTGGAAATAAGAGACCAAAAAACCACCAGACAGCAATGGCTTAATGTCCTTCAGTTTGCAATGCAACAAGAAAATGTTTACATGTTGCGTTTCAACCTGAGACATCTTAATCGAAAGGAAAAAGACAAGATTTTGCATGTGTTTTCAATAATCAAAGTGCATGAAGATCACCTGTGTTTTAACATCTAGAATAATTGGATATGTTAGAAATTGAGGAAATAGTTATCGATTTAGTTTTTAAATGCGTCGCTCCGTTTTTAAGCTGTAAGGTTTTAATTACATCTTCATTAATTGTAATTGTCTTTTTCCATCGCTAGTCTTAACATACCTGCACACCTGCAAAGCTGTTTCACCACAGTCATCTGTCATCTTTTAGAGAGTTTTTAAATGCAAGATAAATGTTTAACAGGTCATACTTCTGATCAAAAAGACACATGGTGAAACGGCATTGATTGGTGATTTTTTATGTTTGTATTTGTTCTGAAATACTAACATTGTTTTGATTGTTCCTGTTATCCTGTGAATGTCTCTCTTTATACTCTTAACACTCTCCAGCGGACATCGCTCGCAACATGGGCGCAAAAACAGTCATCGCCATTGACGTGGGCAGTCAGGATGAGACTGATCTCTGTAACTATGGCGACTGTCTTTCTGGCTGGTGGCTCCTGTGGAAACGCATTAACCCGTGGGCAGAGAAAGTCAAGGTGAGATGTTTATATTAATGTGTATTTACACCACTTGGTGTATGATGTTTCTAGTGATCAATATACATCTTAAGATTTTATGTTGTACAGTACCAGTCAAAAGTTTAAAAACTGTTACTTACTGTTGTTTAGATTTTTTCCACAACAACAGTACACTCATTAATGCCATAATTATAACTGTGGGAATTATGTTGTGACTAAATGTTGTAAACACTGTTATATTTGATCATCTTCAAAAGTGTATTCTCTGTGTCTCAGGTGCCTGATATGGCTGAAATTCAGTCGCGTTTGGCTTACGTGTCCTGCGTACGGCAGCTGGAGGTGGTCAAAAAGAGCGCGTATTGCGAGTACATTCGCCCACCCATCGACCGATTCAAGACCATGGACTTTGGAAAATTTGATGAAATTTATGTGAGAGTTTCTTTCATAAAACCTATTTGTCATTTAAGGGCCAGAGATGAGTTATAGTATAGTTTTCACCCTATTTAGAGTCAATTATTTATAATATCAAGCTGATCTGGTATATGGATTGGTTTTTTCTGTCTCAGGATGTGGGTTACCAGCATGGTAAACTGGTATTTACTGAATGGGCTCGTGGAGATATCATTGAAAACATGCTGAAGGATCATAGATCAGCTGATTATAATGACAGCAAGAAGACTGATGTGAGTTACAACCATAAATCCTACATCAATATCATCTTATTATTATCATTCTTTCTGTAAATATTTACAATATTTCAGCCACAAAATTGTTTAAAGCTGTAACTTTTGCCTCTATCTCTGTATGAAACATGAAATCGCAGGTTACTTTGCATACTTTTCTTTACATGGGTTGAAGTCAAATGATGTCAGACTGACATTTCTCATATAATCGCATCCAACAGCTTAGAAGTCATTTTAAGCCATATCGTATTCACATTTTTGTGTTTTGTTGCCGTTTCAGTCCTGCGCATGTCCCAGTGCAGATTTCACAGATCTAGCTGAGATCGTGTCGAGGATTGAACCCGTGCAGAGCTACTTAGGAGCCGATGGTCAGTTTCTTTTTATTCACCTCTTTGATTTGTTCAGAGATTGTTATCTGTACGTTGTCATTTATGATTGTCTGTCTAGCAGAGGAGTCCGATTATGCAACCGAGTATGAGGAGGACGGGATGGACCCGGTGCGAGAGGAAGAGGGTGAGGAAGAGGAGGAGGAAGAGGCTGAAGACATTGAGGATCACTCTCCAGGAGAATGGGGACCAAACGGGGTCTTCACAGCGGTGAGGATATCCACTCGTTCTGTATAACTACTACATATTCTAATGTACTTCTTGAACGAAAATCAATTAATTAATTATACGATTGTTTTCATGTGGCTGTAGGATGAGGAGAAGACGGTCCGACAGAGGAAAACCATCACCAGGGATTCTAATGTCTTAGATTGCTGAAGGGAAGCATTGCGGGATGAAGAGGTTAAAGGTCATTGAATCATGAACTAAAACCCTGTTAGGGTCCACTGTATAAGGAATGACGATGAAGAAAAGACTTGAATTAAATGTGTTGGGATGTCACCAAAGATACTGTGATCCAGACCCAATGACACACATTGACATATGAAGTCATAGGTTTGCCTTTGGGATTTCTGGAGGTCTCAAAGACAATGCAGCGGTGGGGTCCGGGGACTCACCGTGGATGTGATGGACCCACAAAATAAAGAAACTGCTCTGTGAGATACTGGGCCATTAAAATTAGAGACTCCCATATAAAGTAAGAGTTGAATCACTAATCTTATTTTCCTTAACCTGGTTAACCTTTGTGTTTTCGTACAACACTTGTTCAGTATGTCCGAGTTTTAATTTAATTTAATTTCACTCAAGTGGGTGAATGTCTGCGTGTGTGTGTACAGTCTGAACATTTATTGGCATCTTTACCAATTGTGAGTTTTTTTGTTCAATTTAATAGTATTTCAATTTTCATCAAATGAATGATGGTTATGATTGAGTTTAATAGAAAAGTTGAAGTTGGTCAGAAAAGATTTTTAGACTTGATAATGTGTGGTGAAGATAATATAATTGCTTGAAATGTGTCATGTTTTAATGGGATAAGCTGATTTTAGGAGAAATTTAGATCAAGCAAAGAAGAGATTTAGATGTAAAGAGTAAAGTAGGGAGTGAGGAAATCAACGAGGTAAACGATGTTGGAGTGAGGTAGACAGTGAGGAAGTGTAAAGAAGGGAATGAGAAGAAATCAAGTTTTAGAAGTTCCATTAATGCCAAAAATCTGTTATGTTTGTGTGTGTGTATGTTTGTGTGTTTTCAGCCTTGAAATACAGAGCTACTTGTGCTTCAGGTAGTCAAGGCAGATGCCTTATTTTGTTATTGCACATTCACAAGGCAAAAAAAGAACAAAACACCTGGATTATAATGTTAAACATGAAGACTGTGTCGAAGACCACAACAGGTTTTTCGGTGATGAGTTGAATTTGGACTCTTATTTCACAGCCAAATGTAAATGATCCTCAATGTTAACCAGTCCAAACACTGTCTGTAATCAATGTACAAACCCCTAAAGCCTCACTGAGATGTACAGATACATTGACGCTTGTGCTTTGTCTCAGTGTTTTACTGAGACACATTTGTTTTTTATGTTCAGGAGAACTAAAAGGATTTGCCAACTATTCATTTAATTTATTTGTTTTACCACTGACTTTTTTGCTTTTTAACAAATTATTTATTACATAGAAGAGAGTAATGATGACCTGTTTCTTATTTTGCTTGATTAGCATTTTTGCACTGATGAAGAATATTAATTTTAAATGTTTAATATGAGAATGGATATTAGGGGGTCACGTGTGTGACAGTTTGAAGCCTCAGAAATAAGAAATGCAGAATTAAAAACCCTTCATGAATAATAAAATGCTATTTAATGTCATGCTGACTTGTGTCTGCTGCTTTTTCTGTACATTTGTTTTTTTTACAGTAATATAGATATCCATCTTTAATCAATTTTACTTTACTTCAATTAACCCGTGGGCAGAGAAAGTCAAGGTAGATTATTTGTATTGATGTATATTTTCAGCACTTGGTTTATGATGTTTCTAGTGATCTGTATACATCTTAAGATTGTATGTTATACCAGTCAAAGGTTGGAAACATTTACTCACTGTTGTTTCGATATTTTCCATATTTTACAACGGTAATCAAAATCACGAAATAACACAAAGTTTAAATAACACAGATGTGTTAAATGTTATTAAATGAAATGTAATTCTACTCAAGTGGGTGAAGCCACTTTGCTTTGTGGAAAAACATTTATGAATGGTTTAAAGCTGATCTAACACACAACATGTACATACTAGCCAATGAATGGTGGGGTCAGTACTTCTGACCATCACGACAATCTTTTCATATGAACGTAGCAAAAGGTCTTTAAATAAACAACACAAACACATTTCATTTTTTTTGTATTTTATTTGTTTTAGGTTTTTAAAAGTTTTAAATTTTTTTCCCAAAAAAAATCCTGAGGTATTCACAATATAATGGCATTTCTTTCATTTGAAATAATAAGGAAACAACAAAAATGTGGGTAAAACTGTGATGGCTGTGTCTCAATACAATACCAGAGTTTGGGATACTTTTGTTTAAAAAAAGGAACCAATAAAAATAATAAATAAAAGAAAAAAGATCAATATTCAGCAAAGACAAGCTACATTCTTCGTGCTTGGCTGTTGAGGTTAGGTCTTATTTTTTGACATACAATACAAATTGAAATATTTTAGTTCATCAAAAGTGTTGCACCATAATAACTATATAACGTCTTTATATCCATGAACCAGAAAACATTAAATGGTTGCCTAAATCTGTTGTTGGCACAAAAGCATTTCTAATCCATGAAATCTTACAATATTTTTTTTGAGCTGTTTAAAGATGCCAACAACGATGGAGTACACTTTATGAAGATCTGTTTCTTCAAACATCATAAAACAAAATTAGCTTAAGTTTAAACATCGATCAGAGTCAGAATTTGGTGAACTACATGCTTAGAAAATCCATCACGTCAAATGATAACATCAAAATAAAACCTCCAGTACAGCAGCAGCTACAAATAGTGAAATTTGCACATAAAGACACATTCTAGCAATACAGCCATGAAAACAGCTCAGGGAAAAAACTACACAAACACAATAATAATAAATTTAAAATCTGAAAAAATAAACAACAAAGCAATAAAGTGATTGCTTGGCTTCGACAGAAAAAGACACACCTTTGTTTGCGAAACATCTCAACTTTTCTCTTTAATTTGGTGTGATCTTAACCCTGAAGAGTAATAACATTAAGAACAAACTGTAATCATATTCAAAGCTAAAAACATAACAAAGGACCAAAACTCTTTTTTTAAAAAAAATAAACTTTTGGTTTTCTAACAAGCAAAGACGCACAGAAC
This sequence comes from Beaufortia kweichowensis, assembly GCA_019155185.1. Classification (NCBI taxonomy): domain Eukaryota; kingdom Metazoa; phylum Chordata; class Actinopteri; order Cypriniformes; family Gastromyzontidae; genus Beaufortia; species Beaufortia kweichowensis. Next base: position 18,094,864 of record CM032796.1, read on the forward strand.
CTCTCTTAGCACTCCATTGTAGATCAGACAAACAGACAAAAACAAACAAATCAACACAAAACATATATACAACATTAATAACAGCATGAATCAATGGAAAACAAGTAGAAATTTAATAATGCATATATAGATCAAACAAAGTCAAGAGACATAAAAAGGCAAAAGTGTGTCTTTTTCTAACAACACAATTTAATATTTTGGAAAACAAAGTACAGAAAATATATATGTAAAAATCATAAATAAAGATAAACGTTTTGTCTCCCCTCCCTCCCACCCAAAACAAAGTGTAAAGATCAATGGCAGTTACTTCAGAGATCATAACATGCAATTGATATACTTACAGCACTGGACAAACTATTCCCCAAACTACACCCCCCCGCTGGCCCCACCCCAGTCCCGCCTCCTTGCCCCGCCCCAGTACAATCCTTAAATATGTCAGCTCATTGAAGAAAAGAAAGAAAACACTTCTTCTGCTATAGATGATAAATTCCCTCTGTGCACTAGCTGAGGACAGTGCTCATCATCACTTGCTCATCACAGACACACTTCAGATACTCTCCGGCTCCAGTGCTTGTGTGTATAAACAGGAAGTTCAATGGAAAAGTGACCGGGACTGAGCTGACTGACTGCATAGTGAGTATTTGGTTTAAATACAGGTGGGGCATCCTTAAGATCATAAAAGTGAAAATCTGGATCTGACAGAAGAGTACACACACTCCAAAGATAACACACACCCATACGCAGATACACACACAATTATCTCTATTACTAGTCATTTGGTATTTGGAGAGCGTGTACTACTTTTTACTTTCAAATGCTTCAATTTAAGTGTTGAAAGCGAATGAAAAAATGCCAGAAAATGTTGAATGGAAGTCCATTAAAAACAAGCATTCTTCTAGAAGATGAGCGTATTTTCAAAGGTGTGTGTCAGCATAACAGAGTCAAAAACAGTGAAAATAAAGCATAAGATGCCAGTCGTCCTCCTCTCCTCAGAGTAACAATCCAGCATTTGCCAATAACGTCACATGTTATTGATGACACCTTTGATGGGTAATGCTGCAGTGATATCTGTGAGATTTACCGAGAGAATGACGGACAGACAGACAGGCAGGTATCTGAACATCTCAATATATGAGTTATTATTGATGGCGAGTCTTAGATTTTATGTCATTTAACGGGAGTCAAGAAACTATTAAGAGGTAATAGTTCATAGCTAAATATCATCAGCTAAATATAGTATTAGACAACACAATATTTTCATCTAGTTTCTAGCATCCGATTCACTTTCCTCTCCAATTCAACGGAAAACAAATCAAATTTACTTTCGTAAATGTACAAAATGAGTATTAGCTCATGATTAGAAAGCATTTCTGCCAAAATAAAAATGAGTTCAAAAAGTTCATCCACCGCAGGACGGACACAGGAGGACAATTACAAACATATCTGCCTGTATGACCAGTTAATGGTGTAATAAAGAAACTAACTCAAATATATAGAGATATTTCGAGTTGGTGTCTATTTATTAAAAATATTGTAATAGTTGTGTACAGTGAGAAGTGAAGTTTGCGTGAGCTACAGATATAAACGCATCTTTCCATCATTTCCTCATCATTATGAGCGCAGGTAACCTTGTATTTGGTAAAATGTGTACACGTTGCAGTGTTTATGCATTTGGTTTAGAAAAATAAAACGTCCTTTGGGGAATATAATAATCAAGAGCAGCATCTAACGTAAACAGTAGCAGCAATAAGATAATAAATAAATAATAATAATAACAATAGCAGGTAATAATACGCAATAATGAAATAAAACAAAATCAAATCAAAACTAAATAACCCCTAAAAATAAAAACGATACATTGGTTCAATACGATTGAAAGCTTTAACGTGACATCCGGCTATAGCGACCTACGAAACAAACCAACATCTTTAATCGCTCATTCTGAATCTGCACCAAAAATAAGCCAATACTTTTAACAGGACTTTACTGAAGTCTTTCTGTCAAACTTTCTATTGTCCATTCTGCACCTACACAACATCCTCACACATGACCATTTTCCACATTGCTTTACACAACACCAAACTTCATTCCTGATCAACATACCATAACCTTCAGATTCCCTCTCCATCTTCTCTCTCTCTTCTGACTCTCAGTCTAGCGGTGATTTGGCTTATTACCGCAGTGAATCTCAAACTCTAGAGCTTTGGTTGTGAAAGTTGCTGAAAACCTTCAGCGTGACACATGAGCAATCGCTGAAATCCACTGAGTATAAACATCAGAGCAGTGCAGCGTCCGAAAAGAAAGTGACAAGCTTTGGTTTGTGGGAACTCGAATGCTGACGAGTCCAGTGAAACACAACACAAATGTTTCACTCGCAAAACAATCCAGAAATGCTCAAAAATTCCTCTTTCTCATCTTATGATGGAAAACTGCTATGCTTGTCTCTCTTAATAGATAAATAGTAAAAGCATTCTGCTTTTTGTCTAAAACTGAAACACACACTTCTAACACACATCCACCTGAGGTGTGCATTGTGTACAACTTTACACAATCTAATTTTTTTGTGTTTTTTTCTAGTGATAGACCGATAAACGTGCTGATAGTTTCCAATTATTATCATTTGCTGATCCCTGATTGGTCAATTAACATTAAGGTTAATTTTAAAATCTTGTCAATTGACACTGTTGTTGTTAAACGTTCATTTCTTTAAATTCATTATTGAACTTGCATCTTAATCGTGATAGTATGAAATAGTAAATAATTATAAAAACTACTGAAACGAAATCTGAAATTATAAAAAATATAAAAATGTAATAAATTATCTATATGAAATAATAACAATTATGTCAAATTAGCACAGCATCTACTTGCAAACAGCAGATATCTGCATTGGCATTTAAAGTAAAAAAAAAAAACATCGGTCAACCACTAGTTTTTTTTCTTCATATGCAACTATCCTTTAAGCAGGATATCTATTTTCATAAAACATCAAGGATACAAATTTCTACCTCTAAAACCACTAATTTTTTAAATACTCACTACAATTACTGAAATATTTGATGATGCTTGCTAGCACAAAAGAGAACACTTCTAAAAAACATAACTGAGCGATATATCCTCTCTCTCTAGTTTCTAAGAGCTTTGATTTGCAGAAAGGCTGTGAGCAGTGATTAAACAGGACAGAAACATGAAAACTTTAGAATACTGAGACCGATAAACACAACACACACACACTCACACTATTGCACAGTGTTGTTCGACTACTCTGTTCAGTCCCTGAGTAAGGGGCTACGGACGACTTTATAACGTGTTGATATTAAACGTGAAGGGAACGGGTAAAGCAGATCCTCGCTACAGACATATATAGTGTGCAGTGAGGAATAATAAACGTTGTACAGCTTGTAGGTTTTTAGTAAAACAGTGTGTTACTGTAAACGTGCATGTTTGTTTGTGTGTGTGCGTGTCACAGTGAGCGTGTGTAACTGCCACCTGTAACGTTCCTGTTCGACGGGTGGATGAGGACGACGAACGCATTTCAAATTTACATCGAACCTGCTTAGGATTGTCTGTCGATCGGTCAAACTCACAAACGAACATTCTCGCTTTCGTTTTAGCGTCTTTTACAATCTGTCCATTTGCACTGCTCCTTCCATTCCCAAATTTACATTAAAACCTGTCCATACGTGTCTCCAGATCAACCTCTCGATATCCAGATCAACCTCTCGTCGTTCTCTCTTCGTCTGGCTACCTGCTGAAGAGAGAATGAAGCTGGTGATGACTGAAGCACTGACTGCTGCGTGGAGACTCTGTGCGTTCCATCACCGTCTGAAACCAGCCCGCCACATCCACCTCAGACACCTCGTAACGGCGAATAAAACTGTGTTCCTAAAGCAGAAATCAATTGTAATATGAGGGAAACGGATAAACTGAATTAGCGATACACCGATATATCGGCCCAGGAAGATAATCAGCCATTAGTCAACCATTTTTTTAATAAAAAAAATTCTTTATATTCTAATAACTATAAAGCAAATATACTGTAGGTACAATTATAAGATTGTTTAATATTTCACAATATGCAAAATATGCATTAGTAATATAATATTGCATATTCAAACAACATGACATAAGGGTGGTCGCATGAGACATTGACACTTACAAGCAGCTTGTGGTATTTTGGCCTTTTTCTGTGATCCTTCGTGAGGCTGCAGAAACACAGAAGGATTAAATTTTTAAAAACACCAATATTTCAGTTTGTATACGAGCTTAAAACGTGTGATGGTGAGTGTACCAGTCTTTAACGAAGGACTGGAAGTCTGGCGAAAAGCCCATGCTGAGAGGAAGGACAGGTGGGTCTTCTTGAAGAACTTTGGTCAGAACCTCAAAGTCTGTCTTGCAGTTCTTATAAGGAAACTGTCCTGTGGCTAGCTCCACCTAAAGGCGAGGGGGAAATTAAAAAAGAAATTAGCCTCAGGCTCCAAAACTGAGCCAAGAAATTGCAGGAAAAAGGACAAACTCACCAAAGAAATGCCAAGACTCCAGACGTCAGCTCTGATGTCATAGTCTGGTTTACTGGGGTCTGGAGGGTCTATTCTCTCAGGCTGAGAAACACACAGGAGACAATGATGTAGATGTCTAAAAAGCTGACACACACTCCACAAGTGTTTTGTGTTTGTGCGCACTTACCGCCATGTACGCAGCACATCCGGCACTGCGTGTCTTGGCTTTAGAATCCACCAGTCGGCCGCTGATGCCAAAATCACACAGCTTGATTTGCCCTTTGGCATCCAATAAGATATTAGATGGCTTCACGTCTCGATGAATCACACCGTGTTTCTCCTTCAGGTACAGAAGAGCTTTTACGATCTAAGCACAAGAGAAAACAGACAGAGACGTTGAGACCGATAATCTAACCAATAACTCTCAATATGAAAAACATGAATGAGAGAATGCAGAATAAAACAGGATGTCTTACAGCCACGGTCATCTTTCCCAGAATGGCCTCGGGTATGGGACCCTGTATCCTTTTCTTCAGCTTCTCTGCACACGTCCCCATTAACTCCATGGCGATGAACACATCCGTCTACAGTACAAAACACATCCCGTTAGAAATGTACCATAAATCAGGGGTGTGCCATGTTTCACAATTTCTAAGTTTTAAACCTAATATGAAACCATTATTAAAACTTTCTAGTTATTGTCCATAATGTGAACAGGCCTTAATAATGAGTAATACAACTAAATTAATGAAACAAATATGATTATTAATAAAATGTGCATGTGATTCTCACATTGGTGACTATAGCTCCGTAACACTGGATGATGTATGGACAGTCATGACTTTTCAACACGACATCCAGATCCATGAGGATTCTCTTATTCTCGTCTTTATTACCCGTCCGTCTCATTTGCTGTAGAGAAACATAACAGTACTAGAACTCAAACAGGCAAACACATGGCTTTTGAATATCACACGAGCAGCAGGGATGTAGTCAGTAAACAGTAATTACTACACGGCTAAAGTGCTGTTTTAACAACTCTGTAATTACAAGGAAAACTCGAGTGGATGGAGACATAGACAAACAATGAACAAAGACGAGAACTCGTGGATTTACCTTGACAGCGATGACATGGTCAGTCTTCCTAAAACGAACTTTAAACACCTGTCCACAGGTTCCACTGCCGATCTCACCCTCACTGATCAGATCCGTCACCTCGGCGGGGTAACGCTGGATAACACACACGAGAGTTTGGCACACATCCAAAACCTTCACCATCTCCAAAACGAGCTGAATCTTACCTGTCCGTCAATCTTCAGGTAACCTGTTTGTCTCATTATCTCCTGCAGCTTCTGATCGATTTCAGCACTGAGGATAAAAAAACCTCATTAAAACACAGATTCTTCCTCACTGTTAAAGTGAAATTACAGTTAGTGCTGTGGTGTGTCATACTTTTCAAGGCTCTTCTGTAGGCAGTATGGTGGGGTGGGAAGCGTGAGCATTTGCCGGGGTCGAGGGTACGAGGGGTGTTGAGGAGAGCTTTCAGAGGAGGACGAGCGACTTCCTGGATCCACCAGCGGTAACTGCAGAGCTGTAGAGAAACGCAAATGTTACAAAGAGAAGACTGACAGGAAGTCAGTCATAACTGGAAACAACTTTCATAAAAGATTTCAAATTAAGAGACATCATCAGGTACGAAGGCCCAGAATATCCGATCCGGACCATCATAAAAGTGCACCTGTTAATCCATCATTCATCAAAATGGTGGACTGACCATCACATGCCAAGATCAGACACACTCATACACAGAAATCACAAGGGCTGACAAACTGTGAAACCAGCCGCTGGAGTTAGTGTTAGCATTCCCAGCATGCACCGGGGCAGAGTCTTAAAAGAGACAAGCAGAGGTGCCCATCGAGTGACGTATGACATTCACTCACCAAACCGTGCAGAACTAAACATTTGGTTTCAGCACTAACAGTGTCGTTGCAGAACCAAGAAAAGCTGCTTTTGTGCAAAACAAGCCCTGTAAATACTCTAGTGAACAAAGAGGAGAATGATGACTTCTGATTCCTCCTCTGGATAACCTGCTCATGAGAGAGAATCAGTTAGTTTGGGTTAGTCAGTGAGATCAGGCATATCGCCACACACACACACACTTATATACAGCATGTGGCCGTAATCCACAGAAACTCGTCTCCTCCAGACGGACCGGAGAGAGAGCCGGGGCAGAGGCAGAAGAGAAGAGACGGCAGACAAGCTCAAACCCAACAGTTACTGAACGCAGAACAACCCGTTGAGTATGGCCATAGCTTTGTGTGTTTGGTCATGAACGGCCGTGCGGTTATAGCCACATCATGCACAATGTCTGATCTTCCAAACAAGTTAATCCTTCACAACACACACTCTCGCTGCTTAAAAGAAGAGATTGACAATGGAAGAATGGAAAAGGGAATGAAGGAATGAATGAATGAATATTAGATTACAAGCAGATAGATAGATAGATAGATAGATAGATAGATAGATAGATAGATAGATAGATAGATAGATAGATAGATAGATAGATAGATAGATAGATAGATAGATAGATAGATAGATAGATAGATAGGAATGATGGTGCAGCGTGATGATGTAATGATGATGGTACCTGCGCGCTGGGAGGGGGCTGGAGCTGGACTTAGCTGGATCACGATGACTAGATACAGAGGAGAGAAAATACACACACACTCATTACTAAAACAGCCCACACACACCTAGAGGATTCACTGCTTCCTTCCCTTTTACACACCTACGGACACACACGCACAAACATGCAGTCAACCTCTATATAACTATACACTCCATCATATACCGGTAAAAATAACAGCTTTAATATCTATAATATCTACCACCACAAGCATTTAATCTGGACTATCCAACACACATCCTTCTTTTGCTTTCACTTATTCAGTGAACACTCTCGTGTGTATTAAGCAAAATATCTGTTGGCCAATAGGAATTATTCACAATAGGACTCGGAACATCTATTACAAAAATACAAAGAACAAATGTTTGATTTTATGTTGAAATATGATAAACATACGAGAAAGACAAAGAAAGGGATGATTTCACGTTCTTCAGCATTGCTTCTCAATTGTCAATAAAAAGCACATCATGTCACTCAAATAGTTCACTCAAAAATAAACAATTATTTTATTATTTACTCTCCCTCATGTCATGTCAAACATGTATAACTTTCTTGCTTCAGCAGAACACAGAAAAATATATTTAGCAAAATGTAGTATAGTTATAGTATGGACACACAAGGTACAATGGAAGTCAATGGATGCCGGTAACCAGCGTTTTGCAAAATTTCTTCGTGGGGTTTGAATGACATAAGGGTTAAAAAATTATGACATAATTTTTGTTTTTGGGTGAACTATTTTTTTAACGTGACATGGCATCAATATAAATCACTACAACAGTGGGCCTGTCAAGACAATCCTATTACAAACAAAACCTCAATCACAAGAAGACACGACCAGCAACCAAACCAGCAATATGATAATGTTAAAAAACTGCCAGGACTGTTATGATTTGACAATAACATATAAATTGATTTTACACATTAAGACTAATATTGTTTGAGTACTATAGACAGACACACAGCAAAAAATTAAATGAAGACACCGGACCAGTCAAAAGTTTCGAAACACAATTGTTTAGATTTTTTACACATTTTAGAATAGTGATAAACTCATCAAAACCATGAAAGAATACAACTGTAACTGAGAATTATGTTGTGACTAAAATCATCTAAAATAAATGACCACGGTGTTATATTTGATCATCTTTAAAAGTAGTCACACTTTGTCTAGAATTTATAAAATCATATTCTTGACATTTTATCATCCAACTTTTTGAGGTCTCAACCTGAGAAGCATTTTAAACATCACTGAAGGAATTCATTATTTGCTCCAATGAATCCATTACAAAAATATTTTTTATTTAGTTTTCTAATGAAAGAATTATAATAACATGCACAATTATATTTATGTCAACAAAAGTAATTGAAACATTGAAATATACACCTTCAGATTAAAAGATTTTTAAGATCGTGAGAAACATTTACGTCAATTGTGTCTAAACGTTTGACTGGTACTGTACATATAAACCAACACACAAAGAAACGAATAAATAACCAAAACAGACAGATCTGTGGGTATCAGGGCCTGCTAAACACTGCTAGCCGTCATGCTAACGCTAGCAAGCTGACTGCCAGATGTTTTTATTATTTATTTATTTAAAATAGCACGTCAAGAAATCCCATTCAAACAGTCTGAGGGACAAACCCTGACAAACAGACACCACTGAACATTTCACAGAGGTGCATGAGAGGGAATGTGAGTGAAGTGTCAGGATTTGATCGGTTTGTTTGTTTATATCATGTAGCCTGTGATTCATCATCATCATCATCGTCAGTCATCGCTTTAATCACACACACAAACACTCACTTGGCCTCGGACGCGACCGCTGCGGGCTCATGTCGATGTTCAGGTCGATGCGTTTGCGGGCTTCTTTATTTTCCTGCTTGAGTTTCTCCTCGATTCGGGAGAGTCTTTGCTCCAGCGACGACATCTTGAAAACTTCAGCAGCACCATCGAGAGACGACACTTACTGCCCTCTAGCGGATACTGAGAGAAACACAGTGACACTTACTGCCCTCTAGCGGATACTGAGAGAAACACAGTGACACTTACTGCCCTCTAGCGGATACTGAGAGAAACACAGCGACACTTACTGCCCTCTAGCGGATACTGAGAGAAACACAGTGACATTTACTGCCCTCTAGCGGATACTGAGAGAAACACAGTGATACTTACTGCCCTCTAGCGGATACTGAGAGAAACACAGTGACACTTACTGCCCTCTAGCGGATACTGAGAGAAACACAGTGACACTTACTGCCCTCTAGCGGATACTGAGAGAAACACAGTGACACTTACTGCCCTCTAGCGGATACTGAGAGAAACACAGTGACACTTACTGCCCTCTAGCGGATACTGAGAGAAACACAGTGACACTTACTGCCCTCTAGCGGATACTGAGAGAAACACAGTGACACTTACTGCCCTCTAGCGGATACTGAGAGAAACACAGTGACACTTACTGCCCTCTAGCGGATACTGAGAGAAACACAGCGACACTTACTGCCCTCTAGCGGATACTGAGAGAAACACAGCGACACTTACTGCCCTCTAGCGGATACTGAGAGAAACACAGCGACACTTACTGCCCTCTAGCGGATACTGAGAGAAACACAGCGACACTTACTGCCCCCTAGCGGATACTGAGAGAAACACAGCGACACTTACTGCCCTCTAGCGGATACTGAGAGAAACACAGCGACACTTACTGCCCTCTAGCGGATACTGAGGGGTTTTCATCATACTGGTAGCTCAGATGTCAGTATTTGGTGGTTTAATTAGTCTCATGTGAGGTCTCTCTCAAAGCTTTCAAAGCTTTTGTTTGTTTAAATCATGATTTTTCATAGTCAGGTGAAGTGCTGTTTTCAGAATTGTCACATCCACAGTCCATATTTCTCATAAATGAACACATGAAAATAAAATTGTTGTTTGAAGAGTCATTTGTTCTCCATTTGTCGGGTATTATTGCTTCTGGTTTGTGTATTTTAATTCACAGAAATCCTACAAAGTATGTTGCCTCTCAAAGACGTGTGTTCTTTTTTTGTCACATTTATAACGCATGTATCTCCCTTTAAAAATAGATAATTTGTGTATAGCCTGAGAATTTTCTGATGTGGATTAGGCTATATCAACAGGGCTTTAGTAAAATATAAACATATATAAACAATCCTGAATTTATATTTCAGGATTTGACTGAAAATGTCACATCTATAATGTTGGAATTGCCCAAATGTATTATAAATAGGCTATACAAGAAATAAAGATTTCTGTCTTAGTGTGTCAGCTGTGTGTGTGGAGCACTGAACATTTAAGATCTTTTTAAAGATCATCCAAAAACCTCAAAGTTTTTAAAAACCTGCTACAAAGTGGGTCCCTATAATTTCATTGTTTATTTTTCAGTTCTAAAGGGTGGGTGTAGTCAAATAAACAATTTAGGACAGACATAAAAAACACAAAACATCTGGTCATTTCAACATCATTTCATAAATACAAATGTAATAGTTTTGATGAATTGTATAATCTCAAAGGACTTACATCAGTCTGATCTTTTCAGGACAAAAGGAAAACATTTGTTTTGGTAAAGCATAGGTTTATTCAATTTCAAATGTTGTGTTGTATGACTGTTTGTATTGGGGGCTGCAATTTTGCTACACAATTTTCACAGTGCAAGTGTGTGTAGTGTGTGTGTGTGTGTGTTTGTTCAGCTTTGTTTGGTTTTATTAATTTATGCAAGTTAAATCAAATTAAAAATGGGCTTCTTAAAACTAACAGATATGGTCTGTTTCTGTCTGTGTCCTTCGAACAAGAGGCACAAAGAGTAAAAAAAACTACACAAACTGATGTTTCAAAGGCATAAAAACAGCTTTGAGGTAATAATAGGGTGTGAAAACAGAACCAGCGCAGGTTGTTTCTTTACCATAACAGTCAAAAGTCGGTCATTCACGTTGCACCTACAATACACAACAGTAAGCAAATCCGATAACTAATCTGGAAAAAATTCAAACATATAAAATACAGAATACAGAACACAATCTATCTGATGTTTGAGGCCATTGAGTCTTAACAAGAAGTGGTTTTATACCCTTATAACAAATCTTAAAAACTTTGCCAATATACTTCATTAAAATAAAACCAATCATTGGATTTTGTGAAAATACACTCACAGCAAACACACTTCTGTTCTCTTGCTTTAGTACAACCATCGCATTCATAAAATCAAACATCACACCAGAGCCTGAATTTTGTCACATGACACACCTTAATGAGCATGAACATGATAGTACATAAATGCATTCAACTGAAACAATAAACTGATGTGACCGACTGAATAGATGCATTCATTTTGCATTATTAAATTTTATGGTTTCAAATTGAATTTTCTGCTGTTTGTCTCACTCACTTACATCAAAAGCTTAAACAGATTACATGAAACCCAGGGCAAACAGGACCAACATTATTATAAGGCAGTTTATGTTCAAACCAACCCAAAATGACAGGTTAGTTTGTTTTTCTTACATGTAATAAAGGAAACCTTCCTCAAAGTGCACTTGATGGGTGGAGACCAAACCGGTTACTGCTCTCCTGAATTTCCATATGTTAGATTAATGTGTTCCGTGTAAAAGCGTTTTAGGATGTATTTTGGTGTGACCAACGCTAAACAAACAACTCTAAAGAGGATCAACCATTGAGCACTCCAAGAGCAAATGCACATTCATTAATAGTCAAGCATTAATGATCTAACTTTAAATCTGCTTTTTCTTCTGATAAACAAAATGATCTTTTTGACACATTCTGGTTCTCGTTTGGGTTACTGGTCCAGGTCAAATGCATAAAGATTAAACCAGTGTTTAAAGCAAAAAGAAGGTTCAGTTAAATGGCAAATAAGATATTCACTTATTTCTGTCAAACTATCACTTTTGATGCCCAATCCTCCATGTCCAGCAAAATGTAACTGGTGGTTAAACATGTCAGATGGTCCTTACAAATCTTTATATACTGGACAGATTACATTTGTGTTGTTCAAACCCTCAATGTTTTCTTTAAACCAAAACTTCAAAAACATTTTTTATTGTGTTTCAGGTTTTTAATTAAAATGGGAGTGGATTGCGACCCCCAAGCTTCAAAAGAACACAAAGGCATCGTTAAACACACCACACAGCTCGTGTTGTACATTTTAAGTGTTCTATAGTTATACAACCAAGTTTGGTAAAACTTATAAAAATATAAGCAATTATTTGATGAAAGTTGTCTCTAAAGCATTTTTTGATTTTCACTACACAATTATCGTGGCCACAGGAGTTCACAATAACAATATTATATGTGAAACGTTTAGAAAGCGTTAATGATGAACAACAGCAATATTCACACAGGAGTGAACCGTGTTGTTTAACGCTCTCGCATAAGGTTGTTTAAGACTCATTGAATAAATGTTCAGATGAACAAAGAAAGCCATCAGGTTTGAACAACACAAGGATGACAATTTCATTTTTAAGCTAAAATATGCACCAAACTAATTACATGACTCTCACTCTTAAACTATCCCTTATAATCGATCTTTTAGATCTTTTGTCCACAGCAAGAGAATTTTTCCAAACAAGGAGAGAAATCTTTTTAAATTTGTTTTAGATAGTAAAATTATATGGGCAGTTGATAAGAAGTGTGGGTACACAAATGTGAAAAGAAAAGCACATCCGGGAGTTTATACTGGTGAGTACTGACTCACTTCTTATTACCCATAACTAATAAAGAATGTAAATGCATTTCCCAACATGCTCTTGAAAATGTTTACTGAGGTACTCTTTATGATCTTCTCTGATTTGCTTCATAATTTTTCATGAGATGACATGATGTGCTTCTTGCAGTGGATGAATTCAGACCTGTTGACGTTTATGACACTTCAAGACAAATCAACAATTTGACCGATGGTTTGAAACACCTTTACTGGCAACAAACAAAGCTTGCTTTCTCCTTCTTAAACTTTATCTCGTTCTCTTTCCAGTCCCTTTCGATCTCTCTCTCTCTCGCCCATCACAGTGTTCACAGGTCCAACACAGAACTCGCACACCCCATAATCGGTCGCTGAGCGTCTCTCTACGGCGTTATCACAGTGAAGAAGTTCTCAGCAGAGGTCAGACACGTAGTCAAAATCACGGAAGCTGTCCTGATCTTTGCGCGAGAGCACCCGGGGTTCCCGCGGTGGGGTGAGGGTCGGCGCTTCCGTCGTGAATTCTTCGTCGAAGTTACTGACGTCCTCTTTTCCTACGATGGAGGGAAGGAAGGGTGGAGGGAGTTTACGGAGGAGAAGAGCCTCCCAGTCCATATTCTGAAAGAAAAACCATGAACACATGAGACTCGGGATCTTCAAGCACACCTGAAGACTTGATCCTGTTATTTTTCTGTCAGGTGATGCTAACAAACGCTTACAACTAAATGATGTAAAAAACAAGGATCAACACTGAAAGTAACAACGACTAGAACAAACAGAAGCAAATTCTCTCTGACCCTGAAGAAAGGTTGTTTCTTTACATCCTCTGCGTCCTTCTCGCTGGAGCCCAGTCGTCTTTCTGGATTTCTTCTCAGTAACTGTTTCAATACAACAAACATGTAAAAAGCCCAAACAAATAATCTGCTCTTGTAAAAAAAAAAAAAAAAGTAAGATGTAGGTGTGTGTTAGTGTGATTTACCCTCCTCATGATGCCAATGGCCTCGGCAGAAAGAAACCGTGGATATCGAACTTCATCGTTTACGATGCTGTCAAACACTTCCTCTTCATCGTCACCTGGAAACGGCGACTAGAAAAAGACAAGTGTTTAATATATAAAATGCTAAAAATCACAATTAATGTGTCCGTGTCTCTCACCTCTCCCACCAGCATCTCATATATAAGCACTCCGAGCCCCCACCAATCCACCGCACGTGTGTACGACGTATCCGTAAGAACCTCGGGAGCCAAAAACTCTGGAGTTCCACAGAACGTACTGGTCCTATCTCCAAATCCCATGCCTGGAAACAAGCCCAAAAAACAGGTCTGACATCAATAGAGTAATCAACATACGGTCAACATGACCGAACACATCTTCAGAAGAAACAGACAGCGTGAGAGAATGAGGGGACGTTACCTTCTTTGCACAGTCCAAAGTCAGCGATCTTCACATAACCATCTGTGTCAAGCAGCAAATTGTCCAATTTCAGATCTCTGAATGAAAAATCAATTTAATCAGTTTTAAAAAGCAAAAGCTATATGTCTTGGGTGATATGTAATACATTCATTAAACATTTTAAGAGTCATGTGTCGCTCACCGGTACACAATCTTGTTGTCGTGCAAAAACTGAAGCCCTAACACCACACAAGCAGCATAAAACCTGAAAAACATGAGGATACAAATACATCTGAAATCCTTTTGATTGGTCATCATGGCAAAATATTTTCCTATACTGTAGATTAAACTTGTCGTTGGCAACTAATCTCTTATTTTGTACTAACTTCTTTTCATCTCTTATAAAGCAATTTTCTTTCTCACGTTTCATTTCCATTTATTGACATATTTAGTAAGCAGTCAGTGTAATAAGATGAAAAAGCTGTATATCAGATACAGATTTGCATACATAGCGCGTGGTTCAGTGAAGACGTCTGCGTGTATGTGCATCATCAGATCGCCGCCGGCCGTGTACTCCATCACAAAACACACATGCTCGGAAGTCTGGAAGCACGCAAACAGGTTGACGAGGAAGGGATGACGCACACTGTTCACAGTCTCGAAAATGCGCTTCTCGCACATCAAACTGATGAAAAGACAGAGAGAGAAAGAGCAAATCTTTCAAGATTTAAAACACATATATAGGTAAAACAGCTTAAAATCTCTCTTTTTATTTAACTTTGTTAATGGATTGTTATTTAGTGTTTTTTTTTTGTTTACCTTTCCACTTCATCTCTGGCCACAATATCTCCCTTCTTCAGGGCTTTAATGGCGTACGTGCTGCCCGACTTCTTATATTCTGCCAACAGTACCTGAAAGACGCACATATGATGTCAAAAATACAGATAGAAGAAAAGAAATATCAAGGCGTGTGGCTAAACAGATGAGGAAGGCTAAAGATCACCTTTCCAAAATGGCCTCTGCCAAGAACAGCAATCAGCCGGAAATCCTGTAAACTCAGAGGCGTCTTCTTCTGTTTACTGCAATCACACACAAAATACTTACAAATAGTCTTAAGATGCAGAAACAATATTGTTATATGTGTATGTGGTTGTGGGTTTGATTCCCATGGAAAAACCATACTGATAAACAATGTATAATTTGAACGCCCTCGATTTGGATAAAAGTAAATGTGTTTGTACCTGCTGAGCGATTGTGTTCTGTTTGGTCGTTCAGGTGCGGTGAAATCAGGAGGAGAGACGGGATCTGAGACCGGCTGACGTTCCTGTGTCAAGCGGCAGAAGAAGAGATGGAGTTACGACGTGACAGATAAGCGGTAAAGAAAGATAGGTTACAGGGAACCTACCGGAGTTTGTTCATCTGTGACGTCTCGTCGGATGTCCACCTTCATTGGTGAGTCACAGTCTAAACTCAACTTCTCCACTGATATCTCTCTGTAACACACATATCAGTTTCATCTGTATGTACATACCGTGTATAAACCGTTCTGTACAGTATACGTGTACGTGTTTTACCCTGTCTGTGCAGAATGTGCGTGAGGGCTGTAGGTTCCCGTGTTGTTGCCGGTCGGTATGGCGTTCCTCAGTAATCTCACCCACGTGCCGATATCAACATTCATCTGTCGAGCTCGCAGGAAAGCTTTACCTGCACACGACCGCAAACATTATCATCCTCGGACCACTGGAGGGAGCTCAAACTCATTTATAAGATTGAAAAAACATGATCATCATCTCAGTCTCTTACCCTGTTGTTTGGAGAATACTTTCTTTTGTCGTTTTAATCGTGGAACCCTCTCGATCACCGGGTTAAAGAATGTGACCTGATGCAGACGAAAACATTTCCATGATGGCCAGTGCTGACGGACACTTTATGAACACGTTCATCCGGGTGTGTGTTTACAAAGCAAACTCCACGACTGGAGCAGATTTTTTGTGTATAAAAAAAATACTCGTGTGTGTTTGTACACGCATGTACCTCGGCCAACAGCAGTCCCTGTGGTTCAAGTTCCAGTTGAACTCTGTGTTTCTGGTTGTCCAGGAAATCCTCGAGTTTTAGAAACTTCAACGCACACAGAGAGCGGTAATCTCTCCAGTATACAGCGATCTCCATCTCTCTGGACTACAATAACAATAAACACAAACTAAATAAATGAATAAAAAATGTTAATAAAAAAAAACTCCTTTTTAATCAAATTAAAACATAAATTAAAAAAATTGGATTTTCAGGTGTATGCTCGATATGTGCATTGACAGTTATCAGATAAAGAGATTGAATGAGAACATCTAATCAGTGTTGATCTGCTATTAACACGTTGTTGAACTCACTCTCTCCAGCTCGATGGTAAAGGTCTGATCCCAGCCCTGTTCTCCAACCATCTTCCATGCCGTCTGACCCACTACTGAGTTATCCAGCTTTAGTACAGCGCTCACCTCGGCTACAGACACACACAACCACACGCAAAAACTGTTAACATGATCTGAATTTATAACTCTTTACCTGTTAATCTAGACACTTACAAGAGAGTTCATCTGTTTTAGTAGGTGTTTTTCCACTAACGCTGCCGCTGCGACCGTACAGGCCTTTTCCGCTCCTCATGAAGGACCGTCCCTCTCCAGGACTGTAACACGGCAACACCACCTGACTGCCGCGGACACGGCCGGGTACCACCTCCAGCACACCCATGCAGCCCAGCAGGGTCACCTGAAGCGTGCCTGTAGATGTAAAACTAGGCTTATATCTGCCAACTCTTCATTTAAAAGTAAATGTGAACGTAGATTTGTGAACAAAATCGATGCACACCAGTAAGGGGAGACGGTTTGGAGAGGGTGCTGTACTGGTTGTGCACGTAGGGGGCGCTGTGGCGCGAGCTGAACGCCGGCGAGGAGGCTAAAACCAGTTCCTCTTTAATCACGGAGGCTTTGGGATGATCCTCAGGAAGTTCGGCTAACCGCCGGTCCAGTGAATCTCTCAACAGATCCAACCTTTGAGACGACTCGCTCAGACGACACTGAGCCTAAGCAGACACAGAGATAACTCGTTGAAAGAGAACCTTAATAACACAATCGAGTTCATGCATACAGGATATTGACCTCTGACCTCTGACATTGCTTTCTTGTCTTGTACTTTGCTGGCTCCCAGCAGCCTGAGGACATTTTTGGCTCCTTCAGCAACAGCGTGCTCGACGCGGTAATGGTGACGGAGCTCCTCGATCCGTAGCTCCATTCCACACGGGTCAGGCTTTCCTGAAGACACACATGCAAACACACAATATTAGACAGTGAATAACACATGCCATGAATCTGAATGTGGACGGCAAGGATTGGGGTCAGGCCGGTTTCAGCAGCATAATTAAATAGAAAGGAAAAATGCTGTTGATTAAATGGCATCTGGAAATTGACAAATTCGGTGAATGTTTTTCACCATTTATTAATGTCACTGCTTTAACTTTGTAGATTTACACGTGGTTGCATAGATCAGTTTTATGACAATGTATGTATTTGCAAAACTGATTTTTGTTTATTTTTAACAAAAATGTTATGAACTGCAGCTTAGAACAGTTTTACATGAAGTAGAATGTCACAACAGTGTTTGAATTTCATAGACGTAATTCATATGAATGAATAAGGAAACAATCTGCATTAAGATTCTTCAACACTGTTTCATTGAAAAATTAAAATCCTAATCTCAATCCTACAAAAATAACACTGTTTCTTTAAGAGGTCATATCAGGTCATGTCATTAAAGAGGATGAGAGAGAGGATGTCCATAAAATAATTACTATACTTATGCAAACTGAAGGAGACGCTCCCAATGACAGTTTTAGAAATAAGAGGATTATTAGGGATTAAAAACGGAAAGATTAAGATGCTTTTGGTGTTATGTGATTTTGTCATACCATCAGAAACACTGACATTGTGTTCCAGGTTTTATATAAACATTTGCATTTGTCTGTTTAGTTCTGACGAATACAAGAGCAGTTCAGAAGAGTTCATGATGATGTGCAGGAGATACTCAACAGAGATGAGACTACAGGCATTAAGCTTGACAGATATTCTTTCTCTCATTGAGACTATGTGTATAAATGTATATATAAATGAAAGGAAATTGCACATGTGACACTTTATATATAGTGTTTGAGGAAGCTAATGCCACAAAAATTACGCTACTTTACCTTTAACGAAATAACACAACTGTGTAACACAAAAGAAGATATTTAAAAAATGTCAATGGCGGTCAATGTTTGGTTGTTTGGTTACCAACATTCTTCAAAATATCTTCTTTTGTGTTTCGCAAAAGAAATTCAGTCATACAGGTTTGAAATGACATGAGGGTGAATAAATAATAAAAGAATTGTCAGTTTTTGGGTGAACAATCCCCTATAAGTATTTAACCTGGAATATTCTTTTAAGATGAAACAAAAAAAAAGATTTCCCAAGTGATAAAGAATGGCGCTAGCAACCTAAATGTCATGGGTTTGAATCTCATGGAATGCACATATTTATAAAACATATATCATAAATACACTGAAGGTTGCTTTGGATAAACTGGAGAGCAGGAAGCATTGACTGTGAAGACGTTTTGTATCCTAATAAGGTATAGAAGTGAATGCCAGTAACACAAGACTGTAGTGTTTGTGTGTACATACACATCAAAGGTGTGTGTGTGTGTGTGTGCATTCTGCAGTATAAAAGAATGTGTGTTGACTAATGAGCCTGTAATGTTTCTCTGTCATATGATACTGTCTCTGCTCTATGTCTAAAAAGATGATGTCATAGTATATAATGAGATCTGATATGATACCTTGGTAGCATTACGAATAATGTTAGACGAGTACCTTGACTTGTAGAGAAATAATTCACAATAGCATCTTTCAAGAATACGTGTTGATAAATCGCTTGTTATGTTCCTTATTTAGAATCCTCTTTATACAGACAATAGAGAGAGAAACCGCAGTAATAATCTATGTATTTATGCATTTCCTTGCTTGGCGTGTCTGTTTGTTTTTTTGGTTTGGGCGTGTTCTCCTCTCCAGCTCTGCCCTGTACACACCCTGCAAACACACACCGTTTGTCCTCTGGGATTCAGGTGGTTATTGATCTGTTTATCTCTCTTCTCGTCTGTGAAACTAGACTCCAAAAGCAATAACACAGCACACGCTGAAACGTACCTTGTGTATCATCGATGTATTCGTTGGCCTGCATTGCTTTCCGGATCTGCATGCGGATGATGTCGATCTTAGTCTTGCTGTCCTGTAGCATCTGCTGAGCTGTCTGTAACATCTTCTTATCCTGTTACCACACACACACACACGTACGTCATTAGAGTTGTTAAACAAACGTCTTGCATTTTGACTAGCAAGTCAGCATTTGCGCATACCTTGGTAGATCCATTGGCGTAGATGGGGATCATATTTTCAGCCCCCTGTTTGACTTTAAGCTCGATGTTTAGCTGCCTTTCCAACGCGGCAATTCTCTCCTTATGTGCCGACGTTCTGCTCTCTGAGCCCGGGGACTGCGGAGCATCGTCTGAAAGTAAGAGGTCAAAGGTCACGTTAACACACCTTCCTAGGGAAGAATGATCCTCTGACGTGAGATAAGATCAGATCTATTATTGTAATGGTTTATTAAAAAAAAATCAAAAAGACATGCATAATTAATAGTTCAATCATAAAAAATGTATGTCTGAGCCTTTAAACATAAACGTTCTTGTTGGGTTTAAATATTTATGTGTATTGGAATAATGGATTTGTATCCACTATATGGATCGCTCATAAATGTTCAACTCAATCAATAGTTTTGTGCATTTTTTAAATCGTTGGTTAAAAGCTTGGTTACATCAAATTTTGATGTAAGTGGCTTGTAAAAGCATTCTTGCGTTAATTTAAGCAAGCTGCATTGGATGATATTAAGTGGTTTTATGGACAATTTTCCCATTTTATTCTACACGTTTTAATTGCACAATAGATGGAACTACTCAAAAGTTAGCTTCTAAAATTAAAAACAAAACTTTTTCATTATGCAAACATCAGCCAACGGCCACTTACCGCGCGCATCGTCTGTCCCTTTGACGACAATGTGAGCATCCAGCTCCTGCAGCTGAGCGTGGAGCGTGTCCAGCCGTCGGTTGGAGCTCCGCAACTGATTCTCCACCTGCTGAGCATTACGTTTATCCGTAGTGGCTCTGCGGAGATTCTCCGCTCCCTCTTTAATCTTCAGTTCCTTCCGGATCTCTCTACGGATTCTCTCCCTCTGCTCGTCCAATCGCTGCTGAACGCTGGAGTCGGAGAAATCCGAGCTGTGATCCAAGCCCAGCTGTTCGAGAACCGACAACCCACCGGGATCACTCTGCAAACACAAAGACCAAGCTTAGACATGAGGCAGTCACACTCTCAACTATATTTCCCAATTACTACTGGCCAATCATTCATATTGCGAATATTATAGCAAATACCTGAATTTGAATGGTCATATTTTGATGCATAGATATGAATTATGTATTCATGATTTACATTCAAACTGCAGATGTAATGAGTCGAGCGCACATAAACGCCAACACAAAGTGGTAAATTATAAGTGGGAAACTTTGGATTTTTGAGTTTTAGAGTAAACATGACATAAAAATGAATGTGACATCTGTAGTATATAGTATATATAAATGTTTATAAAGCTGATTTCAGTAATTTTGTGTTTATGCAGCATGTTAGAAACAAATTAAAAGACTTTATTTGAATAAAAATACAAAAAGTATTTATATACAATATATACTGCCATCTTGCACTGATCAAATTCACTGCAATTCACCTGATGTCATGATAAAACATACAAATACGAACTTCCCAGAAGCACTTAAATGCACCATAAAAAAGTACTAGCTTAGTTTTTCTCTATTGCACAATACATGAAAGTTTCTTCCCAAAACATTACACATTATCAGATGTATACAGCAACATACAGCAATATTTTAAATGACACCACTTTATATTTAAACATCACAATGACAACAGATGACACATCTGTGACTCCAGCTCTCACAGAAAGCAAACAACAGATTCCAGACATTTGGGGTCACTTTCCCTATTGTTTTCCATCCTGCTCGTCATGACTTCCACATCGGTAACAATCACCACCAGCCTGCCAGATACAAATTACTCCAAAACATTTGCATTTCATTTCAATGCATCAGTTCTGGTAAGTTTTGAGACAAACAGCGACTACACTGCATTTGGGCTGTATCATTTCAACAACGTGCTCTTTTATTAAACTCTTAAGAAGATCTTTTAAGATGCGTTTTTTACTTGAATGTGTTCTGACCTATTAGCACAAAAAGATTTTTGATTGAAACAACCAGACGTTAATGCTCAAAATAACAAATTTTGGGATATATACAGAGAATATAAAGCAGCAGTGTTGTACGAAGATATCAGATTAGACATCAACCAGACGGAACTCTTCAAAGAACTGAAAGAGTTTAAAAATACACCCCAACAAACGTTTGCAGGAAAAATTGCAACATCAAGAAGACTAAAGCTGCAGCGCTTCAATAAAACTTCAAATGAACAATTTTACAGGTATCATGTGTTTCATGTGCCGACGAAACACACCCACAAAACAATTGAGAAGAGTGACATAAACAGCAACGATGACATAAAATAAAACAAATCGTACAATTTAAATGTTTGCCATAGCAATATTTTCGTTTATATAAACTACAGGAAAGCAGCAACGATTCGGAAAACTAATAAGTGAAGATTACAACCAACAATCTGGAATATCGTGGAATGTCACCTGTATATCCAGATATTCCCAATGATCCCATTCACCAGACCAACACATTCTCCTCTCTCCAGCACAATGACACCAATATCCAGCAGCATAGAGAGAGAGAGAGAGAAAGAGAGAGAGAGAGAGATATGGAGGAAAGGAAAGCTATGGTTGAGGGTCGCCCTCACAGTGCAGGATATCCGGCTAAACTTCTCAGTCTCTTCCTGTTTTCTGTGAGGCTTGGCTCTTTACTAGATGACACCAGCGAGGGGGGTGCACGTAAGAGTTTGTGTGCTTTATTTCATGTAATGTGAATGATTTGTCAATGTCCTAATACATAAAAAACAGTTTGAGACAAAACATAAATGTGGTTTCACTACACATTGATGTACACGTCTTACAAAACCGTGAAAGGAAAACGTTCATAAGCAATTGAGATAAGGAGAGAGAGCAATATGGCAAGATATAGGAAGCAGTTATCTGATTGTAAGCTTTTGCATTTAAACTGGTTCAGGTTCACTGATTTAGGGTAATGTTGTAAACTAAACAGAGACTACACGGCATAACTGCGGTATTACTGCAATACTGCCGTACAAAGACGCATGATAAAACAGTATCCAAGCAATGCGCTGCAATGCATTTACAACTACATACAAGTATTATTTTAATCTGTAGTGTAGTGTAACTTACGCACAGCAGTCTAAATTCCTCCTCCATAATAGAACTGCAGTTTCACACATTTTGTAAGGGTATAAAATAAGTAAATAGGGAAACAACATAGGTGTTACTCCGGAGGAAAGGTGTCAATTAACAGGTTAATAAAAAATTAAGAAAAGAAGTGAGAATTAATTAGGCTAAAGATAAAACTTCCTAAAGCACTAAACACACAGCAAACAAAACATTAAAATGTTATGTTACTGTATCTGAGGTCTGTGTTGGCAGATCAACCAATAAAAGTACATATTGTTCAAATATCAGCATCTCTCCTCACAATAACCTCTTTTTTGTATTGTTGTGCTACAATATATTGAAGCCTCCATAAAAATGATAATAATCACAAGCATGCATAGAACATAGACAATACTACAGGTCTACAAAATGTCACATTAGCATCACATTAGAAAAGATGTTCTCTCTCACTGACACAGCGAAACCTAACTGCTATCTGATATACAAACAAATACACACACAGAAAAAGGCCTGAGCGTGACGCTTATAAATGCAAGAAATGCAAAACGGTTTTAACACCAGAAGAGATTCAACCACAGATAAACATAGGCACAGTGACTAGACTATTACAGTAAAGTTTAGCCTGCATGAGTCATTTATAAACCGACAAGCCGGAGATGTGAGAAGAAATGGCATTGAAGTAGGTCTTTACTTCATGACCAACCTACAATTCTGGTGCACAGTATTGGTTTACACAGTCTTATGTGTACGCTCATCTGAATTTACATCTGTAAATGGACGCAAACACACAGACAACATTACACATGTGTGGGGTGTATTTGTTTAACCAATGTTTTGACATCTGACATCCCAGAATTCATTTCACACGTGTAAACTGTGAACTCAAGAGCTGTAGTATTAGAGCTCATCGCTGTGGTTAAAATGACAAAGTTTCAGCAAAAATGGGCTATTGCATGATTTAAAAACGCCGAAAAGCTAACGGACCCAGTCATCCAAGCTCCACTGAGACTCTGAGGAGGAGTGAGCCACATTTCAACACACAACACTTGTCATGAAAGAACAGAAAAGACTTCAGAAAGAGCGAGATGCAAAACGTTTGAGACGGAGGAAAAGCATAAACAATGACAGAAAAGCTTAAGGGAGTGCCGTAAAAGGAAGATGCAGACGAGAGGAAATGACGTGACGTGTTTCGCAAAGATCTCAGACGGCGGGTGTGGAGTGGAGCGGTTCACAAAGAAAATAAAGTCAGTCCACAGAGGAAGACAGTTTAACTCCTGAAAAAACACGGAAACAGAGAAAAGACTGCAATAAAAAATGTTTTTTTCTGTGTGTCTATGAATTTATATGTCAATCAAGCCAGCAATATATAATGTATTAAAAAAGTGGCCAAAAAGCATCTCGAGTGTTTTAGGAAGTGAAGTATTACAACACTGCATATCTAAAAACACACAACAGCTTCGCTACTGTTTTTATTACAAATTACTATTTTAAAACTTTATTCAAGAGTATCTTCATTATGATTTCTGTGCTCAGCTACAATATTTATATTGTGAACAGCAATCCTACCCCATGTTGTGCAGCAGTAGACTCGGGGAAAGTGATGTCGTCGTGCTGCTCGGCGAGGGACGTATTTCTTGCCTCCTCGTTTGCCATGTCACACCCTTTATCTGACTGCCTCTGCCCACCCGGGCGTGATATATGCAGCTAATAAAATCTCCCTCTAGTCAAGCCCCCGCTGAGAGACCCTCTTTATCAATCCCACCGCAGATTTCTGAGACGGCGGATGGAGAGGAGATGAAAAAGCGAGTGAAAGTGTGACTTAGCCCTGCCCCTTGACTTCCTTACCTATGACAGTGACACAGACAATCGAAACTTTCACCACAAAGAAACAGATTCTGACAAAAGACTGACAAAAGAAAGAGGTGAGAGAGAGAGAGAGAGAGATAGAGAGAGACAGAGAGAGAGACAGAGAGAGAGAGAGAGAGAGAGAGAGAGAGAGAGAGAGAGACAGAGAGAGACAGAGAGAGAGAGAGAGAGACAGAGACAGAGAGACAGAGAGACAGAGAGAGAGACAGAGAGAGAGACAGAGAGAGAGACAGAGAGAGAGAGAGAGAGAGAGAGAGAGAGATTTTTTATTTAGAAAAGACTTTTTAGGTGTGGCATTTTTGCAGATAAATGAACCTGCTTGCAAATCACAGGTTGTATTCCCACGCTTGAACACCAGGGGGAGTTTCACCAGTGTCTGTTTGATATCAGTGTGCAGGAGGAATCTTTGTTGATGTTATTTTTGAAGAGTGTAGCTGCCAAAATAACAAACGTATGAAGACAGAATGCAGATGCAAACACATGACATATAAAAGGGTCTTTAAATAATGAGGTGCATGAGGATGATAGTTAGGAGTGTTTACTGGAACCAGTCTGGTTCATCTCCGCTTTACCTCTGATCTGGTCCCAGACGTCATTGCGACGCTTGTCTGGAATGAGGGCCAAATAAAGTGCAGTTTTCCAGTGTGCCAAAAGTCACGGTGCAATGAAGAATTAATGCCACAATGATGTCGCCAACTATAAATGGCCTGAAAGTCTTATTTGCAATAATACTTGTTGAAACATTTAGGTGTCATTTTAAAAGCATCACAAATAAACATGCATAATAATGCAAAGTAAGAATAAAATTGCATCTCTGAGTAGCACTTGAAGAAGGTCTCCCAGACAACCCTGATGTTCGTTCTCGCTTTATTCAAGCCAAACTATACCCGAGCATTGCTCAGTCTCAGGTCACGCTTAAACACACACACAGAGCGTGCTCTATTCAGCTGCTGTGAGTCGTGAGAATGCCAGCGAATCTGAGATCCATCAAGTCCCTCGGGCCGAATGACTGCTCTTCCTTCTGTCTTTCACTCTGGAGCCAGTCATGAGCTCGCCCTGGAATCATTTACCCTCATTTCATCTCCGGTTTGAGCATTTAAAATGAAGGACTGCTGTGAACTTCAGAGAGAGAGAGAGAGAGAGAGAGAGAAAGACACAGTGTTTGAGACAGAGAAATAAAGGGAGAGGTTATAAGACAGAAAGCATGACTGTGAGGAAAGAGAGGAAAGGGCAAGCAGTCAAGCGACAACAGAAAAGAAAGAAATGGGTCATGATGTCATGACAGACTAACCGCAGCACATCACTGCGAGTTAGTTAGTCAGGTCAGTTAGTAAGTTTATTAAGATTCATCATAAATCACAGAACAATTATATAAACGCTGCATCTTGAAATTCACTCCATCACTACAGACATACTGAACATTCAGAAGAATTCTTTCACTTTTTTTAGCATTCTACCACAAGAATTTGTTGATGTTAAAAAAAACAAATCTGCTGAATTCTGTTTCATTATGTTTTTTAATGTCTAGCTGCACTTAAACACCTCCCTAAAAAGAAAGACATTTAGTCTGGGTCAAGTGAACCCAAAAGACTAGGCCTTCAGGCAACTGAACTGAACAAAGCTTTGCACATCCCTAAAAGAAAGATCTAAACAACTACACAAACATGGCCATGAATATCAAAGGAATGCTGGAAAAAGGAAGGAAGTAGAAAAAGACAGACAAAAGAGAACTACATATGATCACATACACACACGGACACATCTGCAGCATTCCTGACATTCTCATGTGGTGTGCGTCAGTGTTTAGCGTCAGATTGATGAATGGACATGAACCCACCGACACACGACTCTATCTAGATAACACATATATATGGAGATTTCTGAGAAAAACTATATACTGATGTCACAGGCTGATTGATTCTTCCACAATTATTTTATGCATTTCTTATAAACCTACTGCAAGAAGCTCAGTGACAAAAACATCAAAGATGGCGGGCAACACAAATAAAATTATGTTATGCTCACATTTTATTTATTACTGTAATGGATATAAAAAAATTTCTCCAAATGTAATGCTTCTTAAAACATTGCATGGTTAGAATAAGAATAATTGTTAGAATTGTTAATAAATAAAAAACAGATATTGTTCAAGTAAAAACTGTAAAAATGTTTTTTCCTTATCCCAATTCACAGCTATAATTTTATAAGAAATAATAAAGATAAGCATGTAAATGAATCTCCAATTTTATGTTTCAAACAGAGATTATGATAAAGGAAAAGTTATGAATTTAAAATTTAACAACATAAAAAAACAAATCTGTGAAATATAAAATGCATTACTGTAGTTGGTGGATTTGCTGGCCAAGATGCTCCCTTAAAAGTCATCCTGTCTGCCCTGTAGGCAGCAGACAGCTCTCTATATTTTGGAACAGAGCTTGTGTGTGTGAGTTCTTTAGGAGGTCATTATGTATTTCACCATGGGTTTCCAGTGTGTTCATTATGGCTTGAGATGAATGGCGCGTGTGTGTGTGAGTGCGCGCACAGCGTTCAGATGAATAGTTTCATTGTAGCATCGTCAGGAGAAAGCCTTCTTAAAATCTCTATTGTGCTCCCTCAAAATCACACTGAGCTATCATTGTACTGCAGTGGATTACATTCTAGATAAATACTCTGACAACTGCATTTCAATTACTTTAAATAACTAATATCCTACTAAACTGCTTGATATAAGCTCACTGCGAACTCGGTGACAACTGGCCTTGGAGAGGCTTTGATTTTACACAAATAAAATGAAGGAAATGAAGAGAACTTAAGTGTCCTTGAAGTGCAGGGAGTAGAGAGAAATTTATTACGAAAGATTAGATCATACCAGAGTCAAGGGGTGGGGTGTACCAAATTACATTGATACGTTGATAAAATGAACAATGATATGAGGTATCAGTGTAACATGTAAAAAAAATGTTTTTAAGAACAATCTCCACCTCTTCATACAACGTCAGTCTGGTTGCAAGAAATCACAGGCTGGAAAAATCAATATCAGAAATGTCTGATTTACACCCCTAATACTGTATAATTGGTTATGATCAGCCAATATGATTTTTTTAACCTTTTACACTGTCTCAGGGTTTACACTAACCCAAAATAAAATATTTTCCTGGCTTCTGTCTGTAGTAAAAATGACCCCAGAGCACTTCAATATTAAATGCATGGCAAGCATTAACCTACTGACAGATGGCTGGAAGCTACGACATCCAAAATGTTAAAAACACAGTATGGGTTCATATATTGCCACGAAGGGAATTCTGCAAAAACTAGAAAACACGGTCTTAAGCCTCCTTTGCAATAACCCAAGGGTTTACAGAAGCAATGAAACGGTCATCAAAAACATCTGTTTTGAGCAGCGTTCCTCACATTGTTTCTCTCGGCTTTGTTGATGATTGACTATATGGGAAGGTTTACCCTTCTCAGTGTGAGTAAATCCTCTATCGCAAGGGGATACACTTACAAGACTCAGCTCAGTTAACAAACCTTACACTACAGATATCTGATGTGTGAGAGGGAGGTGAATTAAACACAGTCCTATTCATCCAGACTTACAGAGAGCCGTGACGCACAGAATCCACAGTTTTTTAAACTTTAATCAATAGCATGACAATAAGGGCAATAATTTAACCAAACAACAGAGCAACACACATTAACTACCTGTATTACACCTGTAATACACTGGGACCAAAATTACATTTCTAATATTTAACTTAAATAAGTACATTTACCACTGAAAACCTTTGCATAATTGTAATAAAAACATTATCCGTATGACATGATTTTTATTTGCATGTGTATGACAAACAGTGCAGTGACACTTGCAGGATCATTTACAAAAACGTATCTCTCTCCGTCACAAAAACAAAGAATCATTGTGATTTTGTGTGTTGAACAGTCTATGAGGTTTTCCTTAGAACATGATTTACTAATAAAAATACCAGAATTACTAATAAAAAAATACAGCTTACTCTATAAAAACCTGTTTTTCACTTCTTACCCAAAAGTTTCAAATGTTACAGAAATATAAGATTCTTCCTTAATATCTCTTGATTTAAGAGATCCGTTTCTCTTCTAGCACCCTCCTGCGAGACCGTATCCTCTGACATCACTAACAGTGGTTGCTATGACATCAGTTGTCCTGGATACCCGTGTGCACACACCTGTCTGTGGCCACTCCCCTACAGGTTTCTGCACTCACATTTATCATATACAACAAAGCACATTTATCCCAACAGAGCTGTTCAAATCTAGTGTGCATGTGTGTGTGAGGCTGATAAACGTCTAAAAATATCCTGCAAGTGGAAACACGATAAAACGCATTATGTGCGTGCGAGGTATTTGCATAAGGTACCATGACATCAAACTGAAAAAAACTTCCTTATGCAAACTGTTTGATCCTACTCAACTATCATGTACATGCGTATAAGGTAATATGTCCATCTCTTGTTGAAGTGGATCATTTACAGGAGGCCACTGCAGATCGTCAGGTTATCTTATATTAGATGAATGAATGCTAATGTGTTGCTAAGGAAGCTGGGCTATTTTTTGTTTTACAGACAAACAAACTTATACATACAGACACTATGTGACATTGAACCCGCCCAGTGTCATGGGATTGGGCTGAGACACATTGACCTATAGAGGTTCTCTTTCTCAAACACATATGAACACAGAGATATGCACATAGTCAAGCACACAAAAACGGGAAGGCGTGTGCACATCCTGTCAAATGTGACAGACGAGATGGAACTCAAGCGTATTGCCCTTGTTGATCTTTCAAATGTTACTTAAATGTTTTTTAAACATTACCTCTCTCTATCAACTTTTACAATGCACCTAGAGGAAAAAAAATATTGTTACAATTGTGTTTTTCACAAATGTAAAAATATTAAACAGACAAAATCTATCCAAGGTATTCATTATATAGGGTGCCTTGTGCAAGGCATTTATCTAAATGTTTCAGTTCATTTTTTTCGCATGGGTATAATCTGCAAACCAAGTGAGGTATGACTGCAGTTGGAAGATAATGGAAGATAATATTTGACTTCAGCAAATAATATAAATACAAATATTTACACAAACTGTCTTAGTAAGAAAAAGCTACTATGAAGTGTCGGGATTTAATAAAAATACATAAATAATGACAGCTGTATAGAACACACACATTTTCGATAAAACAAACCACAATTAATAACCATCATACATTACAATTTTTATTACATTAATTTGAATTAAAACAGTTGTAGTTCTAAAAGATTTATTTCAACACATAGTAATCATATATATTTTTATTAATATCTGCAAGGCCATTTAATCAGTGTTTGGTGACTATGTGTCTGGCAATAACTACGACTTGGCAAGTAAACAAAAGATATATTTTGCTCGTGTAACACTTCCAGAATGTACCAACAGTTCTTCTCACAAGTGAAGACAAACGGCAGGACTTCAAACGCTGACCACAGACGCAACTGCTACTTTCAAAACGCAAAATGCATCATAAATAAACAGGTTTATAAATTAGCAGATGTTAACAAACTTATTACATGCACACAAACAGGTGTCAGTACACAATCCAATACCACTGAGATAAAGGGAAGCAAGCAAAACAAACACAAACTCACTGAGTGCACATTTATATTTATATTGCTGTTAATATAGCATGTTGGTTTACCACTAGTTGGACATAAAATAAATGAACACAATTTAACTGAATAAACAAAATGGGGCTAGTGGAATTTCATTGATGACAGGGATTTGTCAGGGAAACAAAACCGCAAACTCTGACTGTTCTGTCCAAGCAATCTGATCACCAAAGAGAATGCCTGAATCCAAAAATTTATCTTGGCAATCCAAGAGGGAGAGAGGAGAAAAAGATAAAGAGAGAGAGGGATAGAGAGAGAGATATAGAGAGATATAGAGAGAGAGAGACAGACAGAGAGAGAGAGAGAGAGACAGACAGAGAGACAGACAGAGAGACAGACAGACACAGAGAGAGAGAGAGAGAGAGAGAGAGAGAGAGAGAGAGAGAGAGAGAGAGAGAGAGAGAGAGAGAGAGAGAGAGAGAGAGAGAGAGAGAGAGAGAGAGAGAGAGAGAGAGAGAGAGAGAGAGAGAGAGAGAGAGAGAGTTTTGGGTGGGGGGTATAGAGGAAGAAGCAGAGCAGCTGGCGTTTCGGCTTTGAACAAAGAGGATGGGGGAGAGAGAGAGAGAGAGAGAGAGAGAGAAAGAGAGGGACAGAGAGAGAGATTACAGGCTCTACTACACCCTGCGGATCAGTTTACAACACCCAAACTGTTGCTGCTCTCAGACAAAGAGCAACAGGGCAGTGCGGATGGTAGAATGTGTCCTCAGTGGAGTATGATGGCTTTCAAAACATTAAATATTCATTGCTTCAGGATGCATTAACAGGGTGATTCCGAATAAATGATTACATAAAGTGAGCTGAATCAAAATTACTCATTTTGGAGTGTTTCATAAAGTATTGTTTCCTTCGGCCCAAAATAAGTGATGATTCATTTGAAACAAAAGAAGGATTAGCTAGTATTTACAAAGTAAACGAGCACTTTACACCAAGATCAATGTATGGAGGACAAGCCCAAGGCATTGCAATAATGGCAGTGTGGTTTTAGTAATGGGATAGTTATGCAAGCAAAGCTATTTAAATGCAGAGCTTCATGGGCAAGATACATCATGGCAACTGATGTCACGAGCGATGTTGTCACAACAGGGAGGAGCAGGAATCGAACAAGGCTACGGCAACACATGGGCAGAGTTTGCTTCATGAGGTCATGAGAAAATGCAGCTGTTTTACACTTGGGGAAACAACGGGGAGGAAAGCGATTAAGTCTCCAAACTGCTCGTCAGAGCATTACAACAGCTGTCGGATGGGTTGGAGACAGAAATACAGTGCTACATACCAATAATAAGATGAGCCCAGACAGACTCAGCTCAGCAACACTATCAAGGGATATTTATGGAAACACTAAAGATAAACAGATTAGTTCGATTCAGGGTTTAAACAATGACATAACCTGCTCCAGGAGGTTAACACAAACATGACAGCACAGTTAAACAAGCACATGCTCCTGATGGTCAGTAAACAGACTGGGGTGTGGTGTGGTGGTGGAGCAGGACATAAAGTTACTGGAGAAAATGATCTCGAGCTGTGGAAACACAATGAAGTCCATTATGCCCGAGCGCCTGTCTCATGCCCTCCCGATCCCCTCCAAAACTACATTATCAGCCAAAAAACGCCAACAAGCTATAGAAAATTCAGACATATGTTTTATTTGTTGTTCTGAAACCACATTCTTGGAACATCCTGGTTACATAATTAGGGGTTAAACAATATACTACACAATATGGAAGTATCTTTTAAACAAATTTTAAAAAAAGAAACAAATTCAAAATCTTCAAAATTAAATTCCAAATACTTTTAGTTATATAACCTAATTTGACAACATGCAATATAAGTAAATAAAAAAATGAACAAGTCTGTCAAAAATTAACCTGAATTTTAACATAAAACTAAACTCAAGGTCACATATTGGCAGCTCAACCAATAGGATTAAACAAACATCGCAACATCACATATCATAATTTTTTGTATCGCAATACATCACGCCACAATATAGTGTTACACCCCTACCATATGAAAGCAAATGTGGTTGTTAAGCTAAGTTCGAACTAATATAAACTAATATATAATCATTGAATAAAGAATTTCAATGAAGTTTCACAACTCCGTTTTCTTTCATTTTTATTCATTCATCTTGTTACAGATTCTCTAAACTGTGTACATACAAGGTGATTGATTTGCTGATGGCATTTATTGACAAAATAATATACAACTATGTTAAAAGGTGGTAAAGACAGAACAGGAAACGGAAATGGCTTACTCTTAAAGCCCCATTAAACTGGTCTAATGCATATCGGGAATTTGCTTAATAAAACACGGCGATGCGCAACACAACACAACAGGATAATTGAGTTGATATGGACGAGGCTTTGCAGAAAGCTTAAGCACATAACACAAAGTTCTGTCACCTCCATCTGTGAACAAGTAATCTGGCGAGCAAATAAACTGTTAGATTATGTTGTGGACGAGTCTGAGATGCATTTGTATACAGAATCTCCAGCTTCGTGTGCAGGAGGATTAGAAAACTACTGTTGCGTTTACAAAATTAAAAAAGAAGAAGCTGTCTGCAAACCAAATGTGACACAGTTGTTGTCATTTGGTTGCTGACATAAACACATTCCTAATAACAGTTTGTGCTTAGTCATACTGTGTGTGTGGAGTGTTTGTGTGAGGTTTTGACCAACACATTGTTAATTTATATTTTGTATGAGAGACACTATGTACGTAACAATGAGAATCACTACCACGTTACCGGTGTGTTTTCCATCTGTCTTTGACTACTGCTGGTATTCTCTTTCTAACCGCTTATGAAATGGCCCGTCATCGTGAAGTTGTGGGGGACAACCAGGAAAGACATGGGGGGTCTACTAAATATATCTTTACTCTGCTGGGTATATGGGGCCCAAGCCCAAAACTTAAAATTTTGTCCCAGGCCCCATGAATTTTAGCAGTGACCCTACTGCTGACAACAATCTCCCCAATGTGACAAATTCACATTCGCAGTCAACATGTCATCGGAAAAGTTAAGGCACAGGAAAAGTTGGCGGTGTTGAAGTCTAAATGTCAAAATAGTCCAAAAACAAATAATAGAGATGTTGTTGCCGCACAACTTTAGGAATAAATTACTCCAGATGATGTTTTTTGGGGTAACAGAAAAACACATGATTTATTATTGACAACAGTATTTTGAAACAACACAAATTTCAGGCATGATTATTGGCTATTAATGGAAAACTGGTCAAATATTTGCCACTATATTCATATTGGTATATCAATATTCAAGTTAACAGTGCTAAACTTTAGTCCTTTAGAGGTTTTTTTTACATTTCTTGTTATCCGTTTATTCAGATGATTTTGCATCTTTTTTGCCAAAGAATCTGGCTTACAAAGTCTGGCTTGCATTCAGTTTGACCATACAGAAAAAGACATAACATGTTAGATAAATAAGAATACCTAAAAAGTTTACTAGTACACTGAACTATAACATGTAAGTGATCTGCCCAAGACCTCAACTATGATATTATAATAGTTTTATCTAGAAAAGATATAAAAGGACTCTCTGGCAAACCACCATGAGGAGTGTGGGAGAAAACATAAATATTTGTGTTAAACACAGAGCTGGTGTAAAACAAACCAAGCTTTCAAGATGAACAAGGTGTACAGCCCAAACATTTAGTCTGTGTTTAGCCACCAAAACGCCCTTTTACACCCTAATGGAAGAGAAATGACCCTTCACGTGAAGGGGGACACCATCACTATCTTCCACTAGATGGGTTTAAAGGCATCTCAAAACTAATTCTATTGTCTGTCCTTATTTTATGATATAATTTACTACAATAAGCCACATACAACATCGAGTCGATTCAATGAGTCAACTTACTTGGATGGAGTCATTTGCCATGGTCGTATCTGAAGGTTGGGACACCCAAATCCGCCTTTTACTCCTGGTAGTTACGATCAGCAACAAAGAGATCGTATTCTTCTGTCAGCTCGCCAAGCAGCAGTGTAAAATCCGTTTCAATAGTCGATTAAAACTCTGTAATGATGAATGCTTTTGCATTACTGTCAGACCTGATACAGGTTCATCCGGTCAACAGTTCACTTTCCACCAATTCGAGGCGAGAGGCCAAAATAGTGCAAATTAAAACACGCCAATTAAAAACGTCAACTGAATAAAATGCAATGGCAATTTACGCCTGTCCTCCGACGGCACCTCGATACCAAAAGCTTGACGCAAAGTCGCACATATCGGTCCATAACGGCATCCTGAAGTACTTCGTTACGGATGCATACATGTACTGCACTCGCAGCGCGCACCGGGCAGGGCAAACGGACAAAAAAGTGCCGTTTCTCTCATTGCATCACCCGAAAACACCAACGCAAATATTTAGCGCAACCGTCACGAATCCAGGCCCAAGGAGTCCACATTCACAGCGGACAAAAAAGCCCCAAAAGCCGCTCCTTTAGCTCGCCTGTGTGTGCCTCGCGCCACTGATGATGGCTCGCGCGGGAGGGTCGTCGCTTAGTATCAACGGGCACGCGCATTGTGGACATAGCCAGCGCACCGGTTGCGTGCTCCGGCGGGTCACGTGACCTCGCATTGTGTCCACAGGCAAATTAATTGGGTTTCGTCGCGCTCTCGTGGCAGAGCAACATTTCAAACTGTTGATTCACGATGTGACATACACGACATACACGTTCAAAGGTTACAACGGTTAGTCATTACAAACAAAAGGTGTTTCAATGAAATGCCTAAAGGAAGAGTTAAGCAATAATGTATACCACACTTTCATTTCATTTCATTTAAAACAACAGCATCAATATTTCCATGTTACATAGAACAACACAAATTATACAGGTTTGGAAATGGCATGGGTTTACCTTAATTTAGGATTTTTAAGTGTTACACTTAAACACCAGCCAACTCGGATTCAAGATTTTTCCTACCTCAAACCCAGAAATAACGACTGGATTTAGTAGCATTAAACGTATCTCGTTACATTAACCTACTAGTGTTACTATTGGTTTAGTAGCATTAAACTATTAAAAATATTTTGTAACACATATATTGCCGTTTCATATATATATATATAATATCGAAATATCGAAAGTCCGAGATGTCTGTTACGCAGCATGTTTGCTAGCTCTTAATGGTGTGGTTTACCCAAACATGTAAATTCATAATTTACTCTCTCTAATACAGTTTACCCTTCAAAAATAGAAACGCTTACAGAAACTCTAATTAATTTATTGTTTGTATTGGCTCGAAAATAATGGTCTCGTTAAATCCTATTGCAATAATGCATAAAACAAACTACATTTAGAAATTATATAGTCAGTAATGGTAAAGAGCTGATGGTATATCATTACGGTATTTTTGCCATGAAAACGATTGGAATTTGGATTAGACTTTTAGCTTTTAACTTTAACTTATACTTTTAACTAATAGTTTTAAATGAGAGAGATGAAGAATGTAAGATATGAGTTTTTTATAACTTGTAAACTAAAGTAATCTACTATTACTTTAATACATTATTAAAAACATAAACTGAGAACGTCAAAAGGAAATACAAATATGGTCATACGTAACTGGCGCTGTAATAAAAAAGCGAGACACTTGGGCTCCAATACTTTGCATTTATTAGGTTAGTCACAGGTGGAAAATAAGCTTATATTAAAGGAGTTAAAAAAGTGTAAAACAATTAATTAGTCAAGTTTCTAAAATTGCAGGTCTTATTTCTACATACATATTTCTCACAGAGAATGCGTGGTTGTACGCTAGCTGACGGTCATGATGGCTAACGTTGAAAACGATGAGTTGTCGTCATCACGCACGGAAACGGAAAAAACCTTGACAGGAGAGATGACAGGAGAGCTCACAGAAACTTTTAAAGGTAACAGAGGAAGAAAAAGACGCAAAAAATCACACACAAAAAAACAAACTTCATTGATGTTTTTCTCGTTGGCAGGGGACAGTGCAGTGGCGTCCTCTTTTGGTGATGACAGGTTTTGTTTGGTTGAAGGCGACCCGGACGGTTCGTCGTGTCAGGAAAATGGATTGATGGATGAAATGATGGATGAAAAAATCTCTCCCGTTGTTGAAAGACAACTTCAGTACCTGTTGAATAAAGCAGACGAGATTCAAGCAGAGCTAGTGTGGAGGTGGATTTTTCATTTTTCTCTGACATTTTATTGCGTCATTTTTAAGAATAATTAACTGACAGGTCCTGCCAAAACTTCCAGTTTACAAAGAAAATTCCCCCCACATAAAATAAATACCACAGTATACTTTAGTATATAATATAGTAATGTGTGGTATAACTATAGTGACCATTTGTTTTACTACCCACAGTTTATTTGTAGTAAAAACTGCAGATTTACCATGGTCTCACAATAGTTTAACCATATTTGCAGTTAAATTGCAGTATTAAAAGTGATAATTAATCTACCCAATTACAAAACACGTGATGTTAGGAAATGCCAAGCCATTTAAAGGGATCACCGAAAGTGTCCATACCATATTTTTTACATTGAAATGTCTTCATGCACTTGACAAATATATGTCTGTTGTAGTTCAGACTTCTTGAACGATGGGTTGGCCGGCCTTATTTCAATGTTCTTGCAAACTTCCCAGCCGTACTTCACTTACCTGGAGTCAACAGCCAGAAACTCCCACCTGCAACGCCCACCCCTCTCCATACGCACACAGGTAAGAGGCTTACATTCTGTGCTTCACATCACATTGTTGATAAACATTGACAGATACTCTGAATCATTATAGATGAGCCTGGGAAATAAGCATGAAGTTAGATTCTTTGTTCATATCCCATCACAGCTTTTGCAGTTTTCACAGCAGCTGTCCTCTCGTCTGGAGCAGCTGGTGTTGATGTACGCATCTTTTGACATCCTCTCCATAAAAGAAACCGATCCAGCGAGGTACAAACGCTTCATAAACCATAGACGATTCAGTAGGAGGATACTGATCTTACCTAAGCCTAAAAGCAAGGTTATAATTGCCTGATATAATGCATTATCCACTGTATATTTCAATGTTTTATTGTATTGTTTTTACCATATATTTTTTTACAGTATCTCATACTTCTATATTGGCAAATGTCAGATAGACAACATGAAGCTGTCAATCTTCCGGTACTGTTGCCCCACCCCCTTTCTTGCCTCAGCCAATACCAGGCTATACAAGCGTATGCGCTGGAATGTGGATCGAGAAGAAGCAGAGAGATACTCCAGTACAGAGTTGTAAGTGATGTTTAAGCTGCTTTGACTAATGACGTCAGGCTTTTAAAGGGATTAATAACTTTTCCAATTCACCCATACCTCCACAGTTATTTTCTGTGTTGTGAGGATGTGCTGGAAGAAGCTGATGCCAATGGCGACGAAAAGACAGCAACAGAGAAAGAGAGCTTAATGATGAGAATCTGGTCTATCGGTCAGTGGATCCAGATGTACCCTGACCCAGACACAGATGACATCACTGACTGGTAATGAAACGCATGCAGTCACATGGAAAAAATGAAGGATTGAAACAGTCCTCTTTTTGTCCAAATATCTGATATGTAACACTGTAGGATGTATTTGTTTTTAGCATATATACATTACATGACACATGTTTACTAGCTGCTAAATTTATTCTGTCTGTATGTGTTAAAGGGTGTTGTGTTCAGTCCCTTGTGGTCAGTACAAGCAGCTGTTGTGTCTGGGAAACGAAGAGCCTTCATCTTGCACTGCCACAGACTGCCTGCTGGAGGTGCTGCTGTCTGAAGAAATAGATGGCACATGTCACTGAAACATGAGGTACATGATGCCTCACTTAATACAGCATAGCTAGAAATTGCTTATTTGTGATGTTAGTAGTTTGTGGTGCTTGAGTTTCAGAGTGATGTTATTTAATTTAATGTTCATTTTAGACATTACTTACTGTTGTGTGAGTTTTTTTTATCGTTGACGTATATGTTTGTTAGGGTAAGCAACACACACTACCAATGAAAACCACATGAATTAGTATAAAGGGTTTAGAATGAAATGTTCAAACCAACTTTATTTTTCATGATTGAAACATTAAAATACATGGGCCGTCTAAGTAAACCATTACAAAAAACTGCTCGCAGTCCTGGTTCAAAGGCCGCTTCTCTCTATAAAACAGTAAAGAAATCACATAATCCTTCATTACAAAATAAATTACAAAAATATACATAAAAGAAACAGAAATACAGCACAGAAGCAGGTATTGGTCACATTTGTAAAGCAACATAAGAAAAACAAATCGATGAAAGAGAGGGCAGAGCATTATGTATCAAGGTTGTGTTCCTTCAAGCGTTTGTGTGTCTTCTTAAAAGTCAGCCCAGTTTTCAGTTCTCAGTGCATTAGTTTAACCGCTGGTTTGTGTTGATACAGTAGTTTTCCTTGTGCAGTATTATACTTAAAATTTGATATATATCAAGTTGTACAATAAGTTCAGTCAAAATACAGTAAAATAGTCAGAATTCTGTCTTCCCTGATTAAAATGCAAGTTGTTTCTTTTACATATTTACTTGCAGTTTTAAAATCCAGTTAAAGGACTAAATGTAATGTAATCAACAACTTCACAGCACTAGACAAATCGGCAGTACACAAATACAATAATCTCCCATCATAATACAGTAAACAGGCTTCAACATCGTACCTTCACATATGATGCAACAGTTCATGTCATCAAAATTAATGGATCTGGGTCAAACTCATATAAATGAATCAAACATTCCACAGGACAATGACAAGTAATAAAAACTATCATTAAGACATTTATCATTGAGAACACATAACTCATCAACCTGACAAAGAAACTAGACCGAAACAAAGACGAGTTGAATTCATGTCTATG
Organism: Beaufortia kweichowensis; assembly: GCA_019155185.1. Taxonomy (NCBI): domain Eukaryota; kingdom Metazoa; phylum Chordata; class Actinopteri; order Cypriniformes; family Gastromyzontidae; genus Beaufortia; species Beaufortia kweichowensis. The sequence goes on from CM032796.1 coordinate 18,134,082, forward strand.
TTTAGGAGAACACTCACACTTTTCTATAAATTCAGATCATTTACACCAGAAAAAGACATTAGACACAATTAGTGGCAAATAGTGGCACAAAAACACATTACACTGAAAGAGACAGTTTCATTCATACCAATTGAGACAAATCTATTTTTCTCAAAGAGTCACAGTGTATGAGAATACTTCACTCCAGCACTCAGAACAGTCCCAGGCTCAGCACATCTAAAAACTTCAATTAAATGGCAAAACTATTTTCTATTTTAACTATTCTCCTGCCAAATATATACAAATTATTAAGCACTGTAAAAAAGATAAATGTCAGATCAGTTCTGCGTCAGACATTTTGCAGCCAGCTAGCCATCAGTTGGATTAGTGGACTTCACATTAAAGATTGTGTTGAGAACCACTGATGTCTATTAGACATTATTCTTTTACCCCAATGTTCTGGAATGCAATAAAACTAATAGCCATATGATAATAGCTGTTCCTTTTAAACATTCATAGTTTAGACAGACAATTCAGGCACAGCATTATCTGATATATCTGCAGTATTTCCGCAAATCCAAAATCCCTGTAGCACATTACTCTAGATGTTCAAATCACAGCTAATTCTATAATGATACAGCAGTTCACCAGGAAATTAAAGACCAGCTTTATGTTTATGTTAGTTTTACAAAGAGTCTTAAATCCCTATTGCTCCAATAGGGATGTCATTTTGGGCAAGAATGCTCGTTTTGGAACATTTGGTAATCCTGTTCTGTATAATTGTACTAAATAAACCCATAAACATTTAAATTCACAATCGTTCCAAATGTACTTCAAAACACTCCTTCAATCAGTAGTTCAACAGTAATTACATAAATCATGTTTTAACAATAGATATAATGATTGGGTTTGTTCATACTTAACCCATGGCTTGAAACCACCCAGCATTTTTTTTTTTGAATTACGGCAAGATGCCAACCTGACTAAAAGATAAATGTATGCAATTAAAGCCAGCCAGAGATCTGCATTAAACCTTCAGTAAATGGCTTTTTGGCACAGGGGCAGGTCAGATATGACTGTTCAGTTTGGAAGGGAGCCTGTATCAGTGTATCATATTGCAGTGTCCTGTTGCTTATATGGTAGGGGTTGTGGAAATGAAAGCTTGATGCACTAGATAAAGTACTAAGGATGAGGATAAATCAAAGATGGTGGTGGTCAAATACAATATTCTGTGTAAAGTTCACAAAAGCATAATTTTATATTCCAACAGTAGCTTGAATATCTTTGACAAGAGATGGAAGAACCAGTTAATTCCTTTACCACATCATTTGTATTCTCTGTAAGACTCTTCTCCTAGCATGCACGTCCCTACTGGGTCCAAGAGTGCATATTATGCATGTTTCCTTCATTTGGCATTTATCAAACTTTCTCAGTGATACGTCTCCAGCTCTACGACGGTCCACTCACCCTGTGCAGTACTGCCTGGAGCTTCAGGTGAAAAGCTGCTCACAGAAGTCACGGTGGCTGAAGTGGGTGTAAGCGGAGGCAATAGGTTGGGCCACATGCTGCTTTCTAGGGGACTGAGCGTTCCACCTGCTCCTCCCGGTAGCAGGAGAAGGGGCGAGCAACCATCACCGGTAAGTAGCAATGTCTGATTAATCAGATGCTGGACAATATCTGCCTTCTTGCCCCAGTGAAACTCTAGAGGTTCAGGTGGCTCTGGAGATACAGAGGGAGAATGTGGAATATTTTGGTCTGATGCAATGTCTGTCTCTGTTTGGTCTTTCTCTGGATCCTGATTAGCACACTGTAGTGGAGGAGTTGTGCAATGTGAATGTAGATCATCTTTGTCTTTTTCTTCAGAAAGTACTTGTGTCTCTTCATCAGGGCATGCATTATGGGTGCTTTCATCCTTTGCTTCTTCTGCTTCCTCAGTTTCATAGATGGTGCAGAGGCCTGATGAGGGGGACAGGAGGACTGGTGAATGCACTTTGTGTTTTTGTTGCTGCTGCTGTTCAAGTTCTTGCTGCCACTGCATGATTTGCTGTCGCTGCTTCAGTTCTTGCTCTTGCTGTTTGAGTTGCAACTCAAGTAAATTCCTCTTCTGTTCCTCCAACTCTTCCTCCTCTCTTTCATTACTCACATGTTTCTCTTTTGTTTCTACTCGTCTCTCTTGTTCTTGATTCCGCTTCTCCTGCCGTTGCTGAATCTCGTGAAGCTGTTGTTGGTGTTGCTCTAGACATCGGAGCTGCGTGTTTGGACCCACACTTGGTATTCTGGGTGGGAGGTCAGTGGGAAGCCGTGGTGGCTGGTTGACATGGGCAGAACGGGGCCTGTGGCGAAGTTTAGACGACATTGTCATTTGGATGTGAATCAAGTCAGGCGGTTGTGACGGAAAGTGGGAGTTCCTTCCTGTAAATGAGGCAAAGGTTCCAAAGCATGTGTTAAAAAGAGGAGTTAAGTAGAATAAAGCAATGTCAAAAACTGCAGTGGTTGATGGCGCAGAAAAGCATTGTGAGATTGCAGTATAAGCCGAAACAATTATAGTAGAGAAGAAATGAAAAACTATTCAAGCAATAAAACTAACTTCACACCCTTGTGAAAACAGATTTGTGCAGTAGAAGCGGCCACACCCTGTATATGCAGTAACTACTATTGTGGAGAGCAAACCAAAACAAGTGAAGCTGATGGAGGTAAACAGTCTCCCTGACAATTAGCTGAACATGCATGCAAAAGTGAACGCTCACCATGCACATTACAATGTGGCAAAAAGCAGGTACTTATTTTTAACACTGTGAAACATGACCCATGCATATAAAACAATTCATGCTTTAAACAATAAGCCACCCCACTTTATTTCTTTGGTGATGTGAGGTGAGCATGCAACTGAAATACAGTTGTTACTGAAAAGTGCACTCTGCAAGCTAGTCCAGTTTTGGAGGTGCAGAATAACTCAGCATGGAGATTTAATGATGTCCAATTAGTCCAGGTGAATGTGTCAAGCCAGGTCCTTTCAATTAGCTTCAGCTCAAAGTTTGTAAATAATCAGAGTGAAAAAAGCAGGTGCACCCACAGTTAGTCCCCATGTGAAAGGTGTACAGTCTGCTCCAGTAGCAGTATCAAAATACATAGATGAAGCATTAAAACAAAGAAGGTGGAGGACTTAAAGCACCTTGATGGAGGGTGAGATCCAGAAAGTTGATAGGGTCAGATCTTGTTTTCCTCCTCTGGATGGTAGGGAGTTGAGAGGAAGGCGAGGTCAAACAAGAAAAGGGAGGGGAGGGGTACAAGCTGAAGGAACATAATGGCATAGAAACTCGCTCTCCTTTGTCTATTGGTTTCTTTACATTATTCACTTACAGAAGTTTTATTTATGTATTTGTGGACAAGTGTGTATGTGCAAGTCCACAAATTGTCAACTTTGTACCAGCTTGTTTAAGAGATATAAGTAAAGTAAAATGTTCCACTATGATTTCAAATGCATATCCAAAGCCTAAATGGTTTACAAATGGCTAAATTAATGGCTAAATTGTTAAATTAATATTATTTTGTTGAAATGCTAAATATTTTACATTACTTTTAAACAATCATAAAGATTCCAAAGACATGTTTGTTTCAATTTCATATTAGGTAATATCAAAATAGAAGGTATAGTCTCAGGTATAGACTCAGTCTACTTAAAATGTGAGCGACAGTCAATTTTAAAACAGTGATTTAAAAGAGTATCTTGAATACTTAAAAATCAAAAACATCAAGAAACATACAGAGAAAAAGAGGAATCATGTTAAATATCTAACCTTTATTTAACGCTACAACATTAAGTACTCCAGATAAACAAGACATAAAAAGTAAGGGGTTGGCAAACCCTAAAGTGCAGAATAGAGAAACATGTGAAGACAGAAGATGATGACGATGAAGAAAAAAAGGACAGATTGGTTTTTAGAGTTAATCTAAGTCAAAATACAAAAAGCAATGAATAATGCATTTGATCAGTAAAAAGGAATTGGATAAACACACAAAATAGGTTAAAAGTCCAATATGTTATTTTTTCCCAATGCTTTTTGCTTGAAGTTCATAAACACATTTCATGCCAGTTCAAACCAACACCCATTGTTAGTAAAACAAAAAAGTAACCTTATATGTAAATAGTAGTAGCTATTGCACATACAGGAGTTCTAAGCCGTATACTTATGAATGTAATTGCAATAATTGAATCATAATGTGAGGTGGCACCACTGCTCTGACTCTGAAGTATTTCCCTCCAATTTCTTGTTCACTCAATTTAATTAAAAAAAGACATCAATTGAGCAACTCCAAGCTAGACAAAACCTCTATATAGATATTACATTAACAGGCAATGTCAGTAAATGATTTTTAAAGTGCACTCTATACATTACCTGCCAAGGGACTATCAGTATTTTCGCATATAGTGGAGTAATAGGGATGCTGAGTGACAAAATCTTGTTCTTCTGGGTGCTGTGGGGACGAAGAATCAATCAAGCCAGACTCTATGGGTGCAGCTCCCGGTAGTAGATCAGGCTCAGGCAGTTCACTGGACTCTCCACAAAGCATGTATTGTTGTTCTGGGTGGGACTGGAACTCCCCATGTTGGTCCTTGAGAGTTTCAAACTTTTCCCCATCTGCAGGAGTAGGTATCAGGGTCAGCTCTTTAAGGAGAGATGGGTCCTTAGCCTCATCTGGAAGCTGCTCTTCATTTTCTAGGGAAAAGATGCCAGGGCTCTTGCTGCAACTTTCGGCAGATGACTGGGCATTGGAGTTGGAGGTCATGTAATCAAAGCCATAGGAAGCAGCAGATGTGGCAGACTGAGGGGTGTCACTACCACCACCCCCTTCAATCTCTCCACCGGTTTCTTCACGTTCCTCTAAAGTAGACAAATTATGGGTCACAGGTGCCGTTTCGCAGTTATTTCCGGTTACAGGTAGTTCAGCTTGAGGGTCACTGATTTGCATTTCACCTTCTGTGTCACTAGCCTCATCCTCAGTAGCTGATGAAGGAGATGATGGTGCAGATGCTGGAGCAGTCGCTGGACCACCCACCACATCATCCGCTGGAAGAGTCTCTGCTTCTTCCTCCTCATCAGCACGTTCAAGGTGAACGCCTAAATCCTGCATGATGTCAGTCAAGACGGGGTTTACTGGTTCTGGTTGCAGCTCTCCTTTAGAATGAATCTCTATACCCGAGCAGCTGTTGTCATCTTTGATCTCTTCTGGTTTGCTTGCATCCCTGTTGCTGTCAGATACTAGCCCAGGGCCACTGAGCATACCAAACTGGGATTCATGGACTTGAGGGGGTGTCAAGCCTAGTTTAGGGCAGACATCTTCCTCTGCAGTGGTTGGCAGGGATTGAGTTGAGCAATGTGGGGGTTCAATATGGTTTGGTTGATATGGGGAAGAAAGGCCTCTTTCAGAGTTGCTAACATCTGGTGTTGCCTGAGCAGGGGCCTGGGTAGGGGTTTCTGGATCTGCTTGCCAGCGATCAGAGGAAGGGCTGGAGAGAAGAGTAGAGGCCGGTTGTGGTAGCTGGGCCCAGGGATCAGCAAAGCAACTGGGTTGATTCAACTGGGCTGCTGAAAGGGCAGACACATCCATGGGAGGAGGCTGAATACGATTCAGGTTGTCCAATCGGTAGTCTTCTGTTAAATCATCCTCATCTGCATTCCCATAACTTTCAAGTCCACTCTCAGTAATGCCCTCACTTGCCATTTCTACATCTTCATCCTCATCATCGTCACGATGTTGTCTGTGTGAGTCCTCTGCCCTTTCCGACCCAACCTCCATATCACACACTCGATCATCATCATCCTCATCATCATCCTCATCTTCGTTAGTAAGAATGTCAGGAACCTTCTCAAAATCAGGAGACCCAACAGATGTACCTTCAGCTCCTTTAAGGCTAGCATCACCTAGATCATCCATGCTTTCAGTGCCCTCCAGGACACCTGGAGCACTAAGCTCTGATGCCCCTTGTTGACTGCAGCTTACATCTTCAGAGTCCAGCTCCGAGAGCATGGCCCCAGCTCGCCAAATGGACCCAGGAAGCCCAGCTGACCCAGGTCGAGACTCTTCAGTAGGCTGGGTGCCACTCATTTCTGACAAAGACACTTGCTGACTGCCCTCCCTCTCTTCTTCTTCCACATCTTCATTGTTAATTTGCTCTGCTTTTTCAGCCACTTCCAAGTCAGCAGAAGGCACTGTTGTAGCAGGAATGTTATCAAATGGTGAAGCAGTTATGGTTTCTAGCTTTACTGTTTCCTGTGCAGTTGGTGCCACAGCAGCAGTGAGCTCTTCATCAACACTTCCAGAAGACTGTTCTTCAAATTCCTGAATAACTGCAGAAGCTGTATGATCAGGTTCTGGCACTTCAATGGGACCAGCCTCTACAAGGCCATCTTGAGCCATGGGCTCTGTGTTTTCATTGACATTAAGGACCTGAACGTTTATATTTTCTTGAACATCCAAGAAAGAGGAAGCTTGTGCATCTAGAGGGGTCTCTTGAGCTGGAGTGGCTTCAGGCCCAGAAACAGATTCTTCTGTGGCTATAGCTGCAGCTGTTGAAACAGCAGCTGCTGCAGTTGCTGAAAGCTGCACAGTCTCTGCTGCAGGTTCTTTATCAGCAGACTTTCCTTTGACAACAAGGGGTAAAACAGACTGCGTCGGCTTGGTTGATTGAAGCTTCCCAGTGACTGTCGTACTGCGACTAGAGGAGGCTGCAACTGTCTTGCCTGATGTTGGCCGTGAAGGAACGTTTCGTGGACTAGGTGGTACCTTACGTGTTGGTACGCTTTTTTTGTCATCTGGTTTTGGTTGAGGTGCTCTGATGCTAGGTAGGGGACGTTTTGCTGCTACAGCTGCTTTTGGAGCCTCTGTGTTTGAGGGCTTGCTGGCAGCTGGACGGGATGGCACTGAGGCAACTGGTTTCTTTGCCAGGGTGGTAGTGCCTGTTTTGCCGGCATCTATAAATAAGAAATACATGTTAATGTTTTAGGGGATAGAAACATTTTGATTAACGTTTTTTCCTGCTATTTTTTTTCCTCAACATTGTACTTCACCTTTGCGGGTGATAGATGCTGTAACCAAAGATTTGACAGGTTGTTGAGTAACAGTGCGGCTTATTTTACTCGCTGCAGTAGTCGTTGTACTGGTGGTGGTACTAGTTGTCACTTTGCTTGTAGCTGAAGTGGAAGTCGGTCGTGGAGCAGAACTGCCAATTATCCTAAAAGAGAAGGTGTCAAGAATACCTGCTTAATGTTTGTCATACTCTTTATCTGTGGAAAGAGTAAGGATACACAGTGTTGCACACATTCAGGTTTTTGTATAAAAGCATAAATAAGGTACATTCTATGCATCTACTGCAATAAATCATCATCCAGGATATTGTTGTTTGCCATCACATTCACAAAATTGCTCTTCTAAACCAACTTCCTGCATAGTAAATTTCTGCATAGTTCCTGCACATGTGCCATAAAAGCAATTTGAGCAGTACCAGAAAACCAATCCACCAGGGCTATTCATCATCTAATGCATCTAACCTCCCATTTCTTCTAACCGGAGAGAAAATTACTTTGGTAAGAGGAGAGGGAGTCAGTAAGAGTGGAAGAGAAATGGAGGGTGTAGGAGTGGGGATGGGTAAAGCAAGAACACTAGGGAGAAAGGGAAGATAATCAATTTCCTTTCGTCTAGCCTACACTTGCCTAATGTGGTTGAAACTGTTGGTTTGCTGAAACACTGGATGTACAATTGTCTTCAAAAGCATCAGACTGTAGAACACAACTGCATTTACTGACAAATATTGTGGAATTTACTTCTACTCCAGTGCCATGACCTTGCAACCTTGAACATTGCATTAGTCTAGATAAAACAAAGACCATGCAAGAATCAGAGACACCAAGACTTCAAAAGCAGAGAACTACATGAAGTATGTTGGAATGCTCAATTCTCTGCCAGTAACCATGACAAAAAACATACTCAAGCTGTTACACAGACAATACAGGCAATGAGCATACTCCTAGCAGAGCACAATGGAAAACATGGTCAACTTGCTTTGCCCCACATGCCTAGACTATAACCATCTCCCCCACAAATTATTTGCAAACAACGGTCAATTGTTACAGAAGGAGAACAAAGGAACTTGAAATCCCCATCAGAATTCTTTGACCTACATAAAGTTTATTTGTACAAGTAGGACAATGATTAAACCATCTTTGATCAAATTTAAAAAAAGGACAACAACAGGGAGATAAAAGGCTGCAATCATATTACGGAAGGAGAGCATTTGGCATGAAGTTGAAAAGATCAGAAACAACATCAATTAAAGTGATGTTTCAAGCAGTTTCAACTGAGATGCTGACCTTGAATCAAACCACTTTCCATTTATCAGCGTCAAGTCCAACATTCAAGGTCTTGGGTTTACCAGAGATAATTATCTTGCCTGTTTAGGGCTCATTATATTACTGGGCAAACAAAATAATTTGCAAAGGCTATGATTTTGATCAAGGCAAGACTGTCAGACAAAAAATAATGGTTCTATGGTTAGAAGTTCAAACATGTTCCTGATCAAACACACAGAAAAATAAATCTCAAATAAATTTGAACACAATAAACACCCACTGCATATCAAGAATTAAGTATTAATTAAGTAATGGCCATGTGGATGAAGGTATTGTTCTGAATTAAATGAGCATCATTCAGCAAAGCCTCAGGCAGTGGATCTGCTTTACATCCTAGTTACATTCATTGCTTTATAACATCACTCAAAGTCTTAATTACTCCATTCATTGTGGGTCTTTAAGGGTGTGAGGTTGCTTTTATTTTCAACCTCATTAGCATTGTTCCAGTGTTTAAAAATGTATTAGCTCATTCATTTTTTATTATTTTTCTCGCAGTACAATGTGATGGAAGCCATCTGGTTCACCAGTATTCTGGAGTCAGGAAATAAAAGACAGAAAGACAAATGCAGAAAGATTAACCAGCAGGGATACTAAAATGGTCGATGAAATCATTTTAGGCAGATGCTAAAATCCAATTTAAGAAAGACATTTCCTGTTCTGCAGAACTCAACCCCATCTGCCATTACAAAGCAGACACACAAGAAACTGTTGCTTGCTTTGGAGATGACAGGTGCCAGGGTCTTAAAAAATAAATAAAAAGTCTTAATCTGTAACCATTTAAAAAAACCTCAAGAAAATTTGATTTAGTAACTACAGCAGTTATCTACAACCAAAAGCAACAAAACTTCATCATGCTACTGGTTTTTGTAATCACAATCACATTGGTATATTCAAAAAAGAGTGAAAGTAAAGATAAGACGATGTGGTTGAATTATGGGAAGGCTTTTATAAAGCCATTTCCCACAGTGGGAGTGTGATTATGCTTCTGTAATGTAAACATGTAATCTGAAGCTTTTTATATGTGATACATCAAAGAAGACCAAACATACCCAAACAGAAAGATCAATGAGGGATCAGACAATTCACAACCAATCTCTTTTTAGTCTCAGTCACAGGCATTTCTATTCCAGACTGAATTCAGAGTCAATACAGAAACACAGGCAGTGTGTTTACACAACCCACACCCTGCACTTCTATTTGTCTAAGGTGCTTGATCACAAAAACCTGAACAGCCCTGTAAACTAACATTAAACTGTAAATTAAGAAAGTGAATTAAATTCAGCAGATGAGATCGTCATTTTAATATTAACTGGAATTTAAACCATAAGAGGCTGCACAGAATTGGGTTGAAAACAATAGCATCTGTAGTTTCCTCAAAGATTTTCACAGCTTTAGTGTGCGTTTACTCTTGTTTTAATATCATAAGCAGAACTCTAAAAAAGTTCTTTCTATTTACCTAAGAAAACAAATCATAATATTAATTCAACTCTCCCAATATAATAAATGTTATTTTTTACCTGAATTAAATGACTAAAATTTCAAAGCATGCAAACAACCCCTTTGTCAAAAAATAAATTTAACTCGAGGGGGAGATTACCAATTATCATTCCTAGAGAGGATCAACAACAAAAAGAGCACTGTGTTGAGCCTATACTGTGGTTTATCAAAGTCAGATCTGAGCTGTCTTTCAGTGACTCAGAGAAGATCAGAAATACGAGCCAATAACCACCATGCACACACAAAGGAGATCAGTCCACTGCACAACATTCAGTCATCGATATTTGTGTGACTAACTCTCAAAATGATGGCCAAAACAAAAAGCTGTTTCAAATCAGACTCTTTAATTCTATGCTGGAGATCTCACAGAATCCTTGCCATATTGATCCCAGTAAGAGTGCTCCAGATAATGACTATATAACATGATACACATCCAATGAAATCTACAAGCTACCACATATACATGGCATTTGTTCAAGTTCAACCATGCATATAACCAGCAAGAAATGCAATTATACATGTCATTTAAAGACACATAAATTATTTAAATGTAGATAAATGGCTTAAACTACAATTTACACCTCCGCTGGCTGGCTTACCTGCTAGTTTTGGGAGCTGAAGTGGGTTTGGCTGGGGCTGAAGTGCTGGGTTTGGCAGTGGTGGGTTTTGGAGCTAGAGCTGAGGAAGAGAAAAATGTAAAAACCAAAAGCTTAGTGGGTAGAATTCAAGGCAGGGTGTGCGTTTCTTTCTAGAAACATTGTCTCTTCACATCCTGACAGCAGTCGCCAAGTAAGGTGGTCTAAACACATTTTTATACATTTTTGGAAAGCGTAGGACTGAAAATGTTTCCCCAAGCATTGCATTTGGTCCTAATTTTTGTTTCTGTCCAACAACCAAGTTATGGATTACAGCTTTAAGTAATATAATGTTTCAAGAAAACTAGCATACTGGCATAATGTTGAACATAAACATGACAGTCAAATCCCTTACCTGTGGTTTTGGGTTTGGTTGCTGCACTCATGGATGCTGTGGCAGGTCTCTTACTCACACTGGTAGATGTGCTGACAGCTGTTCCTGTCTTTGTAGAACTAGTCGTAGTTGTGGTCGTTCTGCTAGTTCCAACAGACGTCACCTTAGGTTGGGCCCTTGAGGTTGCGACAACAGGTTTCTTACTGGGAGCAGGAGCACCAGCTGCAGCGCTGGGTTTCTTCTTCGCTGCTATCGCAGTGGAAGCTGAAGTGGGTTTCTTAGTGGCTGTACTTGCTGCAGTTTTCGCACCGCCGTTAGCCACACGGCTTTGGGTCGTTTTGGGTTTCGCGCCTGGTCCCGGGCCTGCTGCTGTTGTTTTACCTTTAACTGGGCCTTTGGATTTACCGTTAACATCCGCTGCCTTCCCAGGAGCCTCCTTCCCAGTTGAGGGAGGCTCTTGTTGATTTTGGGGTTCATCAGGTTGTGGAGGTGTTGCCGTAGTGCCGTTTTGGGAGGCCCCCTCATTTTCCGTCGTGTCCGCTACTGGTTCTACTACTTCTGCTTCCACTACTTCTGCTTCCATTGGTTCAGATAGTTCTGTGGCCACCCCATCCGGTTTCATTGCCAATGTTAGCTGTCGTACACTTTGCTGCTGGATGGATTCACTGGATTCAGTGCTGCTCATACACTGAACCCAGAGATAATGGATGTGTTCACCAACTTAATTACTGCCCTGGATGGGGAAAAACAAATAAACTTAGTTTTATGATGGCACGCAAAACAAATTAAACCATTTTAAAAGTCAGTCACTGCGAAAAGATTTTTTTACATGGGAAACGGCTTTTCAGCAGGGAACGATTCCTATAAACGGCAACTTGAAAAAACAGGAAACGATGCATTATGAAAGTATCAAAATAGAACAAAGATCTATTTCAGGTCGAACATCTTACAGAACCAGTTACTATGATGTCCAGAAGTTATAGAAGCTAAAATACACCTTACTTTTTTTGAAAATGCATCCATTGTACTTTAAGATTTTTATAAATATTAAAAGAGCAAATGACACAAGAGACTTACTTAAAAGGAACAGATTTTCCAAAAATAAAAATTCTATCATAATTTATTCATCCACATCTTGTTGAAAACCTGTACATGACTCTTTCTTCTGTGGAACACAAAAGAAGATATATTGAGGAATGTGGTTTTGAGGCTATATGATGAAAGTCAATGAGGATCAGTATTGTTTAGTTACCAAAAGATCTTTAAAATATCTTCTTTTGTGTTCTGCTAAAGAAGGAAAGTCATACAGGTTTGAAATTACATGAGGGTGAGTAAATGCTAAACCATCCATTTAACTCAAAGAAATCAACCGTGACCCATTATTTGCTACTTGCTACTCAGCTGCAGGTGGTATTAGGGGGAGGAACATTTTCATTGTAAAACACCTTTAATTGGACAAACATCTGTGTGCGGGATGAGTCATCAGTATTTTCTCGACAAGAAAGACTGTGTGTGAATGTGTGTATCATCTATCATTATAAAACAACACAAAAAATTGCAATTACGATTGAATGTGGTCTTCAAGAAAGTTCATATAAATGTTTCACCGAAGTGCTGCCCTAGACAGGCTTTTGAGAACAATAGTATGATGCACTAAGAAAGGAGGATGAAGACAGAGAAAAAGTCATGCAAGGGGGTCTATGCACTCATTCACCCCACTCCTTTCTCCAAACTCCCTTATTCACAGTGCCCTGTTGTCTTTCTTCCCCCTTAAACAGCCCGACTTAAGCACACCCCCCTTCCCCTCCTCCTCCTCTTCATCAGATCTGTTCCCTCTCTTCAGCCACACAGATGGTCATAGCAGCTGAGCTATTGTTTGCCTTCTTCACCAAGCCCAAGCCACTGAACAGGAGAGCAAATGATGAGACAAAAAGAGAAAGAAAATCGAAGCATAAAGTAACAATGACAAAGCAAGCAGAGAAATCTAATTTTAATTTGGCACCATCAAGGCGATGAGTGAGCTCAAGTATGTGTAACTGGGTCAAGACGAGAAAAACAAACTATAAAACTGTGAATTAAAAAGTCAAGAAACACAAAGGACTTCATTTGAGACGTAGAACAATGAGAAAACGTGTCACCCGACATGCCAAGATGATGAATAGTGAGGTCATCGTTCGCCCCAGCCCGGGCCAAAAATTACCCAGCAGCCGTGCTGCTGCATCTCCATGGTGATGTGAAGATCAACAAAGACACATTCCAAAAAAAGACATCCAATTTAGTAAGAAAAGCACACTTTATGAAGTTCCCTGGAGGAAGCTGGAGAAGCGAGTCTTTTTACAAGAGTAAAGCCTCTTGGCAAACTTGAAAATATTTTAACATACAATCCAGCTGTGTAACATTAACAGTTTGTACTCCGTTTCCCATAAATATCACTCCAGTAGCCAACTCTTATTTTCCAGCGAGTAGAGAATGTGGTTGGCAATAATGTCCATAAGAGGTTTTAAGAAAAGAAGAGCAGAGAACAACATATGCTGAACTACGCATAATGCCAGATTTTTTAGTCATAAACACAACATCATATATCTGCGGCATAATTGTAAAACCTAAAATACAGCTTTGTAAACACAGTGTAATTATAAGTTGATTCTAGTTATCATATGACAACGCATATTAACAGAAATGAGTAGATGTGAATTTATGCGTGATCACACTGTCAGAGGTGACACATATATCAGCAGTTTTACACAGGCTTGTAAAAATATTCAGATCAGTGTGATAATATTTTCAGTGGGCTGATATAATGTGAAGCTGTTTTATACTGATGCCAGACTTAACTGTTGGTTTGTATAAAAATGTATCTGTGAATGCGTGTATACACATGACTTGGTTTCAGTCTAATTTTTAAATTGAAAAAAGCGTGTTTCACAATTTTGCATTGTTGCAAAGCAGCTTTACGTAGATAGTGGTAATAGAAGTAGAGAGATGTAATTATGAAAAATAAAAAAACATAGAATGCACTGTATTTTTACAATATTCTCAACATGATGTACATGGACAAAACTTTTATCTGTAATCAGATTGTTCTGTTCATAGTGCTAGTAAGTGCTATGCGTTTCACAATTTTGCATGTGATAGTATTACTACTTCTAAAAATGATTATAATCTGTTTCTGCATAGATATATGACTGAACTGATGACGGATACATCAAATTTAAACCTTTTCAATAGATTGATGGGCACCTGCCAATACCCATCACCTGGTTTGACTGCCAAAAACAATAGTGAGTGTTTGGAATACAAACTTAATCAAAAGCACTGTAGAAGAGATTATACACACTCAATTTCACAAACTATTTTCAAATGATTAAAAGTCATCTGTCATGGAGAACTAAAAACAAAATAAAGCATTCAGCCAGGAAAGACCTCATGCCTGTCTTGTCCAACATCTTAATCTGTTTTCAGTTTATGTATAGAATAATGATGTCAAATGGACTTGGAGAAAGCTATAAATAAACATTTCCATTCATATCAATAGCTGTTGCTCGGCTGACGCAGTATAATTGATCGCTAATATAGTGTAACAAGAAACAATTCTGATATAAGACTAACAGGAACAGATAAAGAGTCCATGTAAAGCCAGATTCCTGTACAGGGCCTCCAGTTCCTCAGGACCGAGCCATAAGCAGCTGTCATAGAGAAACATGCAACTATTTGCATGCAGCTGCAGCTGGCCACATCCTGCATTCCTGTAACAGGAGACAGCAGCAGGACCTTCATTCAACAAAGGTCTGTGCCCGGGCCCTAATTGTTTGACTTTAAATGTAGTTTTACATTCAAGTCATTATCTGAAACTGACCTACCAATAAAATGATGTGAGAGAGAGAGAGAGAGAGAAAGAGAGAGGGAGAGAGAGAGAGAGAGAGAGAGAAAGAGACAGAGACAATACTCCTCAATGTGTCCATACAAGGCAGTCTTCTCACAACAGCTCTTGGCACGCACACTCCTAGTAAAAACCAAACTCATACAAACATTACTGCCGTTTTTCAACACACACCCTTTCAACTGCCCCCACATTACAGTCCATCATTTCATTCTCACATCCTCTCTATAGGAGATCATTCTCAGAGCATTGCTAAAATGTTGTCATGACGATATCTGTCATTAAGAGACAGTCATTATACCATGTTGTACATGTAGCTAAACCTACAGAAATTGCAAAACTTTTTTGTCTTGTTTTAAGCATAAATCTAAAAACAAATTAACTTGAAACAAGGAAAAACTTCCAGTAAAAATATATAATTCAAAACAAATATTGCTTTGTTACATGCTATTGCTAGTGTGGTCTTAAATTTGTTTTTTAATTTAAGCATGTTCAGTAACTAACCACTGCTAATGTCAAAAACAAATGGACCTAAATCAAGAGGCTTCAGACTCTGCATCAATTTGACTTCATAAAAACAGAAACTAAAGCATATAATTGTTATAAACTACGATTCGACATTTGCAAATTTGTGACTTCTGAAATCTGCTTTAGTCTGTAGACGTTCCCCTAGAATTTTCACTCTTTCCATCCAGAAAATAATGACCTTTAATGATTGATGATTAGGCCATGGGTACAGCAAAGCTAGAAAATCCAGTTACGTCCAGTGCTAGAATAACATCTGTGGTACTGGAAAACCCAGATTCCCATCGTTTTTTCCTAACTTCTCAACAAGTTTATGAGCATACCAGAAACATGAAACAGGAAGTCATAACACCCACAACTGTAAGAGTGAAATCTGCTCCTCACAGGAAATATACTCGCTGGAACCTTGTGCTAATAAAAACTTCCAGTTTCCATGCATGGCATATTTTCTCTGTCATGCACACTAACATCCTCACAATTTGTGAAACTACCACCCGTCTTACTACCTGCCAACTAGCATGCATCTTTTGCGACTGCCTAAGGAGAAATAACTATCGCCGCAGATGGCAGAAGTCTGTATTTGTCATTCAAAAAGGAAACCAGAGGAGCTAGAACTGTGGATATACAAATTGTAAACAAAGTTGCACTTGGGTTGTCTCACACCAGTCTTACTCGCCATTCAAATTTAAACAGAGCCAAATAAAATCATAAAATCCCCTGTGTTAACATAGATACTGCATTTTCTACACCAGTGTAATTTAATTCATCAGTCACTATTAGCAGTGTAAATAACGACTGGACAGGTGTAGGGGAGGGTAATGGGTCTGAGCTATAGTGTCAAACGAGGCTGGGAGTGTGAAATGGTCGTAACAATGCACATAAACAGGAAGAACCCATATATCCCTCCTGGATCAGACGACCCCTGTCCCGACTCGTTCAACAGGATTAACTCCAGACAAGCGAATGTGTGTGCTGTGCGAGTACAGGGTGTGAATGGGGCTTAATGACCCAGCGGGGTTTGATTTGGGCATGCGTAATGTAAGGATTAAGAGAGGACTTGCTCTATTGTGTTTCGTGCATCATGCTGACGAGGGCTGGACAGAGCCAGAAAAGAGCTGCCAAAACAACACGAGACAATACTGTCCACCATTTACACCTGGTGTTAAGATGTGAGCGAGTCACAAGTTGCCAGGTGAGACAGATCACCCGCATGTCATTCCAAACATGTATGACTTTCTTTATTTAGCAAAACACAAAATAAGATATTTTGAAGAAGGTTGATAACCAAACAACACTGACCCCCATTGACTACATATCTCGAAATATCTTATTTTGTGTTTTGCAGGAAATATACAGGTTTTGAACAACATGAGGGTGAATAAATGATGACAATTTTAATAGCAGGTGTAAAGGAAAAGGTTAAAACGACAAGACAGAATTATGATAAATTCAAAGGGACAGAACAAAAGAAAGCGATACTGCACCCATCTGACACATTCAGGACAGACAGGAACAGATTAATGCCACAAAAGATGTTATGGAGAAGAAGATAGTTTGGAAAGGAATAAAGAGAGAGAGAACAGATGGTAAATGAGGGCGTGATGGTTTGGGTGTAGTTTGCATACTGGACACACTGCGGGATGCCGTGATGGATAGGGACGATGCACAAGAGGATTAAAACAGGACAGAGTTGTCGGCTCTTTTTAAACACACTATCCGCCAAGATATCCAGTGCTAGTTTGCCGACAGTTGAGAACTCATGTCAGTGTCATTGTTTAAGAGATTAAAACATCATACAAAACACAAAAGAGCATTCTGACACTGATAGACTTGATTTTATTACTATAACTTGAATCAATCCAGTTCACACTAAATCAGGTTATCAAAGTATGTGTAAGGGAGTGGACTGGTGGACAGTTGAACTGATTTGATGATTATTGTGGTTTGTTTTATTAATCAGCTGCAAAATTCAGTGCCAGGCGTCTAGCTGTCAACACGACCATCCCACTATGAGATCATGTCCTTAACTGGAACCAACCAGACATAAGTGCTATTGTGACACCCAAGAAGCTGTTTAATAGTACAGTATGCACTGCTGCATTGGTCATATAAACACAATTATTCTACCACGTTTATGCATTTTCACAAAATTAATCGCTAGTTTCTGATAACCAACCTTTAAAGTCACAGACTGCAGGATGTGCATAGACATAAAATGAAATGTGCAGTGTTCATAAATTACAAGTAAAAAAATGTTATGTCCTCTGCGGAATCTACAGACCACAGAATTAAGAAACCAGTGGGCCAAAACACACTACCACAATGACGAAAAACCTGTAATGGCTTCCAGCACAGAGTCAGACTGGCTAGGATGACTCAACAAATGATGAAATAATTAACTTACAAAATGCAATAGAACATGCAACCAATTGACAAAATGCAATAGACTAAAACTAAAATGATGCAACCATCAACAAACTGGGCATCAACCAAAACATTGTGTCACATCCATCATCGGGGTATGAATAAACCATAAATGTGCATGAGACAAAACATTTCTCGTGTTTTTAAATTGTGATTATTTAAATACATTGCCAGAAACTAGAACGTTTAACTAGAAGTATTAAATTTCAAAGACTAATGACCTTACCTGCACTCAACTCCTAATGCATATAAACATTGAAAAATATAAATCAGTGGACATAAAACAACACAAAGGCCAAGCCATTTGGTTCTGCATTGTTCATTTAGGTCGATCAGTTTTGGGGGGGAGGAATCAAACCAACATCTGGCGTTACAATATGCATGACAAAGTAATCGCTCCTCCCTGCAAGCCACTGTAAGCCACAACTGCCCATTATGAGCTTAATGGAAATGTCATTCGCATAAGGCATTACGTGATTCTGGCTAGAGTGTTTCAATCTACCGCACACAGAATACGATCTCATGTAAATTACTTGAACCAACTGTAAATCAGATAAATGCCAGCAGCTGCCCCTATGTGTGACATTTAGATTTCACCATTACAGGATCTACACAAATGACAACCCAGACACAATAATGGGGTCACTATCTCCTCTGGGCCAAGATAGATCTGCAGAGGAACCTTGATGGTTAAGTCAAAGCTGAATTAAAGAGCCATTTAGGTGCCTGGGGTGGGACATATTGGCTCCTCCCATTTAAAAAATAGCCAATAGCATTTAGTTTACATCACAGCTTAAAAGTAAGGCATACTGTTGCCTGGTACAAGTCTCCACTGTTTTCAAGCGAAACTACCATTTAAACAGCTGTTTATGAGCACTATTTATTCATATCACACATTTAAGATTACAACAGTTTACAATAGTAAACAGTAATAGTTTTACAGCACGCCATAATTGTTTATTAGCATTATTTGTTTGTTGTTTGCCTTTGGCATCTGATGAAGCATTTTATTTTGGAAGCGGTGTTGCGTGACGTCAGACTTAACAAGCGGATATCATCATGATCCTGTATCATAGTTAATCCTATTAGCCAAAGTGACTAGCAAAGTTTGTGTTTCCAAATGAGTATTTTGTTAATGTCTTGGAGCACATTTTTTTCATAGAAGGCTAACACAGCCTAATTTAAATTTCGTTTTGTTTGGATTTAAATGTATATAGGCTACCATGAAAAAAATAATTTATTCAAGATTGACATTATTCTATGTGCACTTCAGGTCATTGGCGTGACAAAACAGTTTGGTAACCCCTGCACTACTGAATAAGCAAGCAAGAGTTATACAAATATCCGGGCCATTAGCACTAAAAAGCACGCGGCGGTAATGAACTTCCCGCGTCGAGCGCGCGCGTCGCGTTCTAGATTCAGATTGTAGAATGTAAACAGAGGCAGTGTATGATGTGCACGCGCTGTTATCTGCAGACCTACGGGCGCTAAGGACGGGCTGATAACGACACCCAACGTGACAAAAATGCGATTGAAACGATAATTCATAAAGTCAAAACAGGGCTGTGGTTTTAAAATACAAGACACACAAGTGCATATAACGACCATATCAAACGAATGCAATCCACTATAGTCCACTTACAATATCGATTTTCTTTTAGCTTCAGAAGATCAACATATACCGACGTGTTTTTCTTAACAAATGCATGATTTGAATTCCTGAACACTTGTACATCCTAACACATAAACTCAGTTTAATTAAGAAATCCCAAGATAATCCAACAGAGCTTTCAAGATCATAAATCCCAGGAGAATATCATTTTATCAAAGGCGTAACCCATCTGATTTCTTAAGTTTTGCATTTCACACTTACGCAATTTCATTCAATATTATTGAGGACGTTTTCGAGGGCAGTGATTTAATGTTAATATCAGCTTTAAAGCGGACAACAGGCCGCTGTTCACTTCATGCCATGTGTGGATAAATCGATGCATCCTTTAACAACGCCGCCCAGCCCCAAACGTGCAAAAACTGAACGAAACCACACCGAATCTGAACAAACAACCATGAGGAAAATATAATGCAACCGGTTACAAACTGATGCTGGTACCAAACAAAGTGTCACATAGAAACAAAAGGCTGAACTAATTGTTTGAAGCAGACGAACAGGTTGAAAGGCAAGCGGAGGAAACGCGCTCCGATAACGCGGTGACGCTACAATGTGTGACACAATTAAAATGGGTTATTCGGTTACCTTTAGACGATTGTCTCTGTAACGGTGTAACAATCCGTCTCCACGGTAAACCCGGACTGTCCACGATTTTACACCGGCTGCAAGGTGATACGGGAGACGTGGGATTCCTCGAGCAAGCGGCTTTCACTGACGCACACACTCTTCTACCGTCAGCACTCGGACGTGAAACCAATCTGAAGTGAAACCGAAAAAGGATCAAGCTACCCAAAAGCCCATCACACTCCCGATCTCTCGTCCAATGAGGTCAACGGCCGAAATTCACTTCAAAGGACAGTGATGTCACTAAACAAGCCATCGCCCCGCCCATCTGCCGCTTACACCGGCTAGCATCCAACATCATTATAATCATAAAGGAGAGATTATGACTGAAAAATGTGCATGTCTGGGAATTATCAGCGTAATGGCGTTTATAAGGAGTTGTTTTGTATTTCCTGTGAAAGTATAAAGCAATTAAACCAAGAAAACATAACTTGTTGATGCATGTGCCCAAATATCCATTAGACTATTTTGAAGCAGACCTGATATTACCAGGATATTTAATTACAATTTGTATAAATATAAATTTATAATTAATAATACATATCAATAATGTATAATAAATAAATAAATTATTATATTATATATATATGTACTTAAAAAGAGACTATATATTATTATTTAATATATATATATATATATATATATATATATATATATATATATATATATATATATCAAACCTAAAAGTAAGATGTGTTTTAGGGTTCAAATAAAAAGCAGCACAGAAAAGGAGGAATTTATCAGCTTCTTTTATTTATAAAAAGCTGCTTTCTTAAGGGAAATAAACAGAGCAGTATTCAGGCAAATACAAGCAGTACAGCAGACTTCATTTTGTTAGACAGAGAAAGTTAATGATGGACAAACAACCCAGATGTCTTCATCTGTGTATACGAATGTGTATGTTACAGTGCATGAGGGAAAGAGGGTCAGAGATAAAAAACAGATTACAGTGTCTATGTGAAAGAAGCTTCATGAAAGTAGACACAGAGTGCACTTTCTTTCCTCTCGATGTAAGTGTGGGTAGGATCATATGACTAAGTGATTTTCACAGGCCTGCAGCTGTGTGCATGGCTCTAAACTACACTGTTTTACTTGTTTAAACTCAAACGATATGGGTCTTATTCAAAATAATGAATCTGAATCGTATTAATAATGTCAGTTAGATATGCACCTTCATATTGGTCACTGTTATTTATGGGCAGTAAATAATTAACTAGTTTAGGTTGTTGCACAATTCAATATTTTTCAAATAAACAAACACTTGCAAAAAACAAAATGAAATCCATATAAAATATAGTTTGTCAGATATCTGTCGAGAGTTAAAATCGATATCACCATCAGCCAAAACTCTATTGGTGCATCCCTAATGTTAGGTTTAAAAATATATATTAAGTATAGTGAACATTTAAATTCTTTTAACTTCATAAAAATATTGTTTAACAAAATAAGCATCAGATTTCAATGCAAAGCAAACAATTATTGATACAATGGTTGTTGATTTTTTGAATGTATTAGAAATGAATGAAATTTAGCATGTCTCCCACAAGCCCATCTTTAATGTACACACAACAAAGTCTGTGATTATACGATCAAAAGATTGTTCTAGTATTTTTGTTAAGCTGCTGTTGAATCTTTCAGTCCACATCACAATGAGTCCATTGGGGTACATGAATGAAATCTCTTCCTGTTAACTCGTTTGTTTGAATAGAAGGGTGTGTCTCACATTCACCACACCACTGCCGTCAGATCAGTTTGGCCTTCAAAGAATCGCTTTTGTTCTGAAGGGCCACAGGTCTGAGAACAGCTGTTTGCTCTGTTTGTGTATGTGATCTCTATCTGTGGTTTCAGATGTCATACAATAACATCCAGGCTAGCGTGATTAATGCACCTGCTTAAACAAGACATCCATGCATACATTCCTACAAACACACCTGAGGCTAAATCTCTTAAAAATTTATCCTTTTTAATCCAGCGGTCATATATTTCTAGATCAATTAAAATAACAGGTGCCAGAGACACCAGCTTTAGTTTGTAAGGGTTTCGATTTGTGGAATAATGCTCTCAGTAGACCATCTAGTGGTTAAATAAGATATTAAAAAATAACTACATGGCCAATATTTTTTAAAAATAACTTTACAATAATAACAGGACAATCAAAGTCAAATATAACAACGTCTTTATATTAATACAGGCTTAAGAACATCTCTGTACTGAATTACCGAATACATACAAACATTATGTTAAAACAAATAAAAACAAATATATAACCTGTCAACATAAATGACAAGGGATAAGAAATCCTCCAGTTGGAAGACCTATACAGTAGATTCTTATACAACATTTTACCAAAAATGAATGTTTGTGCTGACTTGATCAACAAAACATATAACATTTTGAATTATGAAATATGCAAATACACGTCCAAATACAAAACGAATATAATGAATGAGCATAATCTTGGAGTGTGATGATAACTGGGTTCCTCTTAACAATACATTGTTAAGGCTTACAAGTCAGTTTTAAAAGACGTGCTCAGTTTGTGCGCCTTATATTCATTTCAAGCAACAGAGCCAACACAACATAAATAAGAAATTACTCAGAATTTAAATAGACATTAAAATACCACAGAAGAAAAACACGTTGCATGACGGGTCCCGCTTTGTGCTTGTGTAAAAATAATGTGCACCAATGTAAATGATATGAGTTCACATCTTGTACCAGTAAAGTATAATGTAGAATGTAAACGAAGGCTCTGAGCTTTAAATTAAGCTCTTAACTAGATTATGTTTTATAGGTCTCTGTTTAAAAACAAAGGTTTAAGAGATCTGTTCAAATCAAAGGCATCTAGTATGATTTTTTTTGCTAAAATAAGTGCTGAATAAACTTTTGGTAAAGCAACACTATGACTAATAGTCAAGGTTTACTTCTTAGCTGACTTAAATTACCCACAATCTTTTGCTGCATCAATCTGAATTAGAATCCAAACACACTTTTTTGTCTTTTACAAACATCTGAAAAAGGCAGAAGTTACACAAGCAGAGGTCGCAATTCACTTGAAGTTTAGCAAACATGTTAAAAATGAATAACAGCTACGTGTCCTTGACCACTGACACCCAGCACTGTTCCTCGATACATGATAGACGACCCACTTGCACAAACTGGCAAAATGTGATGTCCATTTATGTCCTTACATGTCTCGTATCCAACCTATGGAATTAAGTTGAAATAAAACTTTAAAAAGTTGAGGTAAAACTATACATTTGCCAGACTTCAGGCAATGCACTAAAATCTTCCAGGTGCTCCTTCACTAATGGGCCAGAGTTTAAACCGCTGTGTTTCTCAAGGTGTCGTTCACCCAGTGTAGTTGAGATTCATGCCTCTTGACATCACTAGTTGACCAGGAGACTGTCTTCATATGTTGTGGTTCTGCGTGGTTTGACAAACAGGCAAGATAAATGTAAAAACCAACTTTATTTACAGGTATTTACAACAGATCTACCAATACTCTAATTATCTCCCAAATACATTACATTTCTGGATGGCAGACACATTAGATTATGATATAATATAAAAATATGTTGGGTTATTTTGTAACTCGTGGTTGGGTCAAAAAGGGACAAACCAACTGTTAGGGTTAAATTAACCCCGAAAATGTTCAAAGTATGACCCAACCACCAAACCAGTTTTGACTTGGATGTTGACCCCATGTTACTCCATTCAGTTATTTTATTGGTGGAGCCATTTTTTTGTGGAGTACAAAACCAATTTCCAAATAAATTGAATATTGTAAAAATATTGGTCAAACCAATTATTGGTTGATACTTTCATCCAAAGTTTGCAGTGCCTTTTTTAAACTGTATGTGTGTGTCTTTTTTACATACACATGCATTTCCAAACACTATAGACTGCTGAATGACATTTTAAAAGTATTTATGTATGGCTATATAAGGCATGTGGTGTCAGACCTGTCACAGCAGCAGAAGAAAGAGCACGGTGAGGTCTCAATGCCACGGAACTTTCCAGAACTGGGCGTGTCCGTGCATTCAGCGATGAACGCGTGCAGATCAGTGATATGGATGGGCTCCTGTGTTTGATGCTGAATGGAAATGAAAGGATACTGTAATATCAGACACTAGCTGATTAAATCATCTTTATACAGCATAATCCGCTAATAATCTAAAAAACACAATCCTTAGTTGCATCCTTATTTGAATAAAACTTTGCATACCTTGATGGTCTCATAAGCTCCAGTGATGAGCGCGATAAAGAGAGACAGCACCATGTAAATAAACAGTGAGATGAACGTGTAAAGATAAACCTGCAAAAGAGCACAAAAGAGTCTTTAGTTTGCTGAATCCTGCAGGTTCATGTATGGACCCGTGTGGGCTAAACGCACCTGACTGAAGACCCAGACCAGCATGCTGCTTTCCTTCATATCACTGAAGGTCACAAACATGTCATCTCCATTAATCAGAGAAAACAGACACTCGGACACCAGCGAGAGAGAGCGGAACTGAGCAGAACACAGAAACAAACACTATAAACCCTCATCCCAACATTCACTACCATCAAATGATATGAACATCCCATGCAAGTTTGAGCTACATACCTTGACATGATACGGTCCCAGCACGATCCATCCACAGAAGCAATAGCCGAGGTAGATGACCGCCACGCAGCAGCAGAAACGAATCACGTTAGGAAACGCAGCTCTCAAAGTGACGATAAGAATCTAAAAAAGCAGGACGTAGTTTAAAACGGCCACATGTCACTAGAACAACAAGACTTTCTTGTTCTTTACATGTAGAAGTATATGATATAGTTACGAATAAACCTACGATTCAAAGGTTTTCTCAGTTCAGAAGATGCATAGATAATCTTTTTAAATAACATTTTTAAAATGTATTTTCAACCAACCAAAGTTCAAGATCTAAACATCAGCAGCACGGCTTTTAAAGAATGTTCAGCATTTGACGACGACTAGGGTGTTTGTGTGCTCATTGTGTGTGTACGTCTCTCACATTGTATTTCTGAAAGAAGGTGAGGTAGCGAATAACTCCGACCCAAACCAATAACGTCGAGGTTCCCAAGAGGATCCCGCACTCATCGTATGACGAGAGGTTCTGAGTTAAAACACACAACGCATCAGATATCAGAGCTTGATTGCAGTGACACGACATAACATTTGGAAAGTTAAAGATGTCATCAACACGCGACTGACCTTTAGTTCAATGCCGATCTTGATGATGGAGCCGGTGATGGTGAGCACGTCACTAATGATGAGCAGGATATACCAGCCGTTAATAAACTCCAGTCTATCGGCCCAACCGACGTGACGCTTCAAGGAGTTCTTAAAATACTTCACAAACTCCTGATGAGAAGACAATAAAATAGAAATATTTTTCTGTGTTAAAATATAAAATATTATATAAAATATAATAAAATAAAAATATTAACGTGAGTTTGTTTGAAACTGATATGTTACGTTTTGAAGGATGATTCCTCTGATGATAGAGCGACCGCAGAGGATGAGAGAGAGGATACAAACCACTGCGACGATCACGTCAAACCACACACGAGCATAGCTGTCAGCTGCAAAAACAGAAAGAAGTGAAATAAGCAAATCATTCAAGCAATATAATATTAGTATAAGACAAGATTAATTTTATTCACAGATCGAGTCTTACCGTGTCCAGACACACTAGGGTCTCTACATTCTTTAATTGAGGCTTGATTATCAAGACTGATCTTAACTTTACCACTGTGAGCTTTGTTATCCAGCAGAATCTGAACAAAATATATATATTTATTATTACATATAATTAAATAAAATATATTTTCTATACGTAAAAGCTCTATAAAAGAAATTATATATATATATATATATATATTTCACATGCATGCTGCTTTTTCTCCATATCAAGTCTGTTCAATAAAATAAATAATATAATTTTTGGCCATTCATGTGCAAACTCACCGTGATAAAGAATGTGTAACAGTCGGGAATTTCGTTGTGTATGATGGTCTGAAGGTTTATAGCCTTTAACTGGAATGTTATGGTGACGTTAATGAGCCTGTAGAAGAATGCATTAAAAATAAATTATTATAGGAGCTATATGGATGTTTCATAATAAAAGTCCCATATAACATACTTGTGAAACTTGAGAGTAAAATTCTTGTAATCACGACCCAGTGCTGCTTTGGGGGTGGACAATGGGTTCACTCCAACACAGTCTGCAGAAAAAAATAAAAGAAATGTTTAGTGAGAATGATAAACCGACTGAAAAAAAAACAGTGTCCTTTTTTTGCACACTGTTATCATGTTAATGTGTGGCTGACAGGGTGATAAGAAGACATTAATGGTTATTTCTTTTACAATTCGTTAGAAAGCGAAAGCAAAACACCCTGACAAGGAACCAAGACACGAAATACAGAAGGAAAAATAAATCAAACGGAAGTAAGAATAAAGGTGTCTTATAAGGTAATTCGGTATAAGTAAACAATATTTAATCAATACTAATAAACAAACACAATGTATCTCTAAATGCTAGAAAACAAATAGGCTATTTGACGATACATGCACACCTGTGTTTCTCATTTCTTTCTGTTTTCTTTTATTAAACATCTGGTTAAAATCTGGTTGAATCTACCCTTGAAACAGGAACAGATACAAAATGGGGGTTCACCTGTGACCACATGTGGATCTATGATAAATGTGTCGTTAGCTGGGTCGATCCGGCCCTTCTTATAATACTGCTGACAGAGAGACAGCGCACTCCCATTCACACCAACATGATAGACGTACGCATATCGACCCACCGTTGTGTCAGGCAAAGCCAGATACTGAAAGACAGGTGGAAAAATGTTAAAGAAATGAAGTCTTTCCTAGACATCATATAAATAAGAGGTAGTATTTGCGTTTCCCAAAATGATACATTACCTGTTCTATTGTGTAGAATATATGATCATAAACATCACTCTGCTTGTAAACGGCGAGCGTGTCGTCTGAATCATCATAGTCTTTGAGGAACAGGTGTTTAAAGGAGGCTGTGTTTTCCTCTTTAAACGTCACGGCCATCTCGTTGCTTAAACCGAAGAGCACCAGCTACAGGCAATGAGAAAATGCTTGTAATTGAGGTGCTTTAGGTGTATTTTAGGTTACTTTGCATGATGCTAACATCCAAAAAACAAATGAGAGAGTAAAAATTGATTTTGGCAGAAAACTAATTGAAAAATAAAGCAAACTGGCTATTTAGTTGATAACATTTTAGGAACTGCAAAATGGATTAAATCCCAATATGTTAATGATAATTTAACCCTCGCTGACAAAGGCATTCTGCAAAAAATAAAACATCTTTATCGACTAATAATGAAAACCTCAAAAATCTAATTATTTGAAAGAATAATGTGGCAACAATGTGGCGCTTTTAACATTGAATTTGTTGGCCAACATGGCAACATCAGCTCAACCAATCCTGCGAGTTTCAGATAGGACTACATGTTTCGCCATATAATTAAAGAGCTTTCTGGAAAGCCTTAAAGACTTGAGAAATCACACATTGAAGAGATCTTCTTGAATACCTGTACAGTTACTATAATAATCTTCAGTATCTGAAGACCCAGTTTGAAAGGTTTTCTGCCTTTGGCTTGGTACTTTTCACAGGGACTCATAAAGAAATATTTCAATTTCCTGCGTAACGCATCGTCTTCCTGGTCAGTTCCCATCCAGCCGTCTGTGCCTGGTGTTGTTTTATGGTTGTGGTGTTCATTCCTGCATTCATTTGAACCATAGTGAGTCACCGGAAACAGAAGTCTGTCCTCTTCTGAAAGGAGAAAGAGAGACGGATAGTGTGTCATGAATCACAGGGTGAACAGGATTCGCAGACAAACTGATACCAGCGTACAGTCACATAGAAAGCGTTACTTGTGTGATACAAACCCTCATGTTTATTGGATTAGAATCATGTGTTCATGTGGAAAACAAGGTGCTCGAAAGGTCACGCAATGCATCAACACCAACACACCAAATGTACAGAATTCAAAGACTTTTCTAATGTCTGAAGGGAATCGTAAACCAGACAGGAAGTGCAATTTTACACAGTGTCGCATCAAACGCTCATATTACCTATACATGAGCTCAAAGAGTTCAAAGTTCAAACTCTTGATGCACAATCGTCCATTTTTTATTTATTTTTGTTTGTGTCTTAATACCATAATTTATACATAATTGCGTTATAAATGTATTTTAGTCAAAAATAATTCTCACAGAATGTATATTCAATATATTCAACCATCTGACTAGTCATCAGACATCAGACGTTATGGATGTGACAAAACAGAACACATGTGTCTGAGAGGCAACATACTTTGTAGGATTTCTATAACTTAAAATACACAAACCTGATAATAGTTAAGTTTAACATTTGCATGGAATTGCTTATATATTATTTCTTGATTAAGTGGTGGGATGCGAGATGTTTTATAGGTTTAAAGGGGAAACGTTGGAGAATGTAATGTCTTGAAAGTGGCATGGATGGCTTAACTTAACTTTGCACAACTCAATGTCTTACGCACACAATCTTCCATCTTATTTTAATAAGTCCTGCCAACTATTTGAAGGATTTGTGGCAAATAAGGTCAGAGCTGGATTTGTTGGAACTTTGAGTCTTGGGATACAACATGTGACATGGTCAATTCTGCAGCTGACATAAAGTTCAGTATAATAAAGAAGGTCAATGTTATCAAAATGGCCTTTTTAGCCATGACATGACACAGATTTCTCATTCATTCATGTTTAAGTAAAAACACACAAAAACTAATAATGTTTAACAGCACTGACTTCAAAACTGAAACACAATTTGAAAGTTATATGGTGGGGGGAAGATTGTGTGAGAATGACTTTTCCTCAGACAAAGCTGTTTGGTTTCAAATGACTCAACAAAAAGGCTTCTCTTTAGTTTTTACAATAAACTGGTATAGTCAACAACATAAATCCTGCCAGTGTACTTTCTTCTGTTCTAAGCTTTAAAAACCATCAGCCAAGCAATGATTTGCTTCTTCCTTTTACTACCACTAAGCTTTTAAAAAAGTCAGGAGATAAGATCAAGTTGCTGACTTTTTCCAACAAACAGCACAATAACTTAACACAAAAACAAAATGACAGGAAGTATTATTTTTAACATGTGGTTATATGCATGCAATTCGCAGATACGTAATGATGAGCATTAAAGATCTGACCACAAAGAGTGAGTCAGTCAGTTCTGTATTATTGTATTAGAGAAGTTTGACCACAGTTATCTCAACTACAGGTGGATAGACAAAGACCTGTGAAAGATATGGTAGATAAACATTTCTGAGCAAATAAATCACGTCTGTACACTAAGGCATGTCTATATAAGTAACATAATTATAGTGGAAGATGTTCTTCATGCTTCATTAATGTCTCATAACATCATTGACATCACTTAATCTGGATTGCAAAGAAAGTGACATTTTTTTCATTCGTATATCACGTAAATCAATTTAGACAGTAAGAATAAACACACTCATGATGCGTCTCTACTTAAAACTTCCCCGTACAGTCCAGTTAGTTTCTTGATTTTCCTGTTTAATTTCTATTAAAGCAAAGTTGGGGCGAGACTGACAAATATCCATGCAATGGTAAGACGCTATCTGTTGACTTTCGTTGCTCTTTCATATCAAAACAATCATTGTTCATCTATGAAAAGATCAGCGTGTCTGCTGGTGTGTCTGAGATGATATGGGCATCTTATTCAGAGAACGATGTTTGTTCAGTGATAGAGTCAATCAAATGGCAAAAAATATATAGAAGAATCTTGTCTGACTAGTTTTGCAGGTAATCATATTTTAGCACTGGCATGCATCGGCTCCTTGCACGCTCTTGCTGTCATAATAAGTCAAGGGTATGACTATCATCATGTTATCATAACTCTATCACACATGTCATCAGGGTCTGCCATGGGCCACCCATGAATAAACTGCACAAACTACACATACACAAGCACATAACAATCACCAAGTACACCTTCTTCAGAGTTTAATTAAAAGATTTATGGGTGCATTAAGCCACACAAATAATTTCATAATGACTAACAACAGGCCAATGAACCACCCAAAAGTAATGGAGACAAAAACAGCTGTTACATCTACTTCCTTGCCGTGTGATTGGTGTTGCCAACCAGTATGGCGACGGGGCATATGTGATATGTAATTGATTATTATAGATATCTTTGAATGGCCAATCAACATTAAGAATTAAAGAATGCTAAGGAAGGATTTAAGAGTATATGCCATGAAAATAAAATCAGGTCGCAAATGTGCTTCACGGACAGGATTAAAGATTAGTTTGTGAGACGTTCTCACAGCTACAATTTCTGAGAATTTAACTCCAAAAAACAAATGCAAGATTCTGAATAATTGTGTAATTATAAGTAATACAGTCAAGTGGACACAGAACAGGAAGGAAACATAAGCAATGCTGTTAGTAAGCAGAAAGTGAAATAGACTCATAATGTTGATGGCTGGGTTATGGATATGGCAACCGACAATATCCAAACAAGCATTCATTACAAGTTTCATTTTCTTTTAGGTGTATATTTTTTCCACAACAACATCATAAATGTGCATAAAGCTGACCAAAATAAAACATGTATATGAATATGAAAATCATGATTTAGCAAATGCTTAAAAAAATCTTGAAAGAGACCTCACGTGGGTATTTAAAGCACCAAATATCGACATCTGAGCTGTCAATATGACAAAAACAGTATTTTTTCACGGTAAGGTTGTTTTTTCATTTGCATGAAATTGCCCGGTTACTATGATACAATACACTACAATTTACTTCAGTTTACTACAGTAAACACTTAATTATACTACAGTATTTTTTCATGTGGGTAAAATATCAGTCAAAATTTCTAAACAAGATTACTGTCAAAACTATTGATTTCATCTCGAGAAAACCAACAACGCGTCTTTTGTAACGTCCCTTTGTGATTCTTGACATTCTCTTTTTACAACACACACAATTAATACTGTTTTTAACCACATAAATAACTAAACCTCTGTCACATCGAAGCAATTGATTCATGCATTTCTGGGACGTCTATCTTTTTAGTCGTCAATGTAACAGACAGCAGTCTAGAGTATCATTGACTCACCGGAGGAAACGCGATTCGTCACTTTATTCGTCTCCACATCGGCCATGTCAGCGTTTTAAAATCGCTAGGAGAGGCTGTCGGCATTAAAAAGCGCAGTTTAATTCACAGCACGATGAATATCTGCATGTTTTTTCACGGGTCTTTGTTTCACTGTGGTACTCTGTCTCCGGTTACTGCATGTTTACAGTATCTACTCGTGAGCTTTACTTCCTATGCGCGCGCGCGGTCATGTGGCACAATCACGTGACATACTGTATGAAAACTGGCATGGAAAGTCTGAGCTCAATGTTATTTACATTGAGTAAAAACATTATTAGTAAAACATTTAATGTATTCTTCTAAAACATTAGAAACCATTACATAGAGTTGAAGGGATTTAATGGTTATAATGGGAATTATATCGGTTTTAATAGAAACTACATTGAAATATACACTTTTAGATTTCTAAGATCATGAGAAACATTTTTGTTTCTGGTACTCATATAAACTATAATGGTCTCTGTGGGTCACTGCTGGTATTGTGTTGGGTACAGATAGAAACGAATAGAAGACCAATAAATCCCACAATACACAACATAAAGGAATTTTGTAATGGTTTTAATGGTAAACAGTTCATAATGGTGTAGAGAAGGATGAACAAATGTTGATTTACAGGAAATCTAGTGCGGGTGTTACGGTCAATACTTAATATCATCATTATACTTACACAATGGGGTATGACTGAGACTAAAACCACATGCTATGCATATAACCAGTTTCTGTCATATTCTATTTATTACAATGACTGTAGTCTAAACAAATCTATACTAAAACTGTCTTACATTTTTGTAAGTGACAGTATTTCCTCATCTCTTCTTGTGGCTTACAAAAACGAAAAGGTTTTTGTTACAACCTGCAAATTTCTTTCGGCTTTTCTCAACATGTACTTATACGTATAACAACCAAACTATGATAGTACAATAAACAAAAAATGTAAAAAGAATGTAAGCATAATTTGGTGAAAAACTTTTTTCTGCTAAAACTCATCTTATCCTGCATATCTCTTTCTTAGCATTTTCTCCAATATTCACCGGACACTGCCAGTATATATAAAAGGTTTTTATTTTGCCATATGTACGGCATTTGGACGATTCCAACTTTTCGAGCAAATGTAAATGTAGTGCCACACTGTCTCGGTTTTCAGGCCAACAACTGCACCTTCACTAATATTTAAATGTAATTTCTATTCAATATTGTTTCACTTTATTCATGTGTGTACATTGGTTTACAAAGATGAAAAATCAGACATCAACATTATGATCTTCATGCAGGTCTTTCATAACAACTCCCGCTTTATAAAATCAGTAGAATAGAGTCTGTGTATGTGGTTCATCGATATTCAATCAAGTTTTTAATTTTGTTAATAAGAGAAGCGTGAAAATAAATATGTTATGAAAGCTGTAAATGCATATGAAGAAACTAACAAACAATAACACCTGAATGCTGTAATAAGAGTCACAAGTTTTCAACTAAGACCAGATTTCAAAACACTATCTGCCATCAAGAGCTTTATCACGAGCAATGACTGATTCATCAAACTTGATCATAAGTGTGGTTCCCTTATGCCAGTGAACAGTAACTTTGGCCGGGAAGCCGCTGTGGGTTAAAATAGCTTCTACGATGCCTCCCGTAAACGCTGCACAGTTTAAAGTGCTGTTCTCTTTGGGTACTGAGATGTAAGCGTTTATTAGTGGTTCCTTCTCAATGATGTAGTAGGTTTTGTCATCGTCATTTGCTTGTTCCAGCTTGTCAGCTTCTTTGCCAAACAATGCTTTCCATACATTTACCTGGGGAGGAATAGAAAGAGTTAACAACATAGCATATATATTTTTAACCACCTAATTATGGTTTAACTGTAGTAACCTAACCATAATCTGGCTTTATTAAAACCATAACAGCCACAAATATATCACAACATAGTTTAACCATTGTATTATTCGTAGTCCTATCTGTATAGGTATCTGTAGGAAATATTAGGGACTGTTACCTTAATAAACAGAAGTATGTTTAACACTTTGGTTTCTCTTTTTCCATTTTTCTCTCTCATCACAAGAACATCCAGGAGACTCGCTCCAACACCTTGACCCATGTCCGCGAGCCGGGCCTGGAGCTCAGACACCGAGTACACACGACTCTGACAGTACTGCACCATCTCGGAGAAGAGCAGCGCGAACGCGCTCACGCTCACCTCCGTCTTGGGACGCGTGAGCGAGCGCTCCAGAATTGCAGATTTGCCTCGCGTAAAGCGAACCTCCATACTTTGCACACTGAATGTGAATTAAAAGAAAATCTCGATCTGAATTAATTAATTAGAGTGCGTGAACCCTGAAATATAAAAGCACAGATCTGTGTTATAAAGCAACACATTATAGAATATTTAAAAGGCTTGTTACCGAACAGTCAGTTCAACTTAAAATGTTTTACGCTTAATATATGTCGTTGTTATATTACGATTATGTAACTACATGATGTTTAACACACAAATGTTATAGCTATTAAACTAACTCATATTCTTTATCAGTAAAAGCACATAATTCACATTTCTGTGTGTAATTCTTCGTTAGCGTTTACCTGATGTTTTGGATTTCAGTTCCGGATAAGTGAAGTCACGATTACAGCAAGCGAATTGTGACCGGACATTTCAAAATAAAAGTCATAAGGGAACCGCAAGATCGATACATAGATAGATAGTTTTATTTATGTTTGTAATTGTTTTCTCGAAATCCAGTGCGTGTTTTCCAATTCGTGTTTTAAATTCTATGTTTAGACGATGTATCAATAGTTTACAAATAGTCATTTAGTGTTAAAGACTTTTATTCTAAAAACCTCTATCAAACGTTAGTGAGCAGGTTGTGGTTTGCTTATGGTGTACATTTTTTAATAGTATACTTCAAATATAGGCGATTTATATCTCTCAGTATCACAGGTATGTACAGCACACATTTATAATAAGTTATGAAACTAGAACTATACAATTAAAATCTGTTGTCTGTTCATATACTTTAGTTTAGTAGTCAGCTGCATTAGTTTGCATGTCACTAAGGTCAATCAAATGATACAACGCTTATCTCCACGAATTACGTATTAGCATACATTTTCTACGTAATTTTACTCTTTTTACTAGACACGTTAATCATCAATGCAAGGGGTCAGAATCATTTCTGCGTTAAAAGGACTCAGACACTTTGCCACAACTGCGATGAGGCAAGCAGGTAAAGTTCATTTTATTAATATTTATTATATATTTAAAAATGTAAAGGTTAACCACATTTGTATTACAGTAATCATCTGCCAAAAACATTAGAACTAAACTAAAACTAAAATTTTATTTAAAAAATGGACCGAATACTGAATGAAAAGCAGCCAATAAGAGTCCAGCATAGATAGAAATTCAGTGCTGTTTAAAAAGCTTTTCAGGTTGAGATCTCAAGAAGCTGAATGATAAAATGTCAAGAGTTTGATTTTACAAATTCTACACAAAGTGTGACTTCTTTTGATTATGATAAAATATGGTGTTCATTTATTTTGGATGCTTTTAGTCACAACATAATTCCCAACAGTTACAATTGTGTTATTTCATGCTTTTGATGAATTTACTACTATTTTAAAATGTTGAAAAAGCATCTAAACAACAGTGAGTAAATGTTTCCAAGCTATTGATTGGTACTGTACATGTTTATAGAGTAATATGACCAATCACTGACTTATTATAACAGTGTCAGAGTTTCAGATGACTGTCCCATGGGGAGAGATAAGAGGTCAGGTTTGGGGTCCTGCTCATGGCCGTCCGGTGATCTGTCTGCACGGTTGGGCTGACAACAGCGGCACTTTTAATAGGCTGATTCCACTTCTTCCAAATGGTGTAGTATTTCTGTATAATTCCTAAACATGATGATGATTCCCATACATTCATGCATGTAGATGAGATTTCGACAACACTAATAAAGTGACATTGGTTCTCTGTCTTGTTCTTTCTCTATATCCAGACTATAGATTTGTAGCCATTGATTTTCCAGGCCATGGTTTGTCCTCTCACAGGTCTGCTGGTTGTTTTTACCTCTTCACTTTGTATGTAGCAGATGTTCGGCGAGTTGTCGAAGGTTTGAAGACTTTGTAATGAGATATGGTAAATTCGGTTGTTAATTTGGACACAGTTTGGACACATTACATTTTTCTTTCCACTTAATTTTAGCTCTTCAATGGAAGCGATTCTCTATCATTGGACACAGCATGGGTGAGTCAAATCTGGTACAGCTGTATTTATTGACTTTACAGAGATCAGAGTTCAGTTTAGTGTGTGAAAGGTCAGGGGATCTGTCTGTATAATGTGTGAATGAATGAATGAATAAATAACTGATTTTAATTGTGTAGTTGTGGTATGCCCTGTTGCTCTGGTTTTTTCTGTGTTGTGTATTTTCATCAAATGTTTACACAGACAGATAAACACAATGTGTATATTAAAGTCAGAGGCTGATGCAATCGTAATTCAAATAATAAAAAATATAATGAGCATTTAGAGTATGAGTTAAAATCATAGTCTTGACATAATCACATCATCCTAAATATAGCTAGAATATAGTATAATTGTAATAATTGTATATAAGTAACATATAATTATAAGTAGTATAAGTATGAAACGATTAAAAAATACAAAATCCGCCCATTTCAACATTTAGAAAATTCTATGATATTAAAATCAGTGGGAACATTTCATTCATCTTTTTTACCCACTTACAGTGATGTTTTTTCAACAGGTGGGAATGTGGCAGGAATGGTGAGTACTGGTCATAATGTGGTTTTAGTTTATTTCAGTTTATACTTTTTATAAAATGCATTGATTTATAAAATGTATTTTTATAGTGATATGTAGATGGGTCATAGTAATAAAATCTACATGAACAGAATTAACAACCCTAAGCTAAGCCAATGTTGTGTAGATGTGTTTGTGTTTAGTAATGCAGTCATTGTGTGGTTTGAATAAAGTCTGTGATATCAGTTTATTCATGTGTTTCAGTTCAGTGCGTTGTATCCAGAGATGGTTGAAACTGTAGTTCTCCTGGATTCATTAGGATTCTTTCCAGTAAAAATGGTAACGGCATGAGAAGGAATTCTCATTAAACATCAGATCAGGTGCGATAGTGATTCAGTTTATCTGCTTTTGCTTAGAATCCCATGATGAATTACATAAAACAAGGAATGAATGAACAAGTTCAGTATGACAAAGAGTCGAATGAACGGACAGAGAAGGTGTACACGCATGAGAAAGCCAAACAGAGGTAAAAAATCACCTTACACATTTATCATATACACGCTGTCTCATTTATTTCCACATTCTTATCGTATAAGATGTTTTGGACATGTTTATGGTTTGAGCTTTTGTCTATGATGTGATGAGTAAACATTTCTGTCTCTTTCAGGTTGATGGCTGCAAATCATTTTCTTTCAGATGAGTCTGCAGAGATTCTTTTAGAGCGAGCCGTTCGGGAGGTTGAGGGAGGTAAGACATAAAGCTAATCTCACACTTCCTCACAGTTTTCTGAATAATTGAAGTAAAAGTACTGGCCTTCTGTTTAAGGAGTGGTGTTCACCAGAGACTTCAGAATTAACTTTGTGAGTGCTTTAAATACACTTTTTTCAGATTTCAGTTGCAATATATATAATGGCATGTTTATTATTGATTTATCTTTGACAAATGTGCCAAAAATGATTTTTCCACAAAGGATGGATTGCAAAGACATATGTTGCCAGCTGATGATGTTTGTGTTTGTGGCAGAGAAACATAGCGATGGTTAATCTGGAGCAGTGTCTGTATATGCAGTCTTTAATTCAAGCCAAAGTGATGCTGTTAATGTGAGTTAGATTCACTAAAATAACACATTCATGAAAAACACTTTTCACTTTTATACACAGTATTATTTCTAATCATAATCGGTCATTAAAGGACAACATTTGTATATTGCTTTTATAACCTGACTTTAAATTTAAGTGAAGGTTGGTGTTTTTTCTCAGGGCAGGTGAGGGGATGAAGAAACAATATCCTCTATCTGATGGATATGGAGATGCGCTTGAGAAGGGTTGGATGGAGCGGAAAGTGAGAACACACACATGTTAACGTCACTGTTTATTGTTAACACAGCTAGTTATAAATACAAAAATCTAACCCACACATGAAACCTACTAGAAAGTTCCCCAAAAGTTTGTCAGATTTTGTTTGCTGTTGGGCACAAATTATTCCCAGAAATATGGTTTAGTACACACACTAATAATGTATAAAAATATGTAATTTATTTTAGTTTGTTTTCCTGCTCTGTAAACATCAGCAATATAATTATTATATTATTATATTATATTTTATTATATTTTCCACTAAAGACAGAGAAAGTATCATAATATTTACTTAAATTGTTTGTTAATATTTTTCACTTATATCTCTCTTCATTACATCTTCTTCAGGGCATCATTGTAGACGTCGAAGGAGACCATCACGTTCATCTCAACAAACCAGAGAATGTGGCTCCCATGATCACTGACTTTCTCCAAACACACAATCCAGAGAGTGACATCAGCAGTCAGACCGCCAAATTATAACACAAACACATAACAAACATACAAACTGTTTCTATTAACTGTAAGTGTAAATTAATAAACTGGTGATAGATGTTCATGATGAACACCTGCACAATAGATTTGCATTACTCGATATTAGTTCAATGTTTTTATTGTGTTTGGTGTTCATCACACAACAGTTGTCTTCCATACAGACTAGTGTTATGCAGAACTTTGACAATCATCCTTCTGCTTCACATTGCTTCTGTAAACACCAGCATTTGTGTTGGTTGTGGCAGCATGTAAATATTTTACATCAAAAGAGACTTAAAGTGTTCTAAATGTTGGTGCTTGTTTTAAAACAGAACAAAAGTACAAAAAGTGCCTTTAACTTTAATATATTGTTTTTTAGAGAATGTTAAGGTTTGTTTGTTAATGATGCATAAATATTAAAAAAAAACTTGGCTAACCAAAACTTGTATAAAATAGCCTATTATTTGTTTTTCTGTGTGTGTGTATGCATGTGAGAGCCTGGATTTTTCCCCCAAATAATATCACTAGGTTAATTTTGTTATGTTTGTAGTTGTTTGTAAGTGTACATAGGATTTAAATTTCCACTATAGATGTCAGTGTTTGAGTATTTTTACTGGATATTTGAATGCGTGTTTGTTAATGTGTGAATATGCAGATTTTGTGATTATGTGGCATATCTGGTTGCGGGTCTTTCACTTTTAGACTGATTCTGTCTCCACGTCAGCTGTATTATGTGTGGTGAGATTTGTGTGGTTGTGTATGAGAATCTGCTTTGTGTTAATTCAGTCGAGCATTTTTCACCTCTAGACCAAACTACAAAAACTCAAAGGCAAATACTGATGTAGCATCTCACATCTGTGTCTGCACGTGTCTGTGAGGAGATGAGTGAGTATGAAAGATTATTTTTAGAAGTGTCAATCATGTTAAGCTTTTTGTGTGTGACACTATGGGTTTAAACATTTCAGGATGATTAAACTTTTGGGATTGTTCACCTCAAAAATAGAAATTATGTCATCATTTACATGCGCTTATATTGTTCCAAGCTGATAAATGATGACAGAATTTATTTCTCTTTATAAAAACACATAAGACAACATAACATTTAATACTCCCTAAAACTCCCTCTAATCTCCAGTAATCTCTCTGATCTCTTCTCATTTGATGTGACCAGATTTAAAGCATCATGTCTGTTTTGCTCTGCAGGATGAGACAGAGATGGAAATGAAAGGGTTACAGAAAAAAAATTATGTAACTCCTGCTCTGACCCTTTCTTCGTCATAGACGTCTCCATGGTTACCACCCTCCCATCCGGAATGGGATTGCACAGCATTGACAGGGAGAGAAGAAAAGCAAGGGTGCAAGAAAAACCCTCATACCATAACATCAAATAAAATGTACATACGTCAGTCCACTTAGCTTTACGAGACGTGATCTGGCTGCATTATACAGACTTGGTTTGTCACTTTTTAATAAACCTAAAACTACACTTGCCACTTCACAGGCGATCACAGAAGGGCTGCAGGTATGTGGAGACATGATGCATGTGAGGATATATAATCTATATAATATGGAGAGAATCTGTTGTTTAAAGCATGATGTCAGAGTATTCCTATGTGGTATTACTAATAGTAATGAATAGTGGAAAAACAGGATTGTAATTTTTCATTTATGCATCATGCAACTTATGCAATTTCAGTTTTTCCACAGCAGGTATATTTCACCTGAACAAAAACCTTTACTAATTGTTCGTTTGATATTTCAGAGATAACACAATGCCTTGGATGTTTCTGGATTGGTTTGTCCCCGTCTATCTGCTGGTCTCCATCCTGGTGTTGGTTGGTTTTGGAGCCTGTCTGTATTTTCTGGAGCCGGGTCTTCAGGACGCTCACAAATGGAGCAACAAGTCACTGAGACGCCAGCCGTTGGGTCCCAACAGGCAAATGCTCTGCAGGGAGGACGACAGCAATGCTTTGCTATGACAGGACTCGTGTGGATGATCAAAGTGACGTTTGTGCCAAATCACTTCATATAAACCTGTTGTCATTTCACTGGGGTTTTGATATGTAACGATCAGGGATTTCAGGATCTTATGTTGCCAAGTTTAAACAATTCTTTCTGAGAAAATAATAATTTCCAGGTCATGATGGCCATGCCTGAAAAATCTGGAAAAGCCATCTACTCTGTAAACTATAGGCAGCTTACACTACTTAAAGTGTCAGTTCTCCCAAAATCACAATTTTTTATCATTTCTTCACTCTCATGTAATTTCTAACCTGTATGACTTTCTTTCTTCTGCAGAACACAAAAGATGATATTTTGTTAACCAAACAACATTGACCCTCATTTGACTTTCATTGTATGAAGACAAAATCCCCAAAACATTTCTCAAAATATCTTCATTTGTGTTACACAGAAGAAAGAGTGATATACAGGTTTAAATAACATGAGGGCTAATAAATTATGACTAAATAAAAATGTTGTAGTTACTGATCTGAAAACTGCCAAGTGTATTTAAAAACTTCTTCGAGGGAAGACCAGTTACATTTTACTTGTATGATCTATAGTGGATGTGTTCATCTTTGTGATGACAATGACATTTTGCAAGCACACTATTCATTTAATTTCATTTAATAATTATTACACTGCGCTCTGGAAAACTTCATTCTGATTGGCCGGTTGTGACATTCCACCCTGTCTGGGATTATTCTGTCTGACTGTATCTTACTTATTAATAATAAAAATAATAAAATTAATACTCATATTAATAAAATAATAAGTAATAATAGTATCATTAGTGGTCAAGAGTTGAAAAGTGTGTTTGTTAGTTTTATGTGCCAATAGCTTCATGTAAATGACATTATTTTTTGCACTGTATCTGAAAGCAATTCATCTTAAAATGTAGGTTATTACTGATAAAACTCGAATTGTATTTTGGACAATCATACAAATTCACAGCATTCATATCAAACTGACTGTAAAACGTGAATGCACTGTATCATCATTTATAGCAGGTCTCTGTTTCACATGTAAATCCTGCCATTTTACAGATTGTAAAGAAAAAAGATTGTAAAGAAATGAAATAAACTTGCTACAGTCTCTTCTTCATGTTCTCATTCCATGTTGGAGTTTGAGAAATTTGCTCGTTTATCAGAGTGAAGTGAAAGGAGAGTGGGTGAATGAGACAGTGAGGCTTCACATATGAAGAATGGAGAGAATGTCTGATACCCACCACTTCCTAACACACACTTGTTCCTGCTTCATTTCCAGATCTCGTCTTCAGTGAACACAGGTCAGTAATTATATTGCATATACAATTCTATAGATCAATTTGAAATGATGCATTTCTTAATATTTTATACATTAACATATTCATAACATTAAACAAATGCATTTTGTGCTGCATGCTCTTTACACTTTCTTATTAACTTTACAGTCTGTGGTTTAATCTACAATGAACCCAAAAGAGCTTAAACGCGTATCACCTACAGGATCTACATCAGCATCCCTCGAGACACCTTCTCTTTCCTCAGCAAGACTCTCGCCACGTCTCAGCCCTGTCTCTTCTCCATCTCCGTCTCTTCTCTCACCATCTCCAGTTCCCTCATCCGCCTCCCCTTCTCGCCTCAGTCCATCTCATTTTATTTCATCTTATTCTCCAGTTCGTTTGTCGCCTTGTCCTACACCTGACCTGTCTCCATCACCCACCGGTCTATCCTCCTGTCATCAGCCTCTTTCTTCATCTATCATCTTCAAAAAGCCCATCAACATCTCCTCCTTCAGTCAAAATGGGAAAACTGTGGAACAGCAGAGGCAGGAAAGTTCTCCATCCTGGTATGTTTCTTTCAGTATGTTTACATGTCATTTCCAGTGTGTAAGGTCATGATTTTATATTTACATTGTATAGTTGCTAATGCAATGCTCCTGACCAACTGAGCTACAAGAACACACTTTTAACATTGTTTTGGAAATGTCTTTTAGCTATTTTTATTGTTAAAATGTTTTGTTGAAGTATAATTTAGTGTTACAGTTCAATGTTATCATACATTGCTTTTCATTCTATGTCCACAGCATCATTGATACAGAGGACACATGTCTCAATGTTTCACATATGAAGTCAAATGAAACCATTTCTCAATTAGAGCCAACAATAAACCAAAGTTCCCCTAATATGCATGATAACAGATGGTCAGAAACCAGTAAAATATCTAGATTCAAACCCATTTCATCCCCTGAGAGAAGTGTCAGATCAATCCCCATAACCAACACGAGAAATCCCAACAAGCAAACCAACCCGAAACCATATCAACTCTTCAGACCTCAACACCAGGATGCACTAAATAAACTAAATTCAAACATCTCTGCAGTTACTAAACCTACAAAGTTTGAAGGCTTAAGTCCTGGTTTGTTAAAACATGTTGAAAAAAGTGCAAGAAGACCGCAGACTTCAGCTAGCTACCAAAAGAAGCGCCAGGATCCCACTCTTGTTCGAATCCGTCTTGGCTTGATTAAAACGGGGAGGATTGTAAACGCTAGTGCCCAACTCTCTCATCTTGAGAAGAACAAGCCGAACAAGGAAGAGATGAAGAAAAAAATTGAGGATGGACATCTGTCAAAGATGGTGAGACCAGACGTGATGTGTCCGAGCAGTGTTAAACATCGAAACCATAAGAAAAACCCTCAACAAGCTTTAGTGGAAGAAATGAGCCAACCCTTAAAACAACTATCATCACCAAAAGTTACAGCAAACCAAGAGGCATTTCAAAAACTGGATAACATAAGACAAAACAGATGTCCAGTAGACAGTGACTCATCTGAAAACACTTCTAAGAAACTTGAAATTATGAAAAACTCTTCCCAACTCAATCAGTCCAGCAGTAACGACAACCTTAAATCCAAATCTAAGATCAGGCCTCAGTTCACATATTTAGAATCGGACACGGTATCCCGTTATGTATCAGGTCAATACGGCCGGATAAGCTGCTTCCAGTTTCCTTTGAAGAGCCAGAAATCATCTGCTGAATGCAGTCAACTGAGCAGAATCTGTAAACCTGTGATCAAAAGAACATGTGGGACATCTGACAGTAGATTCACATACCTTAAATCTCCTCAAACATTGAGAGTTTCATCCTCCTCAAACCAAACAGAGACCACGAGGGGTCATAAAATAAAGGAAAGCATCTCATCCCAAAATAGATGCAACCTTTCAGATTCAGATTCTTCCAAATCTTCTTCAAGTGAGGCAACCTTGCGAGAAGATTGCACACTCTCACGGATATACCGCAGTTCACGGTTATGCAAAAAGACTGTCAGTAGATGTAAGATGAAATCTGTTGGAGAGGAGAAACTTGAGGCAGTCGTTCAGCCGGACAAACCTGAAGACAGGCCAAACCCAGTCACAAACTCACAGAGTCCACTTAACCTAAAACAACAACAACAGCCCAAATCTCTATGTAACACTGACAGCATCATGAATACAGTATCTGAACACACACTTCAACAGCAAAACACTGGAAACTGTGAGAGATTACCAGGAAAAAACGGTATGTGGTTAAGAGAGCAAACAGACCCCCCATCATTACCACCATCTGTAGTCACAGAAATGAAGAGAGGATCTGCAGCTGAATCCTGTCCTGAAGAATGTGTGTCTGCAGGTGAGAACCAAAAAAATATGACTTTATATTTACAAGATTAAAGCTGTATATTAAGATGTGCAAAGACACAAGAGATTACAAATAATATTATATTGCTATGTGGAGTGTATAATATTAAAAGGCAATACATAGTGTAAAAGATATACATGTAGTATGCTAACTATATAAACGTGTCAAATACAATGTTTATATTAACATTTTATATTAAAAAAATAAATTATGCTATTTATTATTTTATTTTTTGATATATTATTTTAAGTAAATAAATTACACAGAACACAGACATACATAGACGTCACATTGAGCACTTTGGCCCTTTGCTGCAATGGGTCAACCGCGCCGCCATATTGGGCAGGAAAAAATTTTGTGGTTTATTTATAAATAACACTAAATGTTATAAGAGT
The DNA here is from genome assembly GCA_019155185.1 of Beaufortia kweichowensis. Lineage (NCBI taxonomy): Eukaryota > Metazoa > Chordata > Actinopteri > Cypriniformes > Gastromyzontidae > Beaufortia > Beaufortia kweichowensis. The sequence goes on from CM032796.1 coordinate 18,177,910, forward strand.
ACAAAAACGTTGTGTGTCCAGTTGACATGTGTGGTTACATTGACATACGATTCACTGGTCAATGTGGCATTAGTGTATTTCTACAACATCGTAAGGATTTTTCTTTCAAAACCGATTTTTTTTATGAAATAGAATCTGGTACTCGGTTAACAGAAACTTTATTTAATTTTTATACAATTTTCTATATAAATATGTTTGTATATATATATAGACGCTGGGTAATTTAAATGATACAAATAAATAATTGAAAGTAAAAAGTGTTAACAAAAACTCTCCGGAGGTCACGTGACATTAGACTGTGACGTCAATGCCCCAAAACGGAGTAGACGCTCACAGGCGGTCAAGCAGAAAGAGCGTGTTGTTGCGCGTCACTGTTATTTCAATCATATATAACTGTAGAGAGATGAACCCTAGAATAAACACAACAACAATGCCACAATAAACGGATGACAAACTGAATGAAAATGGGAAAAACTAGCACTCTACCTTATCACACAGCGCAGGCCTGTGCAACACAGTGAGATAACAGCTTATGAGGTTACACTGCAGTGAACGACTCAAATGACGCAAACACAACACAGGTCAGGCTCTACAAAGCCGTGAAATGTGAGTAGGTTGTGATGTCAAAATGTGTAGTGTAAAATTAACCTGTTTTTGTGTTGTGTCGCGTGACTAATATCATGTTTGTGCAGCCAAAACAAATTGTGTCCAGGGGATGAGAAAGTGGAAAAATTATTTCAGTCATTTTGATAAAGACTTTGATAAAATAATATGGACTTTTGGACTAATGTGCAGTTATGTTCGCAGGTAAATGCAGAAATGTTTTGTTTTGTAGACAAAATGTGTCTACAAATGGATTTTATGATATACACCTTCAGATTGAGAGATTTTTAATATCATTAGAAACATTTTAAACATGTCTAAACTTTTGACTGGTACTGTTTCTTCTGCTTTATAATAAAACAATCTACAGAAATTAGTCTGATTACCCACGGGAACCAAAAATCAAAGTGTTACAAGCCTGTTACAATCACTATCCAAACCCCACACTGCGACCTGAAACCCCAATTTTAGGTTGACCCGCGCACTGCGCATGCGCACTGCATCACCCAGTCTCCTCGTTAGTTTCCGTGGTAACGGCAGAAAGGGTGGAGGAAAGAATGAGGGGAACAGAAAGACGGGAGACAGAGTGAAAGATAGCGGACACATGATCATTCCCTAAAGCCTGCCTTGTAGCCGATTTATTCTTAGAAACATCGTGAAAGAAAAGGAAATAAATATAATATTCCGCGATCGATACAACAAGAAGAAAACCGGTAGGTATGCTGATTTTTCCTTTGGCTGCTCGTTGTCATACGAGGCTTTGGAGGTATTTAAATGGGACAAAGGAACGTGTATGTGTGTGTATGCAAACATCCATTTAATACGCGCGTTTTAATTGCCAAAAGTATTCATGTTGTTCACTATTAAAAAGATGCACATCACGCAGTGTCGTGTTGGTGCGTGTGAAAGGTCGAGTCCTGAACGATTAATCCGATTAAAGAGATTTGTTGAGTGGCATCTGTAATTCATTGTTTGTTGTCTTATTTGGTTGGCATATGGTGTTAAATGAGACAAGTTGGGCTACACGAGAAAGGAGCACTAATTTGGTACACATCCATTGTAGAGAAGAGCACGTAATTGGGCAATTCCAGCGATATGAATGTGACATTTTCAAGCAAAAATCCTAATATAAGTTTACTAAACCCCTGTTGATAAAGTCCAGACATCACAAATTCAGTCTATACATGAGTTATCTATTAAAAAAAATGAAAATATAGGCCTACATATGTTATGGTTGTGACAAAAAACGACACGTTTTTGAAAGGCAACTACTTTGTAGGATTTCTGTGAACTAAAATGCACAAACCAGAAGCAATAATACCCAACAAATGGAGAAGAGATGACTCTTCAAAGAACATCAAATAGATATTTTATTTTAATGTGCCCATTTATGAGGAATATGGACTGAGATTGTGATCATTCTGAAAACAGGACTTTACCCGCTATGAAGAATCATGCTTTAAACATTTGGTGACTGATTGCTTTGTACGCTTTGTTTATTAATTCCCAAATGAAATGTATTAACTGGATATCATTCATTCTTTCACACAGACATGTCAGAAATTGTCCCCCCAGAAGTGAGACCTAAACCTGCCGTCCCAGCAAAACCGTCCCATGTGGCTCCACCTTCCGGCGTTCCCCTTTTGCCTTCACCCCCAGGAACAGGGGGTGAGGGTCAAGGGTCAGGTCGAGGATCCGCGTTGCTAGGATACATCGGCATAGACACCATCATTGAGCAGATGCGTAAGAAGACCATGAAGACGGGCTTTGACTTCAACATCATGGTGGTCGGTGGGTGGAGGAGCCATCGCGTTCACTTTGTAGTCTTCGTCTTTACCGTTAATATGTTATACTCTTCCTCCATCTATTAGGTCAGAGCGGTCTTGGCAAATCCACTCTGGTGAACACACTGTTTAAATCGCAAATTAGCAGGAGGAGCACAAGCTGGAGTCGTGATGAGAAGATCCCAAAGACTGTTGAGATAAAGTCTGTATCTCATGGTAAGAGGACAGGCATATCCATCATGTGACTTTAAATGTCTCAGTGAGTACTGAATGCTCTGAGCTAGTGTGATACGAAAGCATTTACCCAGCGGTTGCCATAGTGAAGACCTTTTCAGGGGACAAAAATAGACTTCATGGGCTAATTAAAACGGACTCCATTAACAGTTGCTCGTAGCCAATCTACTAGCCAGTTTGTTCTGAAACATTAAGTTTATGTTTATTGTGATTCCAGCTATATACAGAGAATTAAAATGCCATGCATTTTACAGGCAATGAAGTTCAAGTAAGAAAAGGTTATAATTTAATAGCAGAATTAGATGTTTGTGTGTAAGACATAGACATGAAACAGTCCAGTGTCTACACTAACATGTGTTGTGCCCAGGGCGTCTGATGATGATGAACAGCTAGCAAGCTAAATCGTAAATGTATTTAAATGGTGTTTGGAATAAAATAAACTTAAAGCAGGAAGATTTTGTATCTAGGACACTCTTGTATGATGCTGTTTTTAGATGTAGATGTTGACTGGGATGTCTTGTGTGTGGACAGAATAATCTGTCATCATGTGTCATCATTTAGTTTACTCACCCTTATGTCACTGCAAATTTGTATGACTTTGTTTCTTCTTCTAATGCAGTAAAAAATGAGAAGTTTTGGGTATTCTGCAATTTTGTTCCTTTTAGATTTAATCAAGAAAAGAAAGTTTTATTGTTTAGAATGACAGAAATTAAATTATTAAAATGTTGCACTATAAACTATTCCTTTGTACATTGTTTACAAGTTAACAGTGTATGCATTCGATAAATGTAAATTTGTTAAAGCTTCATTTGGTAAACATTTGCTCAAAATGGAAATGTTGGTTTTGTAGTGATTGAGGAAGGTGGAGTGAAGATGAAGTTAACTGTTGTTGACACACCTGGTTTTGGGGACCAAATCAACAATGATAACTGGTGAGTATTATGTGATTTCAATGTTAAAATGTGAAATATAAAATGTTAAAAATGAAAGTAAGAGACCATCAAGCCATTATAACCAATACTGTGTCTGCAACTTTTCCAAAAATACTAAAGCGGTTAAGTAGTTAACTTTTACTGCAATCAGATTGTTTGTTGAGGTATATAAGTCTGCTTTGGCAACCCACCATCAGTTATTTGTGTTAAAGGCATCAGTATTGGGATATTTGTATACAAAATGCTATAACTTTATTAAATAACAACATGTAATTATCAAATAATCTTGATTATTCGTTTGTATCTTCAGCTGGGAGCCCATATCCAAATACATCAATGAACAATATGAAAAGTTTTTGAAGGAAGAGGTCAACATCGCTCGCAAAAAACGTATCCCAGATACCAGAGTTCACTGCTGTCTGTACTTCATATCCCCAACCGGACACTCGTGAGTTTTCATCACGTCATACATTTATTCTTACATAACTTGAGCTCATTTAAAACAGATCACATAGTTTATAACTGCAGTACCAGATGTCATGGACGTTTTGATGGCAAACTGAATCCAGAACATCTTTAGTTTATTTTTCCATTAGTATAATGGATTTCTGTTTGCTTCTGGGTTGTGTTAACATCACATCATTTTACTTACATGCTTTAAAAATACATTTTGTTTATAGTTGATAAAATAGTAATATGGCAGATTATGAACGCTGTTGTCACGTAACACAATCCGCACCTATCTAGTCTATTAATCGTGTCATTTCTTTTTGTCAGGCTTCGTCAGCTGGATGTCGAGTTCATGAAAAATCTGAGTCGTGTGGTCAACATTATTCCTGTCATCGCAAAATCCGACACGCTGACTCCTGAAGAGAAAACTGAATTCAAACAGAGGGTGAGAATTAAAAATGAACTCATTGCATGATCATAATATACATAGTTCAGTTGCAGTGATTCAAAAGCTGATTTAGGATCAAGTTTTCTCACACAGATTCACTACATCTCTCTATTATTTCTTGCAGGTGAGGAAGGAACTGGAGGTGTGCGGGATCGAGTGTTATCCACAGAAAGAGTTTGATGAAGATATGGAGGATAAGAGTGATAATGATAAGATCAGGGTAAGAAATTTTTTTTTTATTCAACCAAAGTTTTTTATCAGACATTTCATATCAAATTCACAAATGCACACAACACACAATCATTTTAGTGTTAGTAATTGTTTTGCCTTTCATCTCTGGGAACCCTCATCTATTGGCTCCTGTGTTTTCACACTACGTATGTCTCTGTGTATTACAGGAGGCCATGCCCTTTGCCGTGGTAGGAAGTGATAAAGAGTACCAGTTGAACAGCAAACGGGTTTTGGGAAGAAAGACGGCATGGGGAATGGTGGAGGGTGAGTAAGTTGATATCTTTGACATCTTTCCATCCTTTAATGCCCTTTTGTGGCTGAATTTAGGTACTACACATGCTTCAATCAGATGTAATATTAAGCTTTTTCACTGACATCTATTTTGTCCCTGCAGTTGAAAATCCAAACCACTGCGAATTCTCCTTACTTCGTGATTTTATGATTAGGTGACGTATAGTTTTTTATAATTCAGTTGTTTTCTTATTAAAGTAATGCAATAATAATAATAATCATGTCCTCAGGTCTCACCTCCAGGACCTGAAGGAGGTCACTCACAACATCCACTACGAGACGTACAGAGCCAAGAGGCTTAACGATAACGGAGGTCTGCATCCCATTACAGACACGCAAGACAGCAACCTGTGAGGAGAAAAGAGAGACGCTAGAAATAGATCATAGACAAAAGATTACAAAGTTTCACCTTGTATGAATTCAGCTGTGCATGCTAGGAAGATTTCATTGCTGTGGAGGTTTTGTCCTCATACCCCTTTAGACTCTTTGTGGGATCCGTCTGCATCTCTTGTTGCACAACCCTGAAAATTGTATAAAGTCTTTTCTTGTCGAGATTGCTCGTGATAATCTATTTTCTCAACTATCAGGACCTCTGTTACACACCTTTGGGCAGTTTAATGTAGTTTGTGGGTCAGTCTGAGGAGGATTGCACTGCAGATTACTCTATGGGCCTGATTTATTAAAACATTTAACACATTTGACAATGCAAGGTGTTTAAAAAATTGTTAAATGTTTTTATCTCTTTGGTCCTATAAGACTACACAAGCATTTTTCTAAATATTCTTGACAACTATTTTCTTTATACTCTCGCTGCGTAACTCTGCCAAAGCAAATCTCAGAGGACTCTAAATTGACAATTGAATAACAGTGTATTCCTTTGGACCATTCCAGTTGAAACACACGCCATGATTGACAGCGGCTAGTGTTTATAATGCTTTATAACTTCATTACAGTGGCCAAATAAAAATTCAGGATGAAACCGATCAAGAACACTGATTAAAAATGATCAGTGCCTTTTGTTGTGGCTTGAAGTTTTCCTTCAGCACATTTTGTATGGACACCCCATCTGTATGTGTACGTTTGTGTGAATGAGTGCAAAAAGATTTTTTTTAACTCTAATCGACCACGCCACAACTAATGTATTTTTCTTCTGTGCCAATATTTCCATTTGTGTGTGTATTGATTCCTACGTAAGTTCTCTTCAACATGTCAGCGTTTACCTGCGTGATCTCTGCACATATCAATGTAGGATACTTAAGTCTGCACATGTGATTTTAAATGAGTTCACCAGTAATTCATCCATTTCTTATCATATTTTATTAATGCTGGTGTGGAATAACAAACCAACTTTGAACAAAGTAATCATAAAACATTATTTATATTGTATTTAAGTTTTATTTATTGTAAAACTTGTTTTGAGTTAATAAACATGTTTGCCATAATTGTCTTTTCTGTCGTATCTGAGTGCTGCAAAAATCAACTGGGAAATCTGTTTTTTTTACTTGATCAGTCCAGACATCAGAAAAATATCAGTCTATACACGAGTTATCTATTTAAAAAAAGGGAAATATACATGCGTTATGAAAGTGACAAAGAACATACATTTTTAAGAGGCAACATACTTTTATTACTGTAATACTGTAATACACAAACTATGAAAACAATATAAAAAATACTTGTTTGATTTTTCGTGGTAAGGATGAAATTTGCATGGAATTGCTCAATAATAATTATTTATTTATTTATTTATTAATAAGTATACCGAATTTGTTTGATTAAATTCCCCCTGCAGTTCGCCTATTTTTCCTGAGGGGGGCGCTGTATGACAATATAAAGCATTATAATGTAGTAATGAAAGGGATTCACAGACTAACACCGGATCACTCCTCACTATTCAGTTCACACAGCGGTTTACTGACGTATTCGAATTCCCCGATGTCACCGCAAAAACCCAACTAAAACTCATACTAACACATTAACTTTTATGTAACTTTAAAATATTTTGTTATTTTGATCAGAATCCTGTAGCATTACCCTCATTTACCCCATTGGGTACGAGTTACTCCTGCAGTGTGACGTTATTAAAGCGCGTCACGCGCAGCTTCATATTTCTGAGCTGTGAAGTCATTTTGATCTGAAACGTGTTACTGTAACGTCATTAACTCACTCCATGTCAAATATCGTCGTCTTTGTCCCTCAGCGTCGCTTTAAGGGCTTTGTGTCTGCCTTGGAAAAGGAGGAGGAGTCATTTCTGCTCTATGTTCAAGTCATTCCTGACTTTTGGGCTTATGTGTGTTGGTTACATTGATATCATTTATTCACATAACGATTTACTCTCATTTAACGAAGGAAAGTATGGCTCTTAATCGGGTAGAAACTTAATTCAGAGGTGGAGGGAGAGAGAACTGGGGTTTCTTAAATGGGACTGAACAGACCATATTTAATTGCTTATTTTATTGTGTGATTATGAGAAATTGGTACAATTAACGCTGGTTCTTTGACATTTTTGTACTGGTTTAGATGAATTTAGGTAAAGGAAGTATGTCGAGCACCCCAAGCGGTTAGTGGAGATATTGCAGGCTGTAGACATTTCAAACCAAGGGGATGCACATGACATGACAACAAAATGGCTGAACTCAAACGCTTTAATAAAACAATCTACACTATATATATCATTAGGATTTCATTTCCCTCTTTAATTTAATACAGTTACAATTAAATCATGCTCAATCATGGCTTGCATTAGTTGTAAAGTGTACATCAGTGATTGAATACTTCTGGGCTTGACAGCATGATGAACAAAGTGTTGTGTGTACCCTGTGTAATGTCTGTATTTGTTATTTTATCCACCTCACATCTGTTAATTTGGGTTTGTTGTTCAGTAAACGATATGTGGATGATATTTTTACAAGCCTGGGCAGAACAAACTCCTCCCACGGGTCACAGCAGCTCCCATCCCCCCTCAAGGTAAATCTCCTTCCTCCTGTTACCCAGCCTTGTTGTTTGCTAGTATTAAAGTCGGTGGATAAATTGAAATATTGATCTGTACTGCACACTTACTGTATATATTACTGACAACAGACATATTTTATATATTTAGGAAATATTGTAAGCGGTACAGTTACACTATGAGAGCCGATAGATCTGTTTAAAAGGAGTTGAATGAGACTTTGTGCAATATTTTTTACACTAGAAGGCTCTTGTACTTTATTTGCAATTCTGCCTTGACATACTTGTTTTGTGATTATTGTTTTCGGTAACTCTATTTAGACTCGATTATGTATGTGATTGAATGCTTAGCTTGCTAAGCTAGTTCACCATAATGACTGCTCTCATTTCGCTGTACTTTGTATAATGACATCTTGAAGATGGAAAGCTCGGTAGTTGTAACAAAACTGTAGTGTGTCTATATTTAAATGTTTATATGTCCGTTCTGATACACTGCGATCGTATATCGAAACCAAACAATTTTTTAGCTACAAACGAGAATGATCTTCACACTGTCAACAACGTTTATATTGTATTACAATCAAAACTGTTGATGATTTTACACTCAAGTGCTCTATGTAAGTAAGTGGACGTTGGCACGAGCCCTTCTGATATCGTTCAAGAGCTGGTAGGAGGAGCTTATTTACCGTACCGATCTCTCCCGCGAAACATGGAGCTCCGCCCCCTGTTGTTGTACAGCCGGGAGAGCGCGAATCACCGAGTACACACAGTTGAAGTGTTGTGCTGTCAGCCGCGCTCTCACTGTAGACTACAGTCAGTCAGCCTGTGCTGCTGTTTATACGACTGTATCCGATTCCGATAAAGCGAAGCGAACAGAAACCGCGATCTCTGACGCGTCCTGTCTAAAGGCGTACAAAAACAAACAGATCCGCGTGCTAACGGTTTTTTGGAGATACCGGTTGTTAGGCGATCAGACTGACCGAACACTGGGTGAGTTGATAGACTTTTCTCATTAAAACGAAACGAATATCCCACTTTGCCATAGAGGGTTTTTAACTTTTAACAATTTGGGAGGTTTCAATATGAAAGTTATTTTGTAATTTAGCGGATTTTAATGTGACAAATGAGAACGATTTGTTTGTTTATTTTTGTAAACAGTAAATCACAATGTGCTTTGCTTTGGCAGTGTGTGAATTTGTATTTATTTTAAGTTGTGTATTTAGAAAGTAATGTCAGAAAGGAATTACAAATTAGGTACTGACTAATTGCACTGTATGAGAAGTAATTGCATTACTCATTACTTTAAATCAGTCCTGTGTGTTGATCACATACTAGAATAGAAATTAAAGTTTTTATATTTTAACTTTATTTAAACCTGACCAAACTGTTAAAATTATACTTGTATTTTTTATATGAATTTCAACAGAATAGCCATTTTTTATTTCACTTTTGCATTGCTAACTAATTTTAATGCAGACTTACCTATTTAGATGTTAAATTCAATATTCTTTTGTGCTGAATTACACTATTTTCAATATGCAGGTACAGCATAAGCAACTCTAATTGAGCTATTCAATGAAGAGTAATCCTTTACTTTTCAGGGCGAAAGTAATTGAATTACACTAATTAGTTAGATAGTAATCCAATACACTGTATTTATATAATATGTTGAAGTTTGAACGTTTTTGTGAGATTTCATATCATTATGGTTTAAAGTTGAATTTGTAATCTATATTTAACTAGTGTCAACAAGTGGAATTGCAAAGGTAAGTTAACAATCCAGAGAAACTTTTAGGGTATGACAGTAACCACAGCAGTTTACCTCTTTTAAAACTGACTTAGTACAAAGCAGGTTATGTTCAAGCGTTGTCTGTTTAATGGGAAAGATCCTTGTTTGGTAATTTATGAAGAAAAACATAACTTTACTTCTAATTTAAACAGTATTTGATAAGATTCTAATTATGAAACAGTATTTATACATCCAGTAGAAAGAGGATTTATTTAGTGGATATTGTTGTTTTTCATAAAAGATAGAAAGAAGATAGAAAGATGCTGTGGGGAGTCGTGGCATCTGTGTGTGTTGTTCAAGATGAACACTATGTCCCAGATTTCCATGAGGTTGAGGTCGATCATTTATCTATAGGCCATTGCAGCTGTTATTTAGTTGTGTGGGTTGGGATGCTGATGGCACAATCGTGTCCCATTAATAAAACTACATCACTAAGCTGGGCTTGGAGAATTGTGTTGACAGGTGAACGTCAAGCTGGACACGAGGTGTTTGAAGACAGGTAGAATGATCAGATGAGTCATGTATATGTAGTAGGTTTATGCATGTGATAAATGCACTTAACAGTTTGATTTTGTCAGATTGGAAGCACTGTGCTTTTGGGGATTTGTTCACTTGCTGTCTACATTTATCTCAGTGTTTTGCTTCAAAATCTCATATCTCAGATGAGAACTAAGATTGTTTAGGCCTGAATTAAGGTGTGTTGAGTTTAGAATACTGAAATTAGCAAACATGAGACCCACAGAGCAACTTTGTAGTCAAGTTGCAAGTCACTGCTGGTTCTTTGTCCAAATCCTCTCTTACTAATAGTCAGGGTTGTTATGTATAGATTTTATTATTTTAAACTTTTATGTTCTGTCAACATTTACAACATGTTTTCCAGTTTAATTACCAATATCAGACACTTTTATCCAAAGCCACTTTTCAATGTCACATCTTGTGAACAGTCTAAACCAAAGTTAATAGCATTATCTACTGTGGTCCATACTGACACTAATGTAGTAGTTAACCTTGTTCGTAATTAAAAAAAAAAAAATTATTCCATGTGTACAGACTGTCATCCTTATCATTATATGCGTTTTATTTCTACTATGCAGTTCTACAAATTTTTATAATAAAAAAGTGTTTAATATCATTTTTCTCTTTTTGTCCGGGGTTAAGGTGTGTTCATAGTCTGTACTTACAATACATTAAGAATACCTACACACGTCCAGGCTCCACCCCTACAGCTCTTTTCAAATGGTACAGTCTGTTCTGTCTGTAATTTTCCACTGGGTCATTGACGTTCACTGTGCTGGTGAGGGGGAGGGGTTGACTGTGCTTGTCTGTGATTCACAGGGTCGCTGTGCCGCTGTGCTTTGCGCTTCTTGCTGATGTTTTTACATGTATGTTGTGACATTAATTTAGAAACAGTTTGTCCAAAAACATCTAGTGTGAATGTGCTTTAAATGCCACAGATCCAGGTTGTTGACAAGTAAATTGGATACAGTTCACAGCTCTATAAGAACGTGGTTGAGTTTTCTCATCCTTTTGAAGCTGTTAATGTGTGCTGATATGTCGTAAAAATAAAATAGTGAAATACATCGAAATGTTTTGTTTCTCCTTGCTTGTTAAAATATTATTGTTGTATATGTATTTTATATCTTCATAATTAGCAAAAACACAAATGAAAATGTGTAAATGAAAATGTGCTTGTAAAATGTTTCTTACCAAAATACAAACAAAAGGAGAAAGCAGTGAAAGGAGAAAGAGCTGCTTATATCTTGAGTGACAGAAAGAGGCAGAACTGGCTGAAACCGGTTGAGGTAGCACAGCGTTACTTCCTGATTCAATAGTTGTTCTGAGCAACGACAGATTTCACATCGCTAGCTATTCATACTGCCTATTTTAGCAATATACAATTTACCTATGCAATACTAATTTAGTATTAAGTGATTTAAACAGATTTCGGTTTCATGGTTTAATAATTACTCGTTTGATTCTGATTATTTTATGGCCGATTATATCTTCCATAATGGCTAGTAAGAAAAAAGGTTCATTCTTAAAGCCGTCTGTCTGTGCTCCTGCCTTCCTTCTTCAGAAGTCTTCTATCAATAATGCACAATTGATTGTGATGTCTTATATTGTCTAAGATAATGTTTGTATATAGTAAATAATTGAAATGAGGATTTCTTGCACATTGTAGATCAGCGTGAATTTAGCTAAACAATTACAGGAGGTTCACCTAAAAATGAACATTTTGTTACTCACAAAGCTGCGAAGGAGAATGTCTGTGTTTTCAAAGGTGAATAGTGATTATTATAAAGCATGTCAATGTTAATAGTCAAACCATCGGTCACTTGACATGTAGGAGCTGATATCCTGTTAAGATCCTGTTGAGATGTGAGCTAGAACCGTCCCTGTATGCTGCTCGTGCTACATCGCCTCTCGTACCCTCTGAAGAGTCACTTCTGGATGACATTTATATTACTGATTGCTATTTAAAAAAGGAGCACAGCTGAGGTTTAGCTATTCGGGATATTTACCTGGATGTTAGCGTTCCCCAACAACACTGATCATTTAAGTGTTCATTCCATTTTACTTTGTGTGAAACATAAATGTAAAATTTTGATTTGCACTTAGTTTAGTATGGTAATACTGTAAACATTTGTGACACCACACCGCTGTGGTTGAACAACACCTAAAACATCTGGCAAAGCACATGGTACCGTCTCATTTCTTATTTCAGACACCCCTCACCCGCTCCGGCTCGTGATTGGCTCATGTGATACTAGTAAGACTTCTGTTTTCCTGCAAAGCTAGCATGGTTGTGTTAGTAGTACAGGATAAATGTCAGATTGACAATGGGATTGGTTTAACATTAAGCTTCTTTCTATAGAACATAAAATGCGGTGTGGACACCTTTCTGTATATAACAAAAGTAAACATTTCGAATAAATGTCTTGTCGCTTCGCACAGGGATTGAGTTGTGATGTCACAAGTGATCTGCTGGTCTGTTATGTTTAACAGTAAAGGAAAGACTTGAGTTAAAAGCAGCTTGAAATATAAAGCAAACAATATCTTTACAATATCTGGAAATACACATGCATGCAAACTTTCAGTTTAAAACAGGAGATTTTTGTTTGTTAGCATTTTTCCTCCACCAGGGTGTTGTGAGTTTGTCTGTTTATTTATGGATAGTGACCTGAATAAGCTCTGGATTTCTATTGTGTATAATTTGTATTCTCCATTTGTACAAGAAACATGTCACTTTGTGTAGTTCAAGCATTGAACTGTTTTTGTGTGTAAATTGACAGTAAAATTTTGACATTTCTTATTTTTTCACACCATCCCTTTCCTCTTTAAATAAAGGTATTTATAAAGGTATGACACCTTTATACAAACAAGGTCATTTAAACTTTAACTGATATATACTGGAAGGAGTATATAGAGATTCAAGAGATGCATTCACTTTATTCTGCAAGGAAATTTTGTACCCTTCCTGAAGCAGGTTTGGCTCTTGTGTAAATGTGTGCTGTTCCCAGGTTATCTTGTGCTCAATGTGACTTACTATCACTAATATCATTGTCGGTGAGGTTAAGACATCATTGGTTTTGCTGGTGACATTTTTATATTGAGTATCTAATCTGAGAAATTACCAGAGAAAGTTTGGTAGATTCATGGAAGAAGAGTCCAGTGTTTATCCTGTAAGACATATGACTATAGAAAAGACATGGATTCATGAGACATTATAACTATTATAATGTATTGAACTAACCAATACATGTGTGGTGTTTAAAATAGGGTGGTGTAAAAAGAGCCCAATTTCCAATTGGCATTTTTCAGTAATTCATATTTAAATATTTACCTGCATGCTATTTTTTGCAATGCGTTTGACTTTGCTGTAGACCTGTCAATCAATTTTTCATTTTTTGAATAAAATTGAAAGTTACTTGCAGAGATAACTTACTTGTAACAGATTTTTTTATTTGAAACAAAAGTTATAGATTGAAGCTTTTCACTAAAAAAAAATTGAAATAAAAGTTGTTTGTCACTTTTTTGTCACAACTCAACAAGGCTAAAGCTCATTGGCCAAGACAAAATCTCAAATTTAAAGTTGATTGACATACGACAAATACTTCTGAATCATAGCCATCTTTCAGCAATGTGTGTACCCTTCTGAGACGCAATGCAACTAGTTGATTCTGACTGACCAGTCGTCGTCAGGTGTACGTACTAGTCAGGAGGAAAGCAAAAGTGACAAACAGTCAATAAAATTTTAAGAGATTGAAGTAGCAGAGTGACGCATGAGGTAGCGGGAGCCAAAACCACTGCTCATCTCCTCATCCTCATCCGCACCATTTCATCCTTTATTGCTCTTTCCCTTTTTTATTTATTCAGTGCACTTTAGCAAGCGTGTTTTTAAGAAAAAGTCTACTATTGCTATGCATATGATTCATTTTGAAATAATTTGTTTTGTAACTACAGGAAAGGATGTTTTTGGCAATGACACACCTAGTAGGTGATTAGTTGTGAAGATAGTGAAACCTTTGAAATGTATCCTAGTTTTAATTGATCTAATAAACAAAAAGTATAAGATCAACTAGACCTGATTTGTTTTCTTGTGCTGTCAGTTACCATGTTCATTCAGTCTCTCCAAATAATTGTCACATAGCATTAGAGAATAGAGTTTGCATTCAAGTTGCTATGTAACACTTGAGATATTTCAGGAGTGCTTTCCAGAACTTTCCAGCCTGCACAACATGAGTCGTATGCTATATTTCCAATGACCGTTTTGCTTCATTGTTTTGTTACATTCATCTTATTTGCTCTTTTTGTAATATTACAGTCCTAATCAGTAAAAACTGCAGAGTAGCTATATATATATGCACTTATGTTGCGCCTGGCTTCCCCCTGGCGATACGAGTTTGTGTCTCCTCCTCTCCGTTCTTATAATGGTTTGCTCCATACTCTCAGTAATTTTCCATCGTGTGCTCAGCTGTTCCTTGATAGTAAGATGGTGGAGCAGTACTGCAGTGTGACTGCGCTCTAGTGTGCATGACAGATAGCATAGTTCACCTCAAAATATCAAACTATTCATTTTTGTTACAGAGCATGCCAATTTTATAGTTGATGAATGAACTATAATAAAAAATTAAATAAATAAACACAATCATCATTTTTAATTCTTGTATTAAATTGTATAATTAAATTGTATAATTAAATACACAGCACTGCTAATTTTCTTTGTCACGTATAAGAGCTTGTTAAGCAATTAAGAGTAGCACCCCTACAAAATCCATGGTACGATCTTAGCCCTGCTCCTCCCCCACCGGCACACTTTTATTGCTGTCCTCTTGATTGTGCAAAGGCTAAATCAGGCTTGTAAATTTCTCCTCCCAGCAGAAGGTGGCCTGCGTTTGAGGAAAGCAGTGTAAGCCCACAGCTCTCTGTCTCTCCTCTTTTCTTTACATGTTGTTGCTGTATTTATTACAATCATTTAATCATGTGTTATATTGTACCAAATGTGATATTTTGCAGCATATGCGGTGTTTCCGATTTGTTAGCATTAGCATGCATGGGCTAAAATTGGCATGTTAAGCTATGAAATGTGTAATTCTGACTTGGGTGTATTGGATTTTAACCAGTTGTCTTTTGGCAGATTTAAGGTGCTTTAGGAGTACTCAGTCCTATTTTTCGAAATTCTCCCTCAACAAAGTTTGGGTCCAAACTTCCTTGAGCGCACCTGGTGGTGATTTACAAGTAATTCTGTAGACTTAGAGGAGATCCCTTATGTGTTTAATTAACCTTTACAATAAACCCTGAAAGTTTGATCTCTAGTTAGATTGAGCTTCAGTATTTGGTCTACTGGTTTGTTATCCCACACTGTTGGAAATTACGACTTGTATTTGTCTACAAAATTAAGAAATGCTAAATATCTGTCACTTGTCAGGCAGATGTCGAATGTGATGACTATTTACGTAAGTTGAAGAGAACAACGTTAGGCCAAATACATGTTGTACTCAATGTGCATTGCGCGCAGATTGGTGGAACACTCTTTACGTATGTTCTTGTGACATATTATTGTTAGCTATAGCTAGCTATAAGTGTGACACCTTTTACTAATTAGTTGCAACAATGCGTTGTTAATTGCTGTCCGAACGCATTGGCGCATGAAACCAAGCTTGTGTAACTAAAAACATTTGTGTTTACAAACTTAGCATAGAATATGGTTGTTTTTTCTTTTTCAGATTACTTTTAGATTTTCAGTTACATGTTGGTTTGAGATCCCAGTTGATGCAATGAAGGTTGTGCATGAAACATGTTTGATATTGTCGCTACAGACATTGGCACAGGTTCCTGTGGCCTCGACTACAACCAATGAGCTGCTTGTCACACTTGAGAATGCACAATCCAATGCGTTATATGATAAAAAAAATTTAGTAAGATTGGTGACCCTCTTTCGTTCTTGATCAGTGAGTGTAACAGACCACCACAAGTAGGGCAAGACTTCAGCAACCACAGTCAATAGGTGTGACATTCCAATGTTAAGTTGTTTCTATCTGGCTAGTGAGGTTTGAACAATCTTCATGAAAACATGACTAAAGCAGGAACAGAAGCGAAGGAGGAGCCTACACGGCACTCATTAATTGAATCCCTGATGTTATCCATAGGGCACGGAAGAAAAAAAGATTTGCCTCATGTCTTGACATATCACAGCGGATTGGGTTGTGTGAGAAAAGAAGCATGAATGGTTGAACACACTGGCTGCTGTTCAGATTGTGCAACCCTGATGACGGAACATGATTAAATGACAATTTTGAAAGAAAAAATAAGCTCAAGTAAAACATTACGAATTAATCTTTACTAGAGAATGCTAAAGAAACATTAATGCAAGACTAATGCAATTTGGAGACTAAATTATATAATTTTGTGGAATAACTGCAGTTGTTTGCTTTGTCAGATGTCAAGCTGGTGGCCATTTTGTGTTACTGCACTAAAGTGTGTCTCACTTATGAAATGGCAGAGCAGGGAGGAGTTCTGAAAGAGACATCGCTGGAAATCTGACTCTCTTCAAGCTGTAGTGTGTACACCTCTTGTGTTGTTTTTGATTCTAGTTATTCCAAGAAGTTTTTTGTTAGTTATAGTGATTTAAATTTCTGTATTTGCAGATTTGTGGGTCTTAAAAATACTCAAATTTAATTTCTCAGATAATAAAGCAAGAATGTTTAAAAACAATATAGCCAAAATTCTTTACTCTGTTAATTATTAATTATAAATTGTTAATTTAATAGGTAAAGCGCTGTTGGTTTTCAGATCAACACATGAGAGAGATCCATGACCCACAGATTAACCTGGTTTTAGAAAGTTTTTGCCGGTTATCTGTGTATAGCTCACTGCTCGTCGTTCTCATCCAAAACTATGTTTCTTATACATAGTTCATCACTGTTGTATGCAGTTGTATGTACATTTATATCTATGCCATGATGCTAAATTTACAGATTTTGAATTTAAAGCTACTAGTAAAAAACAGGATAACAAATGATATACTATTGCTCTTCATAACCTCAAATGTGACATAGCCCCTGTCTTGCTCTTCTTTTCCTCCAAGATAACAACATTTTCCATCTCAATTTTCTATTTTATTGTTGCTCATCAAAGCTGCAATATATCAATTTTTTTTGTATTCCCAAGTGTCCAAAACTTGTATTCCTGTAGATCAGCCGGTAGTGCAGCGCAAAAATTAGCCAAAAGAGGTTAGGGAACACGCATACAAACATAGTGATCAAATGTATTGCATTTACTAAGTCACTTTGGATGAAAAGTGTCTGCCAAATGCGTAAATGTAAATGAAAAGTTGTGACTTACAAGAGTGACATGAGTGAAATTAGATAACGATCTGCCTGTTCACACCGTAATCAGTTTAATCCTCTGTTGGCACACTCCTGTAGTTATCAGATTTTTAAAACATTTTCAGTCAGCAATGTTTCTATTACATCTAATTAGATCTTTAGTCATTCTACACACCTGTGACAATGAAAAATGTGTATATAAGCATAGCTGTATATTCTGCATACTTAAGTATGCATACTGTGTCTCACAGTAAGAATTAATCATGAGCACCTCATCATTTTTCCAACACGTGTATTCAGCACAATAGTCAGTGGTTTCCCAGAGTAACCCAACTGAAGAAAAAAACATCAGTAATACATGTAAAATGTAACCTAATCTCCATTGTAGAGTTGTCATTGGTCATACAGCCCCAGAACTAGGTTTGTTTTTTTCCGAGGCACATCATTATACCAGTAAGTAAATTCTATGACATTGGCATTTTGCGTGTACTTGTTTGGATTATTTTACAATACTGAAAAAATACTGTTTCTGTAGTGCTGTCCATTTAGCAGAGGCGAATCTGTGATTAGTAATGCAAAGAAAAATAATCATGTGGGTGTTTGCATAACCAGCTGAAAAACATTGAACTCAGAACGTAGAGAATGAAATATTTGCAGATAAAATTTTGCTTGGAATTTCTGACCTTGTGGGAATATGACTTGTGTAGCTTATATTACGCCTGATATTTGGACATCTAGCATTCTGGTTCACTTAAAATAAGAGAACTATCCGTGTGTGTGTGTGTGGTTTTTGTCAATGTAGCAAGGATCTCTGTGGAACGTCACCTTACAGAACCTTTAACAAGCTATTCAGCATTGGAGTTGGAACTGGTTGTTGGAACTGATTAGTCCTTAGTACTGAAATGGCCATCTGGACTTTGAATCCGAGCTGATTCATACTACTCAGAATTCGCTTCTGGCATTAACGTTCAGATGAATAAAATATTACTGCCGTGACCTTAACAGGTGGAGTCTAGTGCCAAAAATTTGCGATTTTCTTCTAGTTTAAGGTTCTACTAAATCTGTAAAACCAGCAACAGACTATTATTATAATTCATTTTGATTGTATTTAATCATGTTCTTCCTTGTATTTGAAGGAAGGTGTGCATCTTCACACTCTTTAGAATAACACAATCCATATTTATTTTGACCTGCATTATTATGCAACAGTAGGGGAGGAGTGTGTTCTCCCTTCAAGAGATTTCCACCACACAAAAACATACCAGATCAGATCAGATCAAACAGACCAGATCGTTTTTTGTGTGAAAGCTACAGTAGTGAGAATGCTTAACTGGTTTCAAATGCAACGTTGCAACAGTGTAAATTTAAATTGAATCTAATTTATTTTTTGCAAAATTCACCATTTCACTCCATTTACTCTCAATGTTCTCCTGTAAAAGAAGTGCATATGTTCTTTCATGGATAATAACAGGGGCAAGTCGAGAACCGCCATATTACTGGTGCATCTATCAGTTGTATTTTCAGAAAAACACATCTGTGTGTGTATTTTTGCACGTGTTTGTCGAAGGTGAAGTCGACATTGACAAGCTCAAATTATGCCCTAACTAGGTGAACCTAGTATGTGAAAATTTAGCATTGCAATACTATAAATATATATTCTGGAGCAGGCTAAGCCATTCCTTACAACGTTACACAGAAAATGCTACCACAAACTGTGGAAAAGAGATCTAAAGTTCCTATAAATAGAATAAGAGCGTTCCCCTTCTTGATTCTCACAGTGGTTTGCTCCGTGCTCTCCAGTAATTTTCCATCGTCTGCTCTGCTGGGTTACTTGATAGCAAGACATTGGAGTTTTTGCACCAGAACTAATATTGTTAAGACCTAGTTTGATAATTTGTGACCTAATTAAGTAGTTTTCTGTTTCAATTCTGTTTTTAGTTAATCTGAGAAAAAAACTGAAATCAAATTTAAAGACAGCACAGTTGTTTATATCACGTCTGTCTACTAGTCATTTTTAGCGTCAAGTATTTAAATGCATTTGTGGTAAACAAATAATTGTACTAACCCTTTAAAATTCATGGTATAGGCCTATTCCCAGTCCAGCCCCTCCCTCATTAGCTCAGGTTAAGTTTCAGGCAGTTGATTGCAGCTGGGCCAGTCAGCCCGGCAAAGTCCTCCTCCAACAGAAGATGGCCTGCGTTTGAGGATAACAGTGTAAGATCACTGGCTTCCTGTTCTTTTCAAACTGCTTTCTGTTTTTTCATCATTTAGATTTGTGTAACTAAGCAAACTATATATATATTTTTTAAAATATTTGTTTAGCTATTAAATATGTAATATTGCCTCTTTGTTAGTGTAATTTGTGTATTTTGGCAGAGATAACAGTGTCCAAGTCCTGTTCCAGGAGATTTGTCTTCCAGCAGAGTTTAGGTCAAATCCTCTGACTCACCTGCTGCTAATTTACAAGTGATCCTGAAGACCTTAAATTGGCTGCCTTACATACTAGTTTAGACGTCAAACTAAACTATTGGAAGGATTTGGTATTATTGTGTTACAGGTTCTTGTCCAGAGACCAGTAACATTTAAAGCTGGTGTTTATACAGCTGATATTTAAGCAGTATTTAAATGTGAAAAGGCATGTAAACTTGCATGTAACTTGCTGTGCAAGTTATCGTAAAACGTTTTCGTACATGTGTTTCTGTTAATTAAAGACATTAGGCACTTAAATGTAGATGTAATTTTTTTTCCATCATGGAGATGGACTATTTACTCGTGAAACGGATATCAAATCGCGGTTCAGGTGAGGAGAAGGGCAAGGCAAGGAAAGGAGTGTCATCTTAGGTTAAAGAGTAAAGCGAGTACTCATTCCCACGAGGGGAATTACTGCTAGACAGATCTTGGCCTAAAGAACCATAAAAAAATGAAACAAGAAGAAATGTGCTGGATGGAAATGTCTGCAAGCAGTAGACAAAAAAAAGTCAACACATGAAACTGAACAATGAAACAACTGAAAAGTGGAACAAATACTTCTATTGTCTTTTCTCATTGAATACACATAGTTGTTGTGCCTGCAGTTGTTTAGTTTGCCAGCAGACGAGCTGGTGGCCATTTTGTGTTATTGCAGCGCAGTATGTGCAGTAGTGAGTATGAAATGGCAGAAGGGGGAGGGGCTCTTAAAGAGACATCGCTGTCAATCAGCTCTAGGCACAGGTTACATTTGTTGTGCTATGTTTCATTTGAGTCGTTCTGGAAGTATTTTTGTCTTTAGTGCCTGAGTTGTGTTGCATTTCTTTTACTTGTATGACAATTATTTGGATTTAAAAAAGTATTTCATTTCTCAGATAATGAGCAAGGAACAAGAATCAGGTTCAAACCGACATGTGAAAAGACCTTTAATATGTAACACAGCTCAGCCTGTTTTTGACGGTTGTGCCTGATATTATTCGGCTGTGCATGTGATTGCATTATTCGTTTTAAAGATCCATCTGGATAAGCAGTGCTATCATATCAATTTTATCATTTTTAATATAAGTAAATATAAAAAAAGTAAATGTCTAGTGTCAAGCTACAGTTAGTTCAAGGAACCACTGCAAAATAGCCTCTCTCGCTCTCTCTCGCTCGCTCTCTCTCTCTCTCTCTCTCTCTCTCTCTCTCTCTCTCTCTCTCTCTCTCTCTCTCTCTCTCTCTCTCTCTCTCTCTCTCACATATACATACATATACATATATATATATACATATACAACACTGCCTATTTTATTAGATTTGGTTGCCTAGAGAGCCTTCATCAGACATTAAAAATGTTACACAACCTGTGTGTGTTCCATATGACTATTTGGGCTGTGTTTTTAGATAAGAAATGGTTATCCTGTGTTTTCCTGTAGGGTATGCATGTAGTTAGTGACTTCGTTTTATATCTATAACTCTATAACCAAATCTTGAAACTATATTCATTTAAAAACTCATATAGGAGTAACCAGTTCGGTAAGGTTTGTGCAAAATTGTGCAACCAGCAAGAACAACACAACCAAAGGATGTTTTCTAAATGTAGTATTTTTATTTTTTCATATTACTTAAACTTTTTCTATTATTAAATTCAGTTCAGCAAATTATCATGTTAGCTAAAATGCAGTTCTTTGTGTCGTATTGCTGTAGATTAAGCTCCAGTATATCGCTGTCTCAGATTAGCGATGCAGGAAACGCTGTCTTGTTTATTCAGGGTCGAGTAAACATGCGGGCCTAGAGAGAGACAACTGAAAAACATCAAGCCATTGGATATGCTGTTTGTTTAACATTGTGTGAGGAAAGAGATGTTTGCAAATTTTTGCAGAACTTAAACTGAGACTTCATATTCATATTGAAACCTCTTGTCCAGAGTCTTTGTATTGTAACGGCTATATGGACTTTGATTCAATGCTGTTGTATTCAGAACTCCCTCATTGCCTGCAATTCGATGATTGAAATATCTGCGCTGACCAACCTGTCTAGCAGTTTGAGTTTGTCCTCTTAATTGCCAGTAAGGCATGTGAATTAGTGAACAAGATCCAGCTGTTGTTGTGAAGGGTTGGCACAGGACTCAGTCCAGAGAGATACTACACACAGAATCCCGCTATAATTAAACACATTTGAACTTTGTTAATTTATGTAGTTAGCAAGACATTTTTATTCAAATTAAACTAAACATCTCCACACCCCTGTTTGTAGTAATAGTACAATCCCTGGCTATATTTATTCTACTAGTTTGACATCACATTATTCAGCAGCGGGGGAGGGACGAGTGTTCTCACTCGCATGAGCTTTTGTCTTCACTTAGCCTAAATTTTAGCAGTTGTTTCTCATTTGTATTTTATTTATATTTTTATGCTTTTCAAACTATATGAAAGGAACCGGTTTTGCTGTGGTCTTCTACACTTTAGACTGGTTTGTGTATTTGTGGAAAGACTGTACTGAGTACTTGTGTTTTACTCTTGGTAACAGGAGGGTGGAGCAGAACTGCAGTGTGAATGTGCTCCAAAGCTAATTTCAGCTAGTTTAGTATGTTAAAACCTAGTCTAATTTTAAACAGTTCTCAGTTTCAAATCTGAACATTTACGTTTAATTACAAGTTTATCTCATATAAAAACATTTATGAAATTAATAAAACCCCAAAATGAATAGAGTTTGGTTCAGGCAAACGTGTTTTTCATTGTGGATATGCATGTAGTGCTCATTGTCCAGAATCAAGTACATAATCCTAATTTATAATAATTTTAATTATTTATAATTCTATAGAGTTAAGGGCACCCCTGTGAAATACTTGGTATAGTCCAGGCCTGCCCCTCCCCCACACGGTTCCAGTTATAGTTCCACACAGCTGCTAGTCACGCTTGCAAATCTCTCCTCCAAGCTGAAGGTGGCCTGCGTTTAAGGATAGCAGTGTAAGATCGCAGTTCTCTGTTCTTTCTTAATGTGCATTGGTTTTTATTAGAACACTTTTGAAAAAGTTTGCTTTTAGACTGTTTAAATTTAAGTCAAAAATAAATTGATGTGTGAGGTACTTGCAATCTGTATTTAGCATTAGCAGGAAGGTGCTAGAGTTTCTTAAAGGGACGGAATACGTTTTTAGCTATGTGACGTGATGTTGACGTAGTGTCTAACCTAAGTGCTTACTTAACCAGTTCATTTAGGCTGAAAGAAGGTGAAGCGGAGGCCCAACCCTCCTCTAATCACCTTCAGGTATTTAGTGATGATGTGGATTGTGATTGGCTGGTTCATGTGTGCTTGATTTAAACTGGAAACTAGGGTCTGCATGAAGAAGATCTTAGGTAGGATTGAGCGCTTGTCTTGATTCTTTCAGTGAAAATGATATTTTGTATTAAATAAAAAGACATAAAATGTCTAGAGACATTGCTTCGGGTCTGTCACTTGTTTAGAAGCGACTGCACGGGTTAAGGAAAGAAGCACTCTATAAATACTCTGGAGCACACCAGGATGAAGAAAGCCAGAAGACTGATGATGGGTTAGTTCAGAGGAACCACAAGAGAAGCACACACCTGACATGTCAGTTAACGATGGAACGGGATTCAAAACGGCAAATACTTCACGCAAATATAGGGCCACTGCTGGATGGGACTTTAGGGATCCAGGGAGAGTTGGTCACAGGCTGTGTGCAAGTTGGAGACCAAAAACAACACAGAAACAACATCATTGTTTTTCATGGTCAATTCACATAACTGCCCTTGTTTAGTGTGGAAGCTGGTGGCCATTTTGTGTTATTGCAGTGCAGTATGAGCAGCTGTGAGTATGAAATGGCAGAGAGGGGGAGGGGCTCTTAAAGAGACATCGCTGTTTTTTCTGGCTCTCTGTTGCAGTGTGCACACCTCTCACTTCTGTTGTGCCACGGGTCTAGTCTAGTATGGATTGTTAGCTCCATTGCCTAAAATGTTTCATTTTATGCATCTGTGTAGAAGTTTTTGTAATTTCACTACACATACAGCAAAGTTTAAATAAGAAACTTAAGAGCAATTCATTGTGAAATAAACTTAATAGCTTGATCCAGTGATTGGTTTTAGATTGCATTACGAGTTACCTTCTAGTGGTTTTAGATCGTCACATGGATCAGTGCTGTGACGCGTAATCCACATGCTAACCGGTCTCAGCTGGTTTCAGCCAGTTTCTGCTAGTCGTCTGTGAGTAGCTGCTTGTGCATACTAGAGCAGGAAACAGGAAAGCTGTTGTGTTGGAAACTAAGATGGATTTGGGTTATGTTTGGTTAGTTATTTGACAAACAGCAGTCTCTGTAATCTAAATATTACTTTAGGTTTTATTTTTGCCACTGATTAACTTGTAAGTTTTGTTCTCCCCTGGAATGCAGAGAATGACATGGGCGTGTCCACGTGCAGTTTATGCATTCAGTGTTGCATTAGTGATTTTAAACATAAGATCACTGTTCAAGTTGTGATATAATATAAACTTTCAGTAAATATTTACTGTAAGTGGCTTTGGATAAAAGTGTCTCTCAATGTTAATACAGTGCAGACTGCAATTTGATGCAAAACATGAATTAAAATCAAGGAACACGAGAGATACTTGCTCATCTTAACTTTGTAGAATACAGCTGTTTTATTGCTTTTACTAATGCTGCAATATTATATCTATTTGATTTTTTTTCTCTTATGACCAGACCTAAAGTACATTTACATTTATGCATTTGGCAGACGCTTTTATGCAAAGCGACCTAACATTGCGTTATACTATACATTTTTTATGCATTTTCTTGTGCAATCACCGGGATGGAACCCATGGCCTTGGTTGCTAGCGTTGCTAACCACTGAGCTACAGGAAAGGAAGAAACAAAACTCACTCTGTATAAAGGAACAGCTTCAGTTTTATAAGATTAGAACTACTTTGACTGCCTACATGGCCTTTATTACACACAACCAGCTCCAAAATGTGCATTAAGTGGATTGTTAACAATAAAATCACCTCAGTTAATTTACTATCCAGGTTTGCTTTGCCACAGCTTGCACATTTTGCCATATTTGTTTAGTCAGCAATGTTTTAATTTTGAAAGATACAGTAGTTTTTGTGTATCTGCTCACAACTTTGTCAGCATTGTAAGATGCAGAATGTTTTGGCATAAAAGGGACCTTGACAAGCTCGGCATTGACCTTGACATCCAAGACATTGAGGAATTTGTTGGAAATTCATTTGTCTGCAACATGAACATGACTGCCACCATGGTATAAAAAGCCATTTACAAGAGAAGACCATGAAATAAGACAACACATCATTCTCACCGGCTTTTCTCACAAGCACACAAAATACAGCGAACCAGTTATCTTTGAGATGAAACGCTGCAAAAGATCGTTTAATTGCAAGACTGAATCTATCAAACACAAATCTATCACTGAGTTTGTGTTTTAGTGAATAGTGATACTAAACTAACATCTGACTTACTGACTAAACCCTGAAGCCAGCTTCAGGCTTTAAAATGAGATGAAAAATTCAGAATCTCTTAATATTTTTGCTGATTTGTGGGAAAGTTGTCAGCAGTAATATCAGCCGACTTTGTTGCATCTGAACCAGCATTGAGCTTTATTGTCATAGGCCAGATATTGTTGTTGTTTACACTCCTTTTCCCAGATTTATTTTTAAGCACAGAGGGAAATGACAGAAAAGGAACAGAGAGGAGGAGGGAATAAGACTTGGAAATGTCTGTGATGTGACGGATTTGAATTCATGTCACCTGCATGAGAACTGCAGGAAAATGTGCACAATCATTCACTAACCGCTAGACCGGAGAAAATGTATTTGTCGATTCTGTCTTGTTGGTCTTTTTCTTGTTTTTTTGCCTTGCAACTTCATACATTTAAGTTACAAATTGCTCTGTTGATGCTTAAACTTGATCTTGAGTTATTCGTACAGTTGCAGAAGTTTCTCATTGCTAACTTTTGCAAAAGGGTGTAGGCAATGACAGTGACTCACATCTTTGCGAGTAAGAAGAAATAATCAAATAGGGAAAGGATTGTTGGATTGTGCCATATGACGACCGTTCAATTTCGTCCATACAGTAGGTTACATTTGTTTATTGCAGATAAATGTGAGAGTAGATCAGCATGTTGACCTTTAACTTGGGCAATAGCACAACTACTGCCAAAAGCGGGTTTGCTGTGCTATATAGGGTTACACACTGATCATACAGTGTGATTCATGAAAACTATTGATGTTTGAAACATGCATAGAGAAAAATACATAAATGCAATTGTTGCAATTTTGTTTTATAAAAATGCATTTGGAAGCTTGAAGTAAGGCAGAATAATTTTTTTGCTGTGCTCCATCTTGTGTTGAGACCTGGTAGTGCATCTGAGTCACACCCCTCTTTTGTTGTAATAGTACAGTCCATATGGCAGTCATTTTCCACCCTCTCTGTTCCTGTAATGCAGCTGTGGGGGAGGGGGTTATTGCTAGTTAACACACGCTAGTTTTCCCTTTTTACCTTACTGTTTCTTTTCCTTTCTACTCTTTTTGTTTTCTACTCTTTTATGTAGTGCATTTATGAATGATCTGTGTTTTGAAACATCTTTTTTTAAAAGCATTGTTGGTCTATAATTGAGCCCTTATGAAGAGATTTAACATCACATAGTTTGATCATGAGTAAAAATTATTTCAGATAACGTTGTTCAATTTGTGGTAACACTGCTGTTGTTTAGTAGCTACACTGTTTTGTCTAGTAACAGGCGTTGTTTGACAAAGAATGTGTTCCACCTCTCCACGTGAGCTCCTCCTCCCCCTCCCGTTCTCTCTGTCTCTCTCTCTCTCTCAGTCTCGCTCTTCTGTGTGTAGTGTGCGCTTAGAGCAAGTTGGAAACTAGGCACGCTAACGTTTTTTTGCGCTCGCTGCTAATGAAGGCCTACGAGCTGAAGATTGCTAGCTGTTTTTGTTCTTGAAGACTGTGCATTTTTTAATTTTGTGCTGTTTACCTTTAAGGTGAATTGACTTTTTTATTTTTGGTAGATTGTGCGTCAATATTTTATTTACCTTTTTTGTTAAATTTACCTTTTTAAAAGAATTTACGCGTTTTTACGTTCGCTGGGGTAGCTGTGCCAAACTAACAGCTGACTGTTTTTACTCTTTGACTCTTTTTTTTTTTTTTTTACAAATTTTTGCTCTTGCGCTTATTCTAGTGGTTGATTGTGAGATTTGCAGGACTGGGACAATTCGATCTCGTAATCCGTATTTAAATTTTTACGAATAGTTTTTTGTTAAATTGGAGGCTTTTTTATCAGAAAGTGCAGATTACATGTAAGAATATTTGTCACTTGTGTTTTGGAATATAAGTGATTTGTTACTAAAGATTTAACAAGAGGTGTTTTTTTTAGTTCGCATTGAAGTGTGGTGTCTAAACTTGGTTTAAGATTTTTAATCTAACTTAGATTATATTCGGACTCTAAAAGGGTCACATTTAACTCTAGAGTAACGTCAGGAGAACTGTTGTACACCACAGATCTGGCAACCATTTTGACTTTGTGCAGCGAGCGGCAACCTCAGCATGCAGTCAGGGAGGGGGAGGAGTGCAGCGAGGCTGTGCGCAAAGATCAACAAGAGAAGCTTACTCCAGACTAGCAGCCATTTTTGTAGAATGAACGTTGTTTCTGTACACGTATGACAGTGAACGTGGAGGCATACAGAGACTATTTCTTTTACTGTTCAGTTTTGCACACGCATGCGTTTCATGTGAACAAAATGTGAAGATTATTTTGAAAAATAAAATTTTATGTTTTTTAATTCTTCACATTATTTGTAGATTACCAGGTTACTTTAGCTTGCCAGCCATCGGTTTTCCCTTCAGTGGTGTAATGGGACACATGCTGCGATGTTTCCAGATGCATGCAGGAAGTGCATCATTGCATGCTTCACCTTTTTTGTGTCTGCTTTGTTTGCAGTCTACTTGCATGTCTTTATACCTGGCTAAATAGTTTGGAAATTTGTTTTGAAGTCTAGTAGGGGGATAGTTGAAACTATAAACCTATAACCCATTTGGGTGAAAGGTTTTTGCCATGGTTGTTATGGTTACCAGGCCTTCTGGGACGAGTGGCTGTGGAACAAGGAAGCTGAAATGGTTCCACACGGTCCAGAAAGATCTAAATTAGTTATACTTAGAAACCATAGTATTTACACCTGCTAAACTGAAGATTGCTAACGTAACCATACAGCAGAAATGTGGTGTATTGTGTTATGGTTTCAGATTGGTTTCAGAAAGGTTGTAGTTTGTTGTGTGCAAACAAAAAGAGGCAAAAGAGGAAGAGATGAGGAAAACTAGGATAAAGTTAAAGGATATCACTTTACAATAAGGTTGTGCGTTTACAACACTTCTACATAGTTTATTAATCTTAGTTATTTCAGCATTTACTAAAACATGTAAAATCCCAAGTTGTAACTGTTAACATTAGTTACATGTACAGTGAAAAACTATATTGTTTATTTTTAGTTCATATTAGCTTATGCATTTACCAATGTAACAAATGCAACTTTACTGTAAAGTGTTATTGTAAACATTAATGTAAACCTGATTAAAATAATAACATTTTTAGTGTGCTCGTGAACCGCATGACAGGTTTTGACATAGACTGTAGATTTAGCACAGAAGTGGGTAAACATTGTTTTATTTTATGTCAGATGTATAAGACTTTACTATTGTTTGTAAACAAATGAACGTAATTTGGAACTTAATGTTGTGTACATATGTAGCTATGGATGGATGGATGGATGGATGGATAGATAGAACAAGGAAAGTGTCAACATTACTAATCTATAAAATAACCTATGAAACAGACAACATGTGAGGAACAACCTCTTAGTTAATATATGAGACAACTGTACTAAAAATGAATGGAAAAAATAACTACATTTTTTCTCTAATGATTATTCATTGTGTCTTTTAGGATCCTCAAGCCACCCGCTGCCAAATCCATGAACAGAAAAATAGGAGACATCACAGAAGCCTGGTAAGACATACTAAAATCCATGTCTATTTTAACGTGTAACGTAACATATAGACAGAAGCACGGGCTATTCAGTACGATAGTAGCTTTGACAACCATTATATAATGCACTCCTCTTGTCGCTAGCAGACTCTGTAATCTCCTGCTTTTATTGGCTAAGAATTGCACCAATCACAATGAAGGGGAGGACACAAGGTCTCGTCTCCCTCTTTGTATTCTGAAATCAGAGGCACTGCTGACTCTTACGCACATACTAACCTGCTAGTTATGTCAGTTGGTTTAGGGAAGGTTTTTGTCAGGTTCAGCTAGTTTTACAGTAGATCACTGGTGGCTTGTGGACTCACAGAGGTATTTCTGCTCACATTGATACTGTCGGAAAACAGTTGTTAGACTTTGGCTGAACTCTCTTAGGATAACCTTGAGAAACTGTTAAGATGGCCATACGTGACCAGCGTTACGGTTAAAGTTTCGTTACAGTTAAAAAAAAAAGGTGTTGTGATTAAGGCCAAGAGAAAATTCTAGAACAGGAAATAGGTTTTGAGATGACACAGTGACACCTAGTGGTCGATCTACAGTAAAGCGTGCTTACTTGGAGTAAGAGTAGAATAATCGCACGTGTCAAGTACTGACTAGCTGGTGTTTGAGTGGTTTAATTGGCTGAATCTGTTTGATGTGTCTTTTCTCAGGTAAAAATGGAAGTCGCTGTACCAGAGGAGCCTCAGAAGAAAATCTTCCGTGCGCGAAAAACGATGAAGATGAGCGATCGACAGCAGCTGGAGGCGCTGCACAACACCCTGACGACCGCCAACACTAACTCTTACTCATCTTCCTCTTCGCCGACCCAGACGCCGCTGGTGAACGGCACTCACAGCGAGAAGGAAAAAGAGAAAGTAAAGGAGAACAACCTAAATCATAAACAGACTTTGTGCCACCTTTCCTCTGATTTCTCACTCTTTCTTTTCTCCATCTCTTTCTGTCTCCGTTTCTCCATCCAACACACAGACTACCTCACCTTCTCCAGTCAAGAACGGTCCGGACAAGAAGAAGGATGAGAAAACCAAGGAGGTGAAAGGGGAGAATGAGAGCAAAGATAATGGAAAGAAAGATGTTAAAGTGAACAGTAAAGAAGTGAGTTTTTGTTAGAGTTTGGGAAAGTAAAAATGGAAGAATTATGTCTTCCGTCCACCTGAGTGAATAGTTCACTTTTTTAGTAGATTGATAGACTACAGAAGGTCTTGTCTCAAATGGCATACTTGATCTGTATTTGCTTTTTGATTTTGAAGATGCTTTGCAGTCATTTTTGCAGAGACAAAAGTGAGTCTGTGCCAATTCCACGTCCGAATAAAACCGGCTTTACATCCCTAAGTGTGGACTTTTTGGAAAATCTCAGTTGTAGGACAGGACTGTTGTCTTTTTTGATAATTCTGATGATGCATACTTTCAGGAGATAGTTCCTAAAGTAGAAGGTGGAGAAATGTTGCCTTAAATGTCCCGTGTATATTAATGTGTTTAATTTTTGTGCCCATTTAGGATTGTAAATCAGAGCATTCCAGTTCTTCAGCAACACCGGTAAAAAAAGGAGACCTCAAAAATGGCGATAAGGAGAAAACGCGTGGTGAGGAGATGGCTGCTATGGATGTGGATGATGCTCTCGTGACCACAGCCTCTTTTGGTGACAGTTCGGATGAGAAAAAGGACTCGAGCAATAAAAGTTTCTCCTCTTCTCTCTCTGCCTCTCCTTCGGGGTTAGACTGTGATCCAGAGGTCAAAGAGGGATTTCTGTGCCTGAGCGAAGAGGACGACAGCCAGGCCGAGAAAGATGAAAAGAGCGAGGAGAAGATGAACGTCGATGCTGCGAAAGAGAAAGACGAGAAAGGAACTTCGGAAAAGACAGAAGGTGAGAACTTCGAGACCCAACCCTTCAAATGTTGGTTAGTTTCCAAGTGTTTGACTTTACCTGTTTGCTCGACAGCTGACAGCCATACTTCTGCTGGCACAAAGAGATCACTGTCAGAGGAGAAAGAAGAAGATGACAAAGAAATCAAGAACGAGAGAGATGGAAAGCGAGCAAGGTTGGAGGGCGAGGAGCTGGAGGCTCAGCTGGAGCTGAAAATTACAGCCAGCGGCGGGAGCCGTCATAAACTGGAGAAGGTTTGTTATTTATTGATGTTGTCCATTACTATTGTTGTTCTTCTCGGTGTGTATAAATAAATGAGAAACCTGTTTATTCTCTTCCTGTTAGATGGTTCAGCAGTTAGTAGAGGAACGGTTACGAGTTTTGCAGTTGACCGTGTTTGACCGTAACATAAAAGAGCTGAAGGAGAGAGTGGAAAAGATCGACTCTGCGACCAAACAGCAAAACGCTCTACAACATATTAACACACTACAGGTGAGGACAGACGCTTTATCCTGAATATGAGAGAAACGCTTCTTATTTGCTATTAAACTATTTTTGTATATTGTGGTTTCACTTTAGGCCAAGATTGCCCGGCTAGCAAAAAAGTTTGGTGCTGCTAATCAAGCTTCAGAGAACTCAAAGAGAACTCAAGAGGTGAGATTTAAGTTAAAATAGTTTCAGATTGTAAAACTACAGTTCACTTCCATTGTAATGAGATTTTTTCTCGTTTTATTCAGATTTTTTCTGCTGCTCAGGCCACAAACGCGGCCAGCGTAACCCAGACTACACCGCAACGGTGAGCATCAGTTATTTCTAAGCGCAATGTCATTGAGTTTAAAGTCTAGCATTTTTGTTTTTCGGGGTCTTTGCTCCATGATCCAATGCTTCCTTTCCATGTTCTTTGACAGTACTGTTAAAACCCTATCCGGTCCAGCTGCAGGTTCTGCTACAGGTGAGCTTACAAAATTACTTCCTAAATTTATCTGATTCTACTTCTTTTTGTAGTTGTTTTTATGCTTTTAATATTTATAATTTAGTGTTTTCTGTTTTTTTCCCGCAGCAAGCCCAGCCCAGCCCAAACCACTATCCACTCCAACTACACCAACCTCCTCCGCACTCGCTCCCATTTTACAGATCCTCTCCACAACCACAAGCTCCACTCCCTCATCCACCTCTCTGACCGGCCAGTCTCAGACAGGAACTCTTTTATTAAAAACCGGTCCCGGCACGGGGGTCATGACCACCGCCCCGGCAACATCCGGCGCGCAGTCCGTGTCTATGCCACTTCTAATTCAGCTGCCTTTAGCTATGGCGAACGGGCAAAGTGGGACATTAGTCAATGCTGCTGGCGGTGTTGGTTTAATACCAGTGTCGTCGTTATCTACGGTTAATAGTTTGAATAAGGCCAAGACGACTACACCTGCTACCACTTTCATTCTTCAGAAGGCAGCGGGCAGCGTCGCTTCGTCTTCCTCTGTGCTGTCCACTGTGTCGACTCCGGTGATGTCGTTGGCCAGAGCCGTGTATCCGGGTGGCACAGGGACCGTTAGTACACCCAACACGGGGATCTCTGTGACGTCGGCCAGAACACCTACGCAGTGTGCCACGGTTGTGGGAGTGTCAACGGCCACGTCTTCTCCGGGAACCGCGGGACCAGCGGCGACAGGCTCGGCGGCAGCTGCCGCGGCAGGTCCACCGCCAGCTTCTGCTCTGGCCTCAAAGACTGGTATGACATTCAGTTGCTTTATAAAACATACTGTATTTATTATATGTATTCTGTCTATTTATAACAATTATTACGTTAGATCTATTTGGAAGCAAACTTTTAGCAAGTTGCAGTTTAATCCTCATATGGTCTTCGGGGTCTTTTTGACCCGCAAATGATGTTTGCTAAAATAAAATAAAAATCTTTGATCAACTGGCATGAGACTTTGTCAGTGGTCAACACTTTCTAGATCTACAAATAAAAAAAATGAAATGATATCTTGATTTTATGTAGGTGTGAAAAAAGTCACACTCATGGTCTTACCCGCTTAGAAAATGGACAAAATTTATCCTCAAAATGAGAAACAGTGCAGAACACACATGGACAGAAATAAAGTGGCATACTTCCAGCAATGCAAAAAACATCCACAATGCAAAACGATCATTGTAACACAGTTAACGGTTTGTGATCATGTGTGTTCATGTCATGTATTGATACTCAATGTAATATAACTGGTCATTTCTGTTAGTGTGTTAAAAATCTTACACTAAACCATGTCAATTTATCCATGTTATCCCCATGAATGAAAGTTAGAAATGTGGGTCTTTTTCAAGTAAATTGTACAAAAAAAGCTGTTTGTATAAAAACCTATTGAAAAAATATGTATTTATTTATTTATATAAATTAAAAAATGATCATAAATTCACCAAAGACTGTACAAATGTGGAGTAAAAACATTAATAAACAGAGTACAAAATACATTTTGTTGCCTAAGCCAAAGACCATAAGTGTTCACCCCAAACTAAGACTGCATAAGGGTTAAATAGCATGTCCTGTAAATTTCATGTCTATTATCTTGTTTAATAAATAATAAAATATAAAAATATTATTCTGTTTTTTACAGATAATCAGGCCTCAGCCAAAGCAACATCTCAGGTAATGTCTCACTAAAGTACTTTTTTCATAGTGTATAGTTTTTGTTATAGGTAAATGTGTTAACCATAACTCATTTTGTCTTTACAGCCTGCCCGTCCCAAAGGTTCTGTGATAGACCTAACTGAGGATGATGATGATGTTCAAGGTAAAACATCACTGCTCTTCATCACCTAATCTTCACCTAAAAGTTGAAGTTTCTTTGCACAGACAGATTTTATTGATTTATTTCAGCTTTAGCTGTCTTTAGCCTTTGTTTACACCACCAGCGACTTTATCGTTGCGTGTTGCTTGTTTCTCTCCGTGATGTTATAAACGGTGGTCACTGTCGCTCGTGTCGGCGGAAGTAGCTGCGCTTCCATTGAAATGAATTAGAGAATGAGATTGTGTTGCTCTGCCATGTTTGTTGTTTCTTTCGTTATATCTTTTCTCTTTGTGAATGTTTTACAGTGACAGGAGTGCAGAAAGCCACAGTTTCCCCCATGACAACCCAACGTACATCATCTTTAGTCAATCCATCCCCTAATGCTGGTGTGTTATCCACTTAGTATACAGTGTTTTTCCACTTTCTTACGTTGTTTCATGCAGTCATGTTTGATGTCCCACTCCTTTATATAATAATGCATTATAGTAAAACTGTATTTATACATGAATTTTACACTCTTAAGTTTGCAATGTTATCAATTTTTCTTTCCTTCCTGTTGTCATGTTCAGGTGTTCGGACAGCACAGCGCTCCTCTGTGGTGAGTGTACATGATCATTTTTTTATTACTTAACAGGCAGTTTCTTTTGTATGTAATATGCTCTTCAAACAGTTTTAATAACTCTTTTCTTTTTTCTCCCAGGACTCTCCGTCACTGTCGCGTCCAAGCTCTTCTTCCTCCACCTCTCTTCCTCCATTACCATTAGCACCATCTCCACCCGCACGTCTCCCACCAGAGGCGGTGCACACGTCCCCTCCGCAGCAGCCCCAACTCAAACTCGCTCGTGTCCAGAGCCAAAACGGTATCGTGCTCTCCTGGTGCGTGGCCGAAACGGACCGCAACTGCGCTGCGGTGGATACCTATCACCTGTACGCCTATCATCAGGACCACCAGGGGACGGCAGCGAGCACCGGTACCTCGGCTCAGTCGCTATGGAAGAAGATCGGGGAGGTGAAGGCACTGCCTTTACCCATGGCATGTACCTTGACCCAGTTTGTGTCCGGATCAACATATTATTTTGCCGTGAGAGCGAAAGATGTATACGGCCGCTTCGGGCCGTTCTGTGAACCGCAGTGTACTGATGTCATTAATCCAGCATCATCCTAAACTCATTTCAAATGATGTGATATAGTCGGGAGGGAAATGTGATGATGGCAAAATTGTATTTGTTACAAAATTAACTTCTCAGACCACTGGTTTAGTCTGGCCCTTCATGTTGTTAGAAATGGTAGGGAATTCAAATAGGTTGTCTAATGCAATCGGAACTTCGAATACTTATAAATGCAAACGGACACGCACACACTATTTGTTTCAACTTTATTTTGCAATGAGGAGGGAACTCGCAGACTTCTATTGTGCTTGAAATTGTATTTTCCTTGTGCAGAATGTACAGAGTTAAGTATTTCTTTCTGTCTTTTTTTAAAGGTGACTTTTTAAAATAAAACAATATTCAATACGTTGTACAGATGTTCCATGATAGGACCGGGTCGTTAGTTACATGAGAATGATGAATGAAAAGGTGTTCAAGGTTTTGTAATGTTTTTGTCTGGTACCCAGACTCCAAAATGAAACTCAATAAAAGTATTGATATTTAAAACCGAGTACAGTGTGTACAATTATTAAATGACACATCTGAACATGTTCACCAATCTACAAAATCTGATTTGGGATCAGCATAATAAACGAATACATCGTATGCATTCAGACAGACGCAGTTTGATGAAAGTGGAAAGAATAAGACCCTGTATAGCACCACCTTGTGGCTAACGTTAGAAAATTAGATATAGTTCTAACCAAAATGAAAGTCTGGCATTGACAATTAAATGTAATGTTCAATGGATGGGCACTGTTTACATTACATCACTTCTTATGGAGACTTGGGTTTGGTCATACCAAATATGGTGGCCTGGTGATTCAATGTTATGACATCATATGTGATTTCATGTGTTGGAAGCCGGACAAATGGCTGGCGAAAAACTTTGAGTGCCTTTACAAGGCCCAAATAGAAATAGTTAGATAACTGGGATCAAAAAGGAAACGGATGAACCTGCGTCAGGGAGGGTGGATGGTGTTGTTTTGCTAGGGAAGAGAATGCAGTTATTTTCTGCTGGGTAACTCTGGGTTTTGGGTCTATTTTTTCAAAACTGTTAGGTGGAGAAAAAATGAGAGAAAAAATAGTTTCTATTACAAAAGAAAAATATAAACAAACCAAACAATAAAGAAAAGCAACCAATAAGAATGGCTGCGTTCCAGTCAACTCGGTTGTAGGATATTTCCCACCGGATGTCCAATTTCAAGCGCTATTTCAAACGGTTATTTCCGGGTTTGAGGTGGGAAATAAGAGTTTCCCATAAAACCAAACAGCCAATAAGGATGAAGTTCAAGATTTAGATCTCTGGATCTGGATTCTGGACCAATAAGATTTCGCGATGGGAGGGGCTTTCTAGGCAGTAGTCAAACGAGCGATAAAATGGCTTGTTGTTCGTTTGTCGTGATTCAGTGGCTCAAAACTGATTTACACTGAGCGGAAAACTTTGATCACCTGTCACTTTAGCTTGTCGTGTCTGTTAGTACAGGTACACGGATGTACAATGTGTAAACTGAACTAAACGGAAATAAAACGGTACTGTCATTGATTAGTTTATAAGAGTTTAAAAAAGTGGCGTTGTAAAACTGGCAGCGGATGTCACACGTCAGATTTATAATATTCTAGTTTTGGAAAAAATGGTTTGAAGCACCAAGATATTTTTTAAATGTATAAAAACTAAATATCATATGTGCATATTAATATATGTAATGAAAGTTTCATTTTAAGGTGACTCTTTATGCAGATTTTGATAATACATTTAATAAATATTAATTTTGGAAGACACAAGGCTGTGATTTTAGGCCATTCTTAACATCGTTTCACTGACTGGAGTGGCGCGCATGCGCACTGGAAGTCTGAGGTAAGTTTATTCAAAGGGCAATTATATTGTTAACAACATTCATGCTTTTTAAAGGCACAAAGGAACGTGCTGACAACATGGTGATGTTATGAAAGAAAATCCTTGTAAAGAGTGTTGATGAAGCTTCGAAAGGGCCTTTTGTGAATTTACATACATGTATCTCTTATATTGGCCACACGGTGGCAGTAAAAGATCGTCTTTTTCTTATACATGTGTTGCGGTAGCCTTATGAAAATTAACTATGGTTTTATTATAGTGAAAGTGTAGTAATCATGTTTTTTGGCAGATTGGTTAACATTACCATAGTTTACAGCAGGTCTGTGCAAATGTGATCCATACCATATTAAATTAAAGTTTTTATCAAAGGTTTTAATCATACTGATAGATCAGATGCCAATATTTGGTGATTTGGTGGTCTCTCTCTGTTTTAAAGCATTTGTTTATGTTTTAAGGATGATTTTTCATAGTCAGGTTAAGTGCTGTTTTCAGAATTACAATAACAGTCCATATTCCTCATAAATGAAAATAAATTAAGCAAGCTATTTAAAGTTTTTTAAAGAGTCATTTCTTCTCAATTTTGTATCAATATGATAAAAACATTTGGTAAAAACCTTTAATTTTTTTCATGATATGTTTGACATTCCTTAGAAGAGATTAGACATCACTAGAGTGAATTTGGAGAGCATTAAAGTTATTCAACGTGCTATTGTATTGTGTTTATTGCAAGTTTTAATAGGTTTCTGTTAAATTCATTGTTTATTGTTTAATTATTGTGTAAAAGGTTTGCATAAAGTTATGGAGTGGATCCTGTTTGACCAGTAAAGAGGTACTTTGATGCTTGTTGGGATGTGATACTAATATGACACACTATGTCATCATTTTATTTTTACTTTTCACTTGATGAGCTTTCATTGTAAATGTTTACCCATTTAATATTTACTTCTCTTTTAACCTCTTGTGAAAATAGGGGTGGAGTAATATTCATACAATATCTTCATATGATTTGATATCAATAATTATTGATAAATTTGAATAACCTTTTAAAAAAGACCTGTGGAATATAAGGGGTTAATTTAACCACTGTATTACTAACATTTTCCCCCATTTGAACTATATTACTGTATTACCTTTTCTTTTTGTCGTTCTCATTGCTTGTATTATGCGTAATGCCTAAGCAATACTGTAACACAAGCATGCCGAGAGAGAGAGAGAGAGAGAGAGAGAGAGAGAGAGAGAGAGAGAGAGAGAGAGAGAGAGAGAGAGAGAGAGAGAGAGAGATCTGAGAAAAGAGACCAATAACAGATAGAGTGGTAGCACACCAACACATATTGTATACTTTCTCTTTCCTTACTCTCTATCTCTCTCATTTGTTGATAAATCCTGTAGAGGGACCCCTCTCATTTATTTCTCTCCGCTCCACTCCTAGCTGTGAAGGTTCACAGCTCGCTGTCCATATGGGAGGGGTGAGAGAGAGAGAGAGAGAGAGAGAGAGAGAGAGAGAGAGAGAGAGAGAGAGAGAGAGAACAGTCTGGATGTGTGGAATTCTTGGGCAGACATTGCAACCGTTACACCTCTTCCTACTGTTCTGCCTCAGTCACTGTCTGTGGAAAAGGGCTATTACTTACTGCAAACAGAGGATTTCTTCTTCAGAAAGGGAGAGAGAGAAAGAGAGAGAGAGAGAGAGAGAGCGAAAGAAAGAAGAACTAAAGCAACAACTGGACAAAAGAAACAAACTGACAGCCTTCCCCGTTTAAAACGAAAGGAAGGAAAACGGAAGGCACTGGAGTATTTGTTTTTTTCTTTCGTTTTTTTTTCTTCTTTTTTCTCATCGTGGTGCTGGGAGGCACATCATCATTTCATTTGTTCGCTCTCTCCATCATTTGCCTCCTGATCTTTTTCTCCATCTATATGGTGTATAATTTTGTCTATTTATGACGAGACAGGAGAAGAGAAAGAAAGGGCAAGTTTTTTTTACTCTTTCACTCATTAGCCTGTGTATTAGCCCTTCATTCCCTCACCTGTCCATCGCTCCTCCGATCCTCCCCTCCTCCTTTCTCGCATCCATCCCTTCCTCCCACTCCCTCCGTCTCCAAAGTGCGACGCTGCCTGAATGAAAGTTTATTGGCATTCTGAAAGAGATGCGAAAACCATCTCCCCACCTCCTTCTGAGTTTTTAATTATTCTTTTTCTTTCTCTCTTTTTTTAAGCAGTTCTTTTTGTCCTCCACCATCTATCCTTATACATCACTCATTTTTTCCCTGGATGCTTTAATATTCCTCTAGGTAGGTTTGACGGCTCGTTTAGTGTCTGTCCGATCTGTTTGTCTGTGTGTGTGTACTTGTGTGTTCTTTTTTACATGTACATAAAACACACATCGACACACATATACACACACACATACACGCATGCATTAAACTAACGGACAACCAGGTGAAGGATTTCAACCGCTTTTCCATAGCCATTTTTACTGTTGTCAAACTCTGTCCATCCTCTGTTTTGCCACAAACAATTGTTTCTTGCCTTTCGTGTTTTTGTAAGATACAAGATACACTTATACAGACTAACACAGACTGTGAGATTTTTCCCATCCTTAGCATCAGTGTTGTTATGTCAATTGCAAAATCAAATGTTCAGATTGTTGTAACTCTTTCTTAGGTGGATGAGGTTGATGTGACTTCTTAATTTGCAGTCTTCATACAGATTTTAAACGTGTAATTTGGCCAGTTTGCTCCATAATGTCGAAACACGAAAACTGAATAATGAGCGATACTTTGCTGAACATATCGATAAGACAGCGCAGTGATTTTGTTTCAGTGCTGTGATTTATTTTTCCTCGTCTCACCTGCTCACTCGCTCGAGTCCATTTTTGTGTTACGGATCACTCTTTGTTTTTATTGAGTGTTTAATTTTCTTCTGTCACTCGACACTGTTTCTCACTTTCTGCCTCAATTTATCCGTTCATCTAACACCTTCAGACAAGCCCTCAGCTCCTCTCCTTTGTCTTTCCCTCGATTCCCCGGTTGGTTCTTTCGGTGGTTTCAGAGTTTCTCTGTTGATGTCCATGGATACTGTATGACTGTAAGCTTTTCAGAGAATGAAAACTTTTTTCTTCCCACTTTCACTTATTTATACCCCTTAAATGATCCTCCTTGATTTGAACCTTTTCCCCATCAACCTTTTATTTTGGAGTTGCATTTCACTGGTTAATTTATAATAAATAATTTATTGTATTCTGGCTATATATTGTTGAATGTTAAAAAATCTGAATTGATTTGATTTTTCCTTCCTGCTTAACTTATTTTTATTTGAATGTATAATCTT
The DNA here is from genome assembly GCA_019155185.1 of Beaufortia kweichowensis. Classification (NCBI taxonomy): domain Eukaryota; kingdom Metazoa; phylum Chordata; class Actinopteri; order Cypriniformes; family Gastromyzontidae; genus Beaufortia; species Beaufortia kweichowensis. The sequence continues at coordinate 18,217,937 of CM032796.1, forward strand.
AATTTAATGTAATTGGTAAAATGCTAATAGAAGTATAAGATAAGGATGACTAATTATGAATTAAGATTGAGACAAAATTTAAGTTGGATCACATTATTTTATTTATATTGAGATTTTGCTTTCTGTGCATTGTGTTTTCTTATTAAAACCTGAATTCAAAATATAGTTTTGGACATCCCAAATTCATCATCTTCCCAGTGTTTTTTCTTAAATATGGACTTTATGAAAAGCGAACAAACAAAACATCACCTTACTTGCCTGTTATTTGGCAAAATGGACATATTGAAGGAAGGCGACCATCTTGTCTTTTGTTTTTGAATGCTTGTACTCGCTCTCTGTCTTGTGTGTCACGTTTTTCCAAACATTATCCAAATAATAATGATGAAATTCCACAGGACACTTGGACCGGTAAGTAACACAACATAAAAATCAGACATAAATGTATTTGTATACATTTGTAAGTGTTACATTTGTGAACATGGCTGTCTCTTCCATGGTTCGAAGAAGGCTATCGCATCTATTATTTAAAACCTATCAATCAAGCAACCCCCCCAACCCTTGACAATTGTTAATACAGTATTGAACATTGTGTAATAGATCAATAGAAAGAAACCGCTAGGGGAAAAATCATCATCAAATTTGACCTCTACTTAGCTTTATTCAGCATTATTTGTCAACACACGCATGTTTTTGAGACGCTGTTCTTTGCCTTTCTCTTCCTATAGTGTCATGAGAAGGAGCCACGCAAGACGTTCATGGATATCTGAAGCAATGACGTTTTGAAACCAGATGATATCCAGTTGATTTTTCCATCTCCTGTCTTCTCACTGCTGGCATCAAGCAACTGCAGAGTTTGTGGACGTGTTTGCAGAAACACATTTTGTCATCATCATTTTGGCACCTTCTTATGATTTATCTTTGTTTTGTAGCTGATGTAGGCCCAATTGAAACTAGATTTTTCTGAATTTCGTTCAGGTTTGATTTCAGACAGATGAACTGTTTCTTGTAGCTCACATAGTACAAACATTTAAATCTTATTTGTCTTTGTTTTGCCTGATTGATTTCTCCAAATATGAGCCAGGCATCTTTTTGACTTTTCTTAATAGTTTTGATTTCGATATAAAATTGCCTGTGCTCAATCATCCAGTCTGGATTTACAGTAGGACCGACACAACACTTTCTCTGACAGTCATCTGTGACACCAGCCGTTTTCACTACCCAATTCCTCAATCTACTTCAACGGTCAGTCACTCCTCCATCCAGGGCTATGAGAGGAAGAGATAAGAGCAAGCTCACATCATCATGCTGGAGTTGAGGAGAGAGAATGGGAGTTGGGCTGGCAATGATCAAGGTAAGAAATTCATTTGTTTCTCATTTTTGTCTTCTCTTTATATGCACACTTCAACAAAAACATACAGTATAGACCTGCCATGTACTCTGTTCCTCATCACCTTTACTGTATCTTTTGTCACTTACTCATAGTTCCTAAAGGTAAAGTTTATCCAAACATGAAAATTCATGTCATTTCAAACCTGTATGACATTCATTATTCTGCAGAACACAACAGAAGATATTTTGAAGAACATTGGTAACCACCAACATTGACCCCCATTGACTTCTCTTCATTGACACTCAACATTTTAAAGTCATACAAAGGCTTTGAACAACATGAATAATGGATGGGTGAATAAATGATGGAAGAATTTTCATTTTTGGGTGAACTATCTTTATAACAACATTGTTGTTTTTTATTCCAGGGCTCTGTATTCTCGACATTTTTAATGAATGTGTGTTTGTGGCTATGTTTAAAATTGCATATTATAATGGTGTTACTATTATTTCAGTATATATGCTGTGCACAGTATGGAAATTTAGTGTATGCATGAGGCATACACAACAGAGCTTATGAATACTGGAATGGAGTACTGTAAATGTGAAGAACTGTTTTTCTTTAAAGATGATATATGGATGGCGCTCGCCACATTAAACATGCTTTGTGTATAGCCACAATACAGTATAAGACACTGTCTTTTCAAAGATTTATTGTAAGAAAACTTGTTAACATTATTGTTTTCCAGTATTTATTAATCTTAAATTACTGCCAATAAAACTGTTTATCTTAGTTTACTAATATTACCAGTTACAGCTTTTGCTTGTAAAAATTTATTACTAAATGCTAAAATTAACATCAATGCTGTTGTTAATTCTTAGTTCGTGTTAGCTAACGCATTAACTAACAAGGACAATCTTGTTGTAAAGTGTAACAGTTCTACTTTGTAAGCAGTAAGCTAGTATTTAATTCTGAACACAGCCCGTGTTCCTGATACTCACCACTGTTTTTATCGTCCAGGCATTCGCCCAAATTGCTCTCGGTCGTGCTGCCTTCTCTCCAGTTTGAGTAATGTGCCTCTGGTCTGGGTCAGACGTTGTAGCTAAGTGGGTTAATGAAAGAGAGAGTAAAGGCGATAAATACTGAAAAGTGAGAGAGAGAGGTAGGAAAATAGGGTAAAAGACACAAGGGTTGAAGCCTTTTATTTTGCCTTTATGAACTCTTTTCCAGGGTTAGTGAGAATTGTGAAAGCACTTGTTAGATTCAGTCCTTAGAAAGCAGGAAAGTTGTTAGTCGTTGTTAGTCCGATGACGTATCAGCCTCTTAAGATGCGTGGCTGCTGATTAACGTGAGGTGACAGCATTTTCCCCCCACGTCAGTGGGGTCGAAGAACCTGTCAATCAAGCTTGACGTTGATTGACAGGGACCAGAGGGATGAGGACAGTGTGGAATGTCTTTCAGAGTAAAGCATCACTCAGAGATTCTGTTGGTGTGGTAACGGAGCCTCTGTTGGCATGGCAACGGAACATAGGGACACAAGGGCATTCTAGACTTTCAATGATATAACTGCTACGTGGAGAAATGGTGCAAATCTGATGTTATGTCAGCCATTGTTTCATAAATAATGATGCTTACACTGTCGACACCTTGCTCGTGTGGATGAATTGCCTTTCGGTGTAGTCTGACAACGTACCACTCTACTTCACGCTAACGTGTGTACACACTGAGCAAAAAACAAGCCTTAATCCATCATTATGAAAACTGGGGAGATTTCACATTATAAATGTTAGTTTTCAAATGATAAGAATGATGGTCAAAAGCATCTCGGGGATGGACTGTGTGACGTGTTAGTGAGATGTGAAGTGAATAAATGGTGAATATAAAAAAGCTGGAATGTAGTGTACTTACCTGTCAGAAACAGGACAGTATGAGGACAGTATAAAACAGGGAGCTCTTTCCATTTTAAACAGCTTATTATTATGATCATTTGAATAAATATTTCATACAAGCAGAAGCCCAATCTAAAACCTTAATATATATATATATATAAAATAATACTAATTAATTTTACGTATATATTATTATTAATATGATTATCAATAATTTCATGATTTGCACGATACCTATTTAGTTTAGTTACATGAACCTTAAACGTATCCCTCAATGATGTTGACCCAGTGACATCTTTAACTCGGGAAAGTCATGCAAATGTTTTGCATCGTTTAGAGAGATGGATTGATGTGACATGGAGGGTCACTATGTAGGACTGGTCTTTTCTCATTGGCTTTGGCAGTATTGACTAACAAATGAAGTGTTTTTGGTTCCAGTGTGTGTATATGTGATGGGCGTGGGTCAGTTGACAAGCGGGCTCACCGTTGCCGTGTGTACATGTGTGTCTGTTTTGATTCTCCCCATGGCGATGGTTTACCACTTTATCAATGCACACCTGTTGCAATTCACACTTCCTTCACCATAGGAGCGATTTTGGCTCCCGTCCCTCGTTCACTAAGATGTTTGAAGCTTAGTCTTAATCACAGCGTGTGACTTACGAATAGAGTTACAGTGACTTAATGAGCTCTTGTCCAGTCATGCACAGTGTCATAAGTCTCTGAAATGAGTGATGTGCATGGGTAATGTTGTAATTTCATTATGTCACTTAATGACTTCTTTGAAACGGAGGGCGAGGAAGTCTCACGTAAGCGGATCCGTATTGCAGAAAAGCAAGCAAAATGTCATTATACCAAACGCTGCGGTTCAATACAGCATTTTGCTTTGCTGTTATTTTGCGTGACGTGTGAAATACTGTATATATCAGATTAGCTGTCACTTAAAAAAACGTTTCGTCTGCATTTTCCACCGTTACTGCAGGGGTGCTCGATGCTATTCCTAGAGATCTGTCTTCCTCCAGAGTTTACCTTTAACAGTGATCAAACACACCTGATCCAGCTAATCAAGGTCTTCACGCTCTCTTGAAAATAAGAAGGTCTGTAATACCTGGAGGGAGCTATTTTTTGCATTCGCTCGTTCAATGGCGGTTGCTCAGCTGGAACAGCCATTGCACTTAAGTACACAACCTGCTGACATCTTTGCTTAAGGACACTTAATCTAAGATAACTAATTACTCCGAAGCCACAAGAAAATGATGTCATGACATTGCCATTCTCCATAGGAAAATTAACCATGGTTTTATTATAGTAAAAGTCTAGTAACCATGTTTTTTTGGCAGATTGATTACCATTTGTATTGCCAGTTTTACTACAAACAGTCTGTCCATTTTATTCTTTTATGAGTCATTGCAAAATGCATCACTGGTGAAACATTTACTATATTTATAAAAAATGTATTTCTTTAGAGTGATGGTGATGGGGTCAACCAACAGAAGCTGACTGGACCATGTTAACCTTGCTTGAAAATTACAGACAGTTTTTTAAGAAATAGATTGGAGCTAAACTCTGCAGAAAGGTTGATCTGCAAAAGTACTTCTGTTGATTTCTACATTATTTATGTCATTATTTGCATTTTGAAGGAATTTAAATATCAAATATGGTCAAATATGGACATTTTTTGGGTTAAGTTAACCCAACAGTTGGGTTTGTTCCTTTTAGACCCAACCATGGTTTACAGTGCATTTATTGTATAACAAATATTGTGTTTTATGTAATATTACAAGTAAAATATCTGAGTATATATAATTCGCTCCAACGATTTTTACTCAAGGTTGGATGTCTGGTGAATAGTTGTAAAGATTTTGTTGACCTACTCTGAGGGTTAGATATGAAAGTACGTGTACAGTTGCATTGAAAAAAAGGTATTTAAAACATGTGACCTAGTACCTTCGGTGTCCATTAGTGAACGCTACATGGTGTGTTACAAAGCGCTGAGGAGTAGACGATTGAGTGATCTGGGATGGGTTCATTGTTTCATGGTTATCATGTGCTGATATTCATTTGGCCTAAACAAGGAACAGCTTGGTAATTAATTACCCATGACCAATGGGCAGGGGGGGTGAGCCAGTGCTCGCGTGTGATTGGTCAAAACGGAAGCAGGCCATCACCAGGCCCTCAGGGGAGGCAGTGATCCCTCACCCGAAAACCTGCTCATCACTCACTGTTTAGGTCTGTCAGGGTTTGTACATACAGATGTTGTGGTTTCATCACTCATAATATTTGTTTTTTGGCATATACAGTAGCGGTAATTGTTGGTGTGTATGGTAAATTTGTGTCGAGGGCTCTGTGTGTATGGGTGATGTATCAGGAAAATGCATTCGGGAGGTAAACTGCTGTCGGCTGTTGTTTAAGCGTCATTATAAGGGAAGTGGACCTCGGTAAAGGTTACAGATGAAAGGCTGTAGTTCATAAACACTGCTTAATGGAACAGCACTCACAACGCTGTGAGAGATACACCTTTGAGACTGGAGTTTGTGCGTATGTGTTTGGGGTTGTGTATTGCAGAAGAAATGTTTGCACTAATACAAGCAAAGACAAGAGAAATGGCTGTATTTCTAGATAAGTTTGAAGTTGAAAGTGAAGAAAGACTTTTCATTTTATAGTGAAAAGTCTTCAGTGTGAGCGTGTGCACTAAATTTACTGCAGAAGCAATTATCTGACGTAAAAAGTCAGGCTGTATAATTGTGTTGCGCTGGATTACTGTACCATCTTAATCCCTCACTTCAAGTGTGGTCTTGTGTATGGTTTTACCGTTACACAAAACCTTACAAACCTCTGTCATCTCTTTACGCCGAAAGAAACAAATAGCATTTCTTTGTTTTAAAGTTGAATCAAGCGTCTTGGGTTTATCGGAATTCACTCTGTATAACTGCATCAATGAATGTTAATTTAGTTTCTGGTTGTTATCAAAGCTTTTCCTCCCGCTCTGAAACGTGCGAGATGGGAGGGAGTCTGTGATGGGCTTTTGTACAAACATTTTGTTGAATACATAATTTATTGCTTTGCTAGGAAGAACTGAGATGGAGGAATGTGTAGAAATAAGACTTATTTGTGTTTTTTAAGTAAGCAAAAAAGTGTATTGCACAAATGTTCAGCTCATGTCTGAGATGTACGTTGTCAGAATTATTTACTTGTGTCAGTATTAACAATAGGTCCTGTTTGGTTTGGTTTGGTCTGTATTGTTTTTAAGATCAATAACTTTCCCTTAATAGCATTTTAGCTGATGCTAACAGACTGTCCAAAGACTATCGGACGGTCTCTGACCATTGTGACCAATCTGTGGCCTCTGGGGACCATTCTCTCATCTTAAGACGATTGTCAATCAGGCCGCAGATGCACAACCGTCTCGTGGAAAATCACGAAAGAGCGATGTATTGAAGCTGGCACATAGATGGATATAACACAACACCACAGGGAAATATGCAAGTTTTTTGTCATGTACGTCAGTGAAAACAAATGTTGTGAAATGCTGGAATTTTCTGCCATGATCATAGCACAAACGTTAAATATATGAAACTGCATTGAAAGAACATGTATGGCTCTGACATTGAGCCTTTAGCTCCTTAGGAGAAATGTGTGGGAGGTGTGTGTGTGTTTTACAGAAGATGACGATTTCACAATTTGTATTAAATGGCTTTTTTTTTCCGAGTGAAACTTGCCTGTAAGTAGGTGTTACTATGGACTTTAGAAGCACAAAATTTATATAAATGTGTCTGTATATAGCAGTCTTGATTTTGTGTGTGTGTGGAGGATGGTTCATTTGAATAGTTGCTATGGAAACCAAGTGCTGTTAAAATGAGAGGCAGAGCCAAATAGAGCATCTTACTTTCTCCTCCCTCCCTTGTTCATCTCGCTCCCGTTCTCCGGTTCGATCTTGTTCTAATCTTCTATCTAGTGCTTAACTTTCAGATTGCGAGCCTACCTGCATTTAATGTGCTGATCATTCGATCGCTCTCTCTTTTCGTCACTCTTTCTTTTCTGTATTTTTTCATATGTTCTGCATCTCCATACTTTCTGTTCCATACTCAACCGTTGCCTCTCTCTTCCTCCCACACCGTGTCCTCCTCCGACTCTTCTCTCGTCTGCAGCAGAAGAGAGCTAATTCACAATTAGCATGTGTACCTGCAATTAGCACTGACAAACCTCCAATAATTAGCCTTGTAAAAGCCTTGTCTTCCTTTTTCAAGCGCGTTTGCTTCTTTCATCTTTTTGTCCTCCTCTTCACCCACCATGTTTCTCTTGCTGTGTTTTTCTTTCTCTGTTTTTTAATGTATCTAATAAGCGCTGTCATTAGCAAACAGGCGCAGATGTGCACGCATGCAGATGCTAACTCGCAACATTTGCGTACAGTATGTCAGTGCAAAAATGTCACTTAGTTAAATATATTCACTTATTATTACATAAACAAACACAAAAACACACATAGATGTGTACATATATATATTTAGGAAATATTAAGATATATTTATTTATATTTACCAATAATTTAAGTGATATATAAACATTTATTATTTTTATATATTTTTTTAATATATGCATGTATGTGTTTATAAATACAAAATGAGTATGTACAATACACAGACATATATTATGTAAGCGCAAACTTTTATTCTGGATGCGATTAATCGTGATTAATTGTTTGACAGCCCTAAATATATATTTATCTATATCTGTAAATCTATACATCATATATTGTTTTCTATTTTATTTTATATACTATAATTTTTCTAAAATTTTCTTTTGTATGCAATGAAGGAAATAAATTGAATTGACTTAAATTTGTTGCAGTAGCACAGCATTGCGAGTATCAAACTAGCGCACAGTAACGATCAGTCGTTCAGTTTGCATTCAGCAGAGATTTTGTGGCCTGATCTGCATAATTCCTTTACTGAACGTGGTGCTAAAACTATGTAGACAGCGAGTGCAAGTGTGCGACGCTATCAGAGCAGTTCAGTCTTAGTGAATTCCCTCTGTGTGTGTATTTGTGTGTGTGTGTCAGAGATGTTGTTTGCCAATAAATCAACTCGTATCTTACTCTGTCTAATTGCATTTAGTATTCAGTGTACACACACGCTATCTCTCCATCACTTACACTCTCTCTCTGTGCTTCACACTTCAGCTCTTTTAAACCACTTTATAAGTGCACGGAGATGTATGTGGGTTTATTCAATTGTTCCCAAAAGTTAGTCAAAGCTGACAAAACATCTAGTTCGGGTTGGGATGGTGTGAGGGGAATTATAGTAGGATCTATCGTGTGTGTGTGTGTGGCATGTTAACTGCTGGTACAGTAAGTGACCTCATTTTTCACGTCTGCTTATGTTTGTGTGTTTTCTGTCCAACATATGTTAATAATGATGAGGACAGATCTTGAAAAGGAGGACAACCATGTTCTTGTCTCTGATCAGATTTTCTCTCACACCAGCCAATGAATTCACCTCTCACACTAAACTCTGTTCTCTTCTTTTCTTGTTTTGTGTCTGTAGGGACTGTATCTTCACTCCTCCGCCATGCTTGTCAGCCTCTACCTCTCCTCTTCCCCTTTCTCCGATCGTCGCGTCCTGTCGTTCGTCTCCCTCGCTTCCTCCTCCAAACCACCCCTCTCCGTCTCGCTCCTTCTCCTCTCTCTCCTCCTCTTACCCACCTGCGAGTCTCGGCGTGGAGGCGGGGTCGGGGGCGAGCGCGGCCAGTCGATAATCAGCCCTCCTCATTATCCTCCACCGGGAGCCAATCCAGTGGCTGCTCCCTTGCCACCAAAGTTCGCTCAAGGCCTTAGCATCGCGGTGATCCTTGTGGGAAACTCCAGCGAGGTGTCTCTCTCGGAAGGGCTGGAGAAAGAGGACTTTCTACATGTACCACTCCCTCCTAAAGTAGAGCTGGTCACCATGAACGAAACGGACCCCAAGAGCATCATAAACCGCATCTGTGCTCTAATGTCACGGAACTGGCTGCAGGGTGTGGTGTTTGGGGACGATACCGATCAGGAGGCCATCGCCCAGATATTGGACTTCATCTCGGCACAGACGAACATCCCCATCCTGGGTATCCGTGGAGGCTCTTCCATGATTATGGCCGCCAAGGTATGAAAGATGCAACACATGGGCTCTGTTTCAAAAGCCAGCGAGCTACCTACATAGACGGCACATGTACTGACACAACATTAGTCCCACAATGCATTGCAGAAATGAGAGAAATAAGGTGCCTATGTGGAGTACTTCAAATGATAAGTGTCCTATAAACATCAGCAATGCACCTCACATGTTCACTTGTCAACAAAATCTGGCTTATTTCCTCAAACAATACTGCAACATTTTCTTATTAAATCCCACAAATATGTTTTACATTCTGTGCTTTTATGAAACTGGCTGTCTATGAGCGGTAGACAGCAGACAGCTACTGTAGGCATCTCACCAGGGTTTGGAACAGAGCCACCGTCTCTTTCTCTCTCTGTCTTGCTTTAACTTTCTTTCCGTTTCTACATCAGGTTCTTGCACCAGACACTCGCACACACTTGCGTGTTAACACACATAGAAAAACACACACGTTTCCACACACGTATCTTTTTGTCTTTTGCACTTCGTCTCCCTCCAAGGTCAGAGTCGTGTAGCAGCTGTTAAGTCAGCGGAGGTCTGAACCGCTTGAAACAGATGCGATTATTGTCACTGTCCATGCCGTCATTAGCTTACCTGCATTGTGCTTCATTAAGACGGGTGTGATTGAAAGGAAAGTCCTGGCGGAAAAGACTCTTTTTTTTTTTTTAAAGATAATGTTTTTTTTGCAATAAGAAAAAAACTAGACTGAAGGAGAAAAGTGCAGAAAGAGAAAATGTCAGAGGGACTTTTTGTAAATGCCACACGGTAAAAAACAGGAGTCAAGTACATTCATTTTGTCATCTCGTCGAAAGAAAAACAGAAAGGGACGATAACTGCAGACGCTCACATTGTTAAATACACTGTGCAAACAAATATAATAAAAAAAGACTTTTTACACAACATTCCCAAGCTTTTCACAGCTGCATGCATAATCATTGCCGTCCCAATGAGACTGATGTTTAAACAGTTTTCAAATGCTCGGTACACTCTGTATTCTCTGGGTGTAATTTTGGTGGTAAATCCATGAAACCCTTTTCCTGAACAGCTTTTATTTGGTTTTTATTATGTAGTGCAGGTACAACTCCGCGTCGTATATAAAGACACCATTGATCCCTTGATCTCTAACAAGTCCACAACATATGCTTCTCAGATCTGGTTGATGTTTTGAGAGATGTTTTGAAAATGTGGATGTTTAACTTCTTCAGTTGTGCTTAATACATTTGAAAATTAAGTGGATGTTTTTACTAGTGTTGGACTGTCAAGTCACACAATTAAGGGTTGAATATTGTAATACTTGAGTTAATCATTGCACTCGTTTTTTAATAAGTTATGAGTTGCTCTTTTAAAACAGATGTACTGTACACATGAATGTGTGTCCGTCTCAAAAACAACTCGTTTGCTATATTTCCAAGCACATTTTTGAAACAATTCATTGAATTAAAATGCTCTTTTTAGTCATTGCTATGGACAGACAGAATTATAAGACATGTACTTTCACATTGTACCTTTATTTCAGTGTGTGCCATTCAACCATGTTATCTTGTTGTGTGCCAAGAGTAATTACTTAACGCAACGTTAAGTTTGTTATTGATCTAGAAATAAATTTGCTATATTTTAAGAGAAAACAACTGAGGTGAGATGTTTCAATCAATCCTGCTATGTAAAAGAATCGCTGTATTTCGGTAACGTGTTCCATCCAACAGCATTACGTTTAAACTTCAGGCAATCAAAAGAGATGTAAGAGAGTTATCCAAACTCATAAAACTAGAAAGGATTAGAAAAGGATTTTTAAAATTTGCATTACTATCTGTCTAAAATCTGCCAGATAGTTGAAAATGGAGAAATTTTGTGATATTGCTGCTATTTGTAGAAGTGGTTCTTAAATGGATAGTTTCATCTTTTATTTAAATTCATGTCATTCCAAACCTGTATGACTTTCTTTGTTCTGCAGAGCACAAAAGAAGATATTTTGAAGAACGTTGGTAACCACACAACACTGACCCAATTGACTTTCATTATATTTCTCATTTCTAAAAAAAATATTTTGTGTTCCACAGAAGATGGAAAGTCGTAAGTTTTGAAGGTGAATAAATGATGACAAAATAAAAATTTGGGGGGTAAACTATCCCTTTAAATGTGTTTTTCTTTTTTTTTTATTGCCATTAACTTTAGATAGACATGATTATGATCCCAAGCAGTGCATAAAGTCTACAAGTAGTTGGTTTAGATGAATCTGTTTTGTGACATGCTGATGTGTGACCCAAAGCAGGACAAGCTTGCAAGTTATTTTTTAATAGTGTAATTTCCCTAATTAAAAGTTGTTAGATCTATCCGGTTTCAACGCAGTGGCGATGTTCAACTCATCTGTCAGCATTTTCTTTTCTTCTATGTCTATTTTTGCCATATCTGCAGGCTGTTACAAAGAGAAGACCTCATTTTAGTGCTGTTGTAGGGTTGTTAAAACATGCCGCATCCTGTCGTATGCTACTGAGGAGCCCTATAAGGGGCTAATTGAATTAGCGAAGACATTTTACCATGCTTGACGCCGTCTCCAACCACACACACACACAATGTGATTCATTTTATCTTCTTCGTAGTTCCCGAGAGCAGCGGAGTGCAATGATAGCCACGGATTTCAGTTATACACGAGCAGAAAGAGAAAAAAGATGAAGTAATCACCTAGGGTGATGTCACAGCCCTTGACATCATCAAACAGTCAGACTCCATCCAGCTTTCTAACTCTAGGCTATAGTGTTGTGCTGGTTTATCTGTTCCGTGTGCTTTACCGAGTGTTAATGTGGAGTCAGAGGAGTGCTGGGATTCTTAATGAACGCAGTCATACTGCTAATTTCATGCTTAATGGAAACACGCACAGAAAATCTGCCTCTCACGTCACACAGAAGACGTGCACGCTGCATATAGAGTTTAGATACTGAACGTGTTGTCAAAGCGCCCGTCTGACGCACCTGCGTAGTCTGCTCACGTCTACTTGCACAAATACAGCACACACATCTATATAACAAATATCACATCTGTTCCTCTTTCAAGTAATCGTTTGAATAGACAATTGCGTTGTAATGCAACTTTGGAGGCTTTTATTCTGCAAATGATAATAATGTGATTATATTGTGATTATTAATTGAACAATTCCAGCATTATGAGAATTTATATTTCATGTTTTGACTGAAGATGTCACTTCCATAATGCTGGAATTGTTCAATTATCAATCACATTAATTATAAATTCTCACAGATTGAATTTATTACCAATATGTTGAACCATCTGTTTATATTTTACTAAAACCGAGTCCAAAATCAGTCTATACACAAGTTAATTATTAAAAAAAATCTAAATATTCATGTGTTACGGATGCAACATACTTTGTAGGATTTCTGTGAATTAAAATACACAAACCAGAAGCAATAATAGCCAACAAATATAGAAGAGATGATGCTTCAAAAACATAAAAGTAGTTGTTTTATTTTCATGTGTTTATTTATGAGGAATATGAACTTTTATGGATGTGACAATTCTGAAAACAGCACTTTGGCTGACTATGAAAAATCTTTGAGTCACAGTCCTGGTCAATTTCTCACAGCAAATAAATCTCTTGATAAACTCTTCACACAAACCTTACAAAGGTGTTGGTCATTGATTAAAAGCCTGTCGCTCTGTCAGGATCATGGGGAAAGCCGTGCTTCTCACATCTTTGTGAATTTTTATTTTTTTTGCGTCTTGCATCTGACACATGTTCAGTATGCTATCAGCTCAGTGTTTATCAAGTGGCTGTCATAGGTAAAAGTCAAGTGGGTAAAATGAATAATTATGTAACTACATCTCTGAATAATAAATAATTATGACACATCGCTGATGTAGATGAGCGCTATAGTCTACAGTATATTTTGGTTAAGTCTTTTTAAAGAATCATACTTTGGATCCTTGGCACAGCGGCTCAAATATTTATAGAGGTACAACCTATACAAGCAACAAGGAAAATTTTGTTGGTTCCCATTTCAGTTGGTAGACCAAAACATACTGAAATTGTTTTAATCTGTGCCTGTCGCTTTAAAGATATCCGGACCAATTTCAGTTTATCGACATTTATGTCAACTGTTTCCTCAGCTTTGGTGTTAGGTTTCATCATTGCTTTCTTTTTCCTCACTGGTTCTACTATTTTCCAGTTTACAGACTTTTTATCACCAGTAGCACGCGTTTTATGGTAAAAAGGCACTTGTCAGATTTTTGGCCATGTTTCGCCAAGTTTATTTCTTTTTTGTGATATAGGGTGCTTGATTTGTCTGTATAGATAAAAATGTTTTATAGAGGTTTTTATCATGATTTCGTTTTTTATTGATACCCATAAAAAGTGTAAAACCTATAACTCTGCTCATGCAAAAACGTGACTTTAGGTCAGGACCGTTTGTTTGTCCGAGCAAACAGGAAACCTATTTAAAAGCAGTCATTATTTTTGCAATTGGATTTGGTGAAGCCGGTGGCACAGAAATTACACACTTCACCTTTAAATGCAGGTTCACCAGCTCGAGCAGTTCTTTTAGATCATTTCTGATTGCGATGGCAAGAAAACACAGCAATTAAACTTCTGCCGAACGAATGAATGCTGCTGAAAAAGGCAAGAATGGATGGAGTGGATGAATATGACAGCTGGAGAGGGAGGTGGAAAAGGACTGGAGAGAGAGAGAGGGAGGAAAGGAAGAGGGGGCTGTTTTAAAATGAAACACGTGGGTGGAAAACAGAGGAAGAGGAAGGCACTCAACATGCAGCTACAACACGCTTAAATCTAAACGGAGGCAGACAAAATCACTAAGAAAGACGGGTTGAAATGTGATTTTTAAAGAATCATAGATATACTGTACAGGGAAGGATAAAAGAGTTGAGAAACGGTTGAGAAAGAGAAGGAATATGTAAGAGACACTGCGTTTCCCAAGCACAGATGGGGGAGTGAATGCGTGCATGTGAACGAACGAGAGAGAGAGAGAGAGAGAGAGAGAGAGAGAGGAAGAGATGTATGACATGCCACAGGAGGTGGTGGTTAAATAGAGGGGATTGAAGAGTGTTTTCAACCCTGTCTTTTTCTTAATAATTACTTTTACACTCTCTCTCTCTCTCTCTCTCTCTCTCTCTCTCTCTCTCTCTTCCATTCTCTGTCTTTCTCCACCCCACCCCAAACACACTCTGTGGGCTGCAATGGTTGGCATAGCAACCACAGCTACATACATTTCTATATATATGTAGAAGAAAGCTGGAGAGAAAGACTGAGAGAAAGAGTGAGTTAGAAAAGGGCAAGAGAGAGAGAGAGTTAAAGGGGCACAAGAAGTGCTGGAGGTTGGGGTCGGGCTAAGAGACCATTAGACACACGCCATTAGACAAAGTGGAGGAAATTGTACAGTATGGTATTTAAAAAAAGCTCAATATTATTTTTTTATCTCAAAGGTGGCTGTAACACCCCTACCAGCATTTGTTCTGAAAATATTTTTGATTAATTTCTTGGTTATTTAAAAAAGTGTTTAAAAAAAAAGTAAAGCTTGTTTTTTGTTAAAGTATTATAATTTATATTTATTAAGTTGTAATTTAAAAAAATGTTAAAAATAAACAAAAAACATAAACTACATAAAAGATCAGTGGTGAAAACCATCTCCATAGTCTACAATTCAATGAAAATGTCAACCTTACCAACAAAAAATGTAGTTTTTATCAGCGGTTTTCACCATACTGAGACCTCAGGGGTTAATATTTTATGCTTTAAATACCCATGTGAGGTCTCTCTCAAAGGTTTTAAATCATTTGTTTATGTTTAAATCATGATTTTTCATAGTCAGGTAAAGTGCTGTTTTTAGAATTGTCACATCCATAACAGTCCATATTCCAAAATATCTATTTGATGTTCTTTGAAGAGTCATCTCTTCTCCATTTGTTGGGTATTATTGCTTCTGGTTTGTGTATTTTAATTCACAGAAATCCTACAAAGTATGTTGTCTCTTAAAAATGTGTTCTTTTTGTCAGGGTTTTGGTCATTTTTCTGATGTCTGGACTTCAGGTTAGATGGAAACCCTCAACAAGGGTTTATGAAAATTGTATTTTTATAATTTTATTTATATTTTAAATTTTGTCTCAGTGTAACATCCATAACGCTGAAATGGTCTAATAATGATTTGTAAGTTGAGCTGTCGGGTACGATTTCATGGGAAATGTCAGATTGATGTCATTTAATGTAAATATATGTAAACTAACCGAGTTTCAAACAGAGATAGTTGATATAGAGGCAGAAGTTAAAACACATTGCAGTTTTAATAATGAAGTAGGCCTAATTTGCGCTTGTATTGTGTGAAAGTTATTACGATTACTTGTGTACTCTCATTTTAAGTTCCTAAGTGACGTTTTTATAAATAAAGGAACATGTCAAAATACTTTTCATTGGTACTTAACATTATGTACTATGTATGTTTCTCCAGCTTATAAAGTCTCCTTTACTCTTCGAGCCAGTGAAATATATTGTCTTTCCCACAGATCCACGTTCTGCATTGGGAGATAGAAACGGCTCTATTGTTAACTGTGATTAGCCAGTCGATCAGATCGTGTCCATAAACCCCTGTTGTTAAACCGTCATCATCGTTTCCCAGCTGTTGTAATCTGGAGCAGTAATTCGAGAGGTGGCCAAAGGCCAAAATGAACGCGTTACTTATTCATCCCTTCATTCTGAGCTTGTGAAGTCAGTTGTGTTGGAGTCGAGCGTTGACGTGCACATTCAGATGGTTGCTATGGAGTCGAGTCTAATCCTCAGACGGGCTGCGGGTGTTAGACTTGTTCGAGCTGTAAGTAAGAGTGCATGAGTACACAGATGCGCGCGCACAGACAAACAAGCACACAATCGCTCATGTTTGCTAGGCTATAGTGTTCTGCCCATCAGTTTTATGGAGATCAAAGACCAGAAGTCTCATGAAAAACCTGTGCTGCTCCGCACGTACAATAAACCTCAACAGAGCTTAATGTCCTGGCAGTCTCTCTGTGTTTCAACACAATTTTGTATTTCTTTATTTATCCCCTTTTCTCCTTCTGTTGCTTTTGTGACAGTATTCTTCCAACGGCACTTTACAGCTCACTTGAGGGAAAAAACCTAAACCTAAAATCAAAGTCAGAGGAGATAAAAGAGAACAAGAGGGATGGATCTGATTAGAAAGAGTTCAGCCATTTTCACATCCACTTCTTCTCTGTCTTGTTATTCTCGTTTCTTCTCTTTTCTTATTCCTCTTCTTGTATCTTTTCCTTTTCTGATTTCTTATCTTTCTTCTCTTTAATTTTCTCTTCTTGTTTCTTACATTCTCTTCTCATGTCGTCTTGTTTCTTCTCTTCGTTTTCTCTCCTTGATTCTTCTCGTCTCCTCTTGTTTCTTTTGTCTTTTCTCTCGTTTTTCCTTTTGTTTCTTCCTTTCTCTTCTCGTTTCTTCTCATCTCTTGTTGTTTTTCTTATCTCTTCTTATTTCCTCTCTTTTCATTTCTTGTTATCTCTTCTTCTCTTGTTTTATCTCATGTCTTTCTCCATTTGTTTCTTCTCTTCTCATTTCTTCTTATCTCTTCTTTTCTTGCTTCTTCTTTTCTCTTTCTCTTCTCTTTTCCTCTCTTTACGTCTTCGCTTTTTCCCTTTGCTTCTTCTCTTCTCCTTTTTAGTCGACAGGTTCCTGAAATTCTTTCTTCACCCTTATTATACAAATGCACCATGGTTGCATAGATAATGCAGAAATTCGTCCTCTCTGTCTTTTCTTCTCCTCCTCAATCTCTTTCCTTTTTTAATCATTCGGGGCTTCTTGATGTCACTTGGAAGTGCTGGAGTGTCGTCCTTTTGTGTGTGTGTGTGTGCGCAGGCTGTTCTTAGAGATCACAGGAGTCCAAGTGAGAGTGTCTGAGAGATCAAAGGGGGGAATATGAAGACACCAGGCATGCCAAAGATCACAAGGTGTGTGTGTGTGTATGAGTGTGTGTGTCTTTTTAGCAATATATAGATCACTTGAGGAAGTGAATTTGACATTATGTCAATGTGACAATCAACCTAGATGGGTGACTTGGGTCTCGAAGGATCCTGTCAGTCTCTGACTCTGTTTGTTTGTGTTTGTTAGGGCAACATAAGATCAAAGAGCTTCTGTCAAACCGTGTGTGTGTGTGAGCGTTTAGCTCCATGTTTTTTTGTTCAGGGTGAGAGAGGCAGCTGCTTAATTGGACAGACAGGTCTCTCATCTCCCACACACACACATATACTCTCAAGCAGTCTGGCACTGACAAAATAACACTTCACTTTCACCACCAGAGACCGTTCACACACACTGTCCACACAGCATTTAGAACGTACTATTTAGTCCAGAAAACGGTACACTTAATAGCAATAGACATAAGCCCAAGAGAAACACCCCCCTTCTTCTCTCTCTCTCTCTCTCTCTCTCTCTCTCTCTCTCTCTCTCTCTCTCTCTCTCTCTCTCTCTCTCTCTCTCTCTCTCTCTCTCACTCACTCACTCACTCACTCACTCACTCACTCACTCACCACTCGCATACACATTGTTTTTACACAACTATTATAACCAGTATAACTTTAAAAAAATATATATTTACTATATGTTTTAGTGTTTTTATTAATGAGGACATCCCAAAAGGGATGTTTTGCATGGATTTTTGTTGGCAGACAGACACAGAAAGAGAGATAATGGTATATTTGGAGCTGTTGGGTCTGATTTTGCAGTAATATCAGTTTGACATCATTCAACCCACGTAAACATACATTCTTATGGTAACCTGCAGTTTTATGGTCATATAGAAGCAAAAGTTATGGATTGTGGTTTTCAAAAAATCATTAAATTAATATCACCAACCAGTAAAAATTGGTGTCGATATTTTACCCAACATTGGATTGAACTCTACTCTTAAAATAAAATTACACATTACATTATTCTGTATATAAACTTAAATGTGACATTTTTAGATTTGTACATTTGGAGGTGGATGAAAGCAGAATTCATTAGATGTGCGGCAACAGCTGCTTGTACTGTACATCATTTTATAATGATTTCCAAAATGGCTTATGCAATTAGATGTCATACTCAGAAATATCCATTTTAAAGGCACCTTCTGATCATCATCTGTATTAATATACCACAGTTTAATTTATTAATCTACCACCTGCCCTGTAAGCACCCGCATGTAAATCTGTGTGTAAGGCTTAGAGCCGTGATTGACAGTGATGTTATAAAGGCTTTCTCCCTGCACACGCTCGCACAATCGTACAGCGACGTTAGGCGTGCGAACTGGCCATTCTGTTGGCTGTGAAATAGTGGACATGACACATGACATAACCAGATCTCAGCTGTTGTTTTGATAGGAGCGCTGTTCAATTTCATATATTCACACGCATGCGACAAACACATTATTTGCAGATGTGAAGGTTAATATTAATGCACGAAGATGCATTGCTTTTGTCACGCCATGCCAGAACAGCACTAATACACAGCCCATAAATATGTAATACCTTTACTTGTCTACTCAGCAGCACGCACACTATATGGAAATAATAGTAATTTCAGCAGTTTTTTATTCTTTGTATTGTAAGTCTAAATGCTCATAATACAACTACACAGGTTGTGCATATGATTCAGGACGTTGTATCATTGATTCACCATCTTTGATTTTTCTAATGGTTTATGTGTATGTGCATGTATGCGTTTCAGATTGTGTTTGTATCTGCGAGTGTGTGGGGAGTATTTTTTCACTCTAATGGCATCTTTAGCTAGAACGTAACGATGGAAACCACGTTGCCACGGAAACACTGCATGTCTCTTTGAATTAGAAATCTCTCCATATACACTCTCTCTCTCTCTCTCTCTCTCTCTCTCTCTCTCTCTCTCTCTCTCTCTCTCTCTCTCTCTCTCTCTCTCTCTCTCTCTCTCTCTCTCTCTCTCTCTCTCTCTCTCTCTCTCTCTCTCTCTCTCTCTCTCTCTCTCTCTCTCTCTCTGTTACTGACAGTGCAGCTGTCCCTAGTCAGGAAGTGTCAGAGCTGAAAGACATTCAAATTCAAACAAAAATATATAGTAGAGAGGAAGAGGGAGAGGGAGGGAGTGAGATGGACTTCCTTAAAGATAAAGTTAAAGAAATAATTACCTCCTGTAAAAAAGAACAGAGAGAAACTGAAGTGTAGAGATAAGGAGAGTAGTGAAGGATAACAGCAGAGAGAGAGAGAGAGAGAGAGAGAGACAGAGAGACAGAGAGACTATGTGAATGCTTCTGGCATTAAGTAACATTGCATAAACAATTTTGGTAAAATCTGAATTATGACTTCATCTTAATACTACTACTTTAGTACTGCATTTTATTTATAATAATACTGTACAGTAAAGTGTAAATCTTTTTTTCTTAAATATATTTAAACAAATTCATGTAGGAAATATACTTATATTGATATTAATGAACATCAATATCATTAATTGTATAATTTGAGCAATTATAAAGTGTGATTAATAAATTATTAAATGCTATAAAACCCTTTTAACATGCAGTACCATATTTAAAAAAACATACAATTGGGGAAAAAGAAAAGTGGAAATTAAAGAGAATATGTGTATATTATACATACTTCAGCTTTACTAAATGTTTTAGTTTTTCTTTTAAGTTATTGCAGCTGGTAGACATTTCCCCATCTTTGGGTCATAATGGCTAAAAGCTGTTTCTCTTGATCTCTTGATGGCTTACATAACAATATTCAGAAAAACCTTATGATATGGAAATTGAGTTAGACATTCACAGGCTTAAAAGCCTATAGAGAACCCTTAAAATCAGTCCTTAATGGTCAGCCAATGCAAATGAATTAAAACATGTGTAATGTCTTAGCTAATGTGTACCGCAGCGAGAAAGAGAGAGAAAGAGATGAAACTTGGGCGGAAGAGGGTGGAGTGAGAAGGTGGAGAATGAGGGGGAGGAATAACAAGCAAGTGACAGGGAAAGGGATGACGGAAGCGAGATGAATCGAGGAGGAGAACTCGGGAGGTGGAGGAAGATTTGTGTGAAAGCGCTGCCAGAGATGGAGAATTCTGAGAAAGCGAGTTGTCATGAAAGAAGGAACGTTCGGGAAAGTATATGGAAGATGGGTTGGTCGATGATTAAATGGGAAGATGAAGATGCTCGAGATGAGGAAAAAGAGCGAGAGAGATAGAAAAAGCAAGCAGAACAGTCCACAAATACAGCAGCAGGGTTATGAACTGAATGGCGTTCATTTTGCACAGCACTTGACTCTTACCAAACACACACGCATGCACACGCGGGTACACAATCTCCCTCCTGTAACGCGCTCACAACAGAAAGAAACATTCTCATAAATTAGATCCATTTTGTCATATTTAGGCTCGGCTCTGTATAAAGCTTGTATTCATTACTCTAATGAAGTTTAATGAAAGCGTCCCCTTCAGTAGCAAACACCAAAGATCACAACAGAACAGCCTGTTCTCTAAAGATGCCGTTCGTGCACGCGCACACGTAAAAACACCTCAATAAGCACAATGTTGTTTGGTGTGGATGCCATTTGCACAAAAACTTGATTTACGTGTGCGTGACAAGTCAACAAGTGCAGCTGGTTTCCACCTGATCCGAACCTTTGAAATCATATTCACACATACTTTCAATTATAAGTTAATGACTGTTAATGTGTTATGTTTTATCAACAGTTTATAAAGCAGTTGGTTCTGATTGGTCAATAGTTTTGTTTTATTCATGATAAAGCACATCTATTAGTTCTTCGCCCAACGATTCCTGTGTATCCCTTAACTACTAAAACATATATCACAGTCGTTCAGGGACTATTCTTGTTTTATAAAAGCAGGAGGCTAGTGTTTTGCAACGGTCAAGGAATATATATTAGATATTTGTGAATAAAAACTAAATAATGAGCTTGTTTTAAGACTTCTGTTGGACAGATGGACTGCATCAGGCCAAAGGGAAATAAAACCTTTATAAAACACTTATTGATATGCAAACTTTATAAAAATGCAAGGTTGGTTCAATCTAATGTTGGGTAAAATATGGACAAACCCAACCATTGGTTTAAATTAACCTATGCTGGGTTGTTTTAAGCCAAAATTGGGTCAAATATGAATGTTTTCTAGGTTAATTAGCTAAACCAGGGGTTTTCAAACTCTTTTGTTAGCCGAACCCTCTTGACCTAAAGTTTTAACATGAGATTTTAAGTAAATATTTCAATAATTTAATAGCACATTTGCATGTCTATTGCAACATTTTTATAAGTATATTTTATAGTATTTTACATAGTTAATGTTATTATTACCTGTTTTTGGACCTTTATCTGCTAATTTTCTTCTATTGCTACATAAAACGTATCTGTCCATTTTGCATGACTTCTCAGTTTTCTTATATCTTGTAGTCAGACATGTGTAATGGTCACATGACATGCAGATTAAACATAAAATATGTCTTTTTTTTGTTGGTAAGTGTTTAATTTTTTAACAAAATTCTTTGCTTACATTGTATGATTAAATTGTAATTTATCTCAACTCACAAACTCTCTCGTGAACCACCCCAGCTTGGTAAACCCTGAGCTGAACGAACGTTTGGTTTCGTCCATAACCTTGGGTTGAACCATCTCATATTAGTGTTGCATATTGCAAAGAATCAACACTGCAGATGTGTGTACAGCATAACGACTTCAGTTTACTCGCACCTCTCCGTCTCTTTCTCACACTCGTCTTGCCTTCAGTCTTTCCCTTTACACTCCTTCCAATTTTCTCACCGTTCCTCTCCGTTTCTTCCCTCGCCACCTTGAGATTATTTAGGCAGCTTAAAGACCCTCCATACATACTAATGCACCTCGCGCGCACACCCACGGCCCGGCACCTCTGATGAAGATCAAGCGCTGAGATTTCAGCAGAGAATTCGCGGCGTGTGTGTGTTTCGACTCTTTCACGAGGCTTACATGTGTCAATAAGTGACTAATTGCCTTTATCCTCTGTTTTACTAATGAGTTCTATTAACTGAGAGTTTAATTACCGTACGCGGTCGAAGGATATGAAAAATATCAACACTGCCTTTATAATGTCCCTATTTTCTCTCCACTTCCTTTTTTTTGGTATTTTGTCTTGTTTTTTTCCCAGGCTGTGCCACATTCAGACCAACAAAAGATTCAATGAAACCATAACTCTTCCCACAATTTTTGATGCTCAAAAAAATGGAATGAGAATATTTGATTGGAGCATTTTGGTGCTCAATGCGCAAACCGGATTTTAGAGAGCGAGATCTGTTTTGATTACAAATAAAGAAATAAAACATCCTGAGATGAAGGAATATGAATATCCTCTATACTTTCATTCCTTTAAACTTGGTTTCACAGCCGATGGCGTCACACCAGAGCTCAGGCCGCGTGTTTGACATTCATTATGTCATATTCAGATGTTAAGCAGCGTTGGTTGTTGTTTAGCAAGTTTTGTGCCGCTCTTCTGCGGCGTCGCGTATTTCCGCGGGTGTTTTTAATATGAGAGGTTTAGCGCATGTGGCGCGTGTGTGTCTTAGGATGATAAAGTGTTTAGAGTTGGAGCGTGTGTGTTTGTGTGCGTCTATGGAAGATGAAGTGTTTTCTGTCCCCCCTGTTATTACAGTCTATTTCAGTCTGACAGAGCCTCATACATCTATGTCACGGTGAGGAAGCACAACTGTGTTTGTATGTGTACAGGGCAAGTGTTTCTCTGATGAGGTGAGTCACGTCGGTTCGGTTTATATTGCGAGTTCGTTCCTTCCGGTTACGAACGTCTTTGCGTTAGTGTGTCCGCGAGAGGCGTACGTCTGTGTGCCGTTCGCGTGTCTAATACGACGCTCTCTGTGTGTGTGGACTAATGTAATGTGTTTATATAAGAGCGTGTAATGTTGTTGCTACTTTATGTAAATGTGTCAAGTGTCCCGTGTGAGGTTGTGGCACTCAGAGATGCACTTTGCTTGTGGAAAAGCCGTTTTGCATAACAGCGCTTGGATGTGTTTAAATCAGAAGTCAGGAACGCTGGCCTGAAGGGTTGTTTTAGCATGACTGACAGTACCACTGGGAATTTCAGTTTAGACCGGTGATCATAGATGCTTGTGGCCATTCTGCATATTTTGTAGTTTGTTTCGTCTGCACAGATGAATCAATCCAGTGGCAAAGATATGAAATGCTTAAAATGATAAATTAGCCATGTTTTGGTGGATTGATTACCATTAGTTTTACTGCAAGTATGGTTAAACTACACTCTCAAAACAGATTTTTAAAAATCTTTTTAAATATTTTATATTATTGCATATTTTATATATTTTTATATAAAATAATATATATTTTATATTGGGAAAAGTTGATTTTAAAGTAACACAAAATGTGTTGTCTTCAACTTGACACAGATTCTGTTGTTTTTAACACAACCGTTTTAGAGTTTATGCTTATTATTGAGACTATTGTAAATGTGTGGCTACTGTGGTTTTACTACAAACAAAACCAATAAACTATGGATAATTTTTGTAAGGGTGATATCAGTTTTATTAAAGTATGTCTTTGTACTGTACAATCTGTTAAATTATTGCAGTTTTCAATCAACCCTTTGCTTGTAAGCCAGATGTCTCAGGAAAAGTAATAGAAATTGGCGATATTTTTTTTTAAACTGGACAATGTGGGATTTCTCCATATATTAGTGTTGGCGACATGAATGAAGAGATTTAGGTTTCAATTATTCATACTTCATTTCCTGCTCTACCACATTAATAGTGAATCTCTGGGCCAGAAAGGACCTTGGCATATTAGAATTGTTAGTTTCGCAAATATTGAGAGTTCATTATCGTGCTTGAGTTATTAGCACGACCGATAATTATATTGGACAACAAAGTCTTGGGTTTTATTACAGAAATAAATGGGTGGTAATTTTGGAACATTATACATTCAGAGTAAAAGATTAAATAGTTGAAATTTGGCCATGGGGAGATTACAGGAATATGGGCTTGTAATGAAGGAAAGCGATGTATTCTCTTTTCACATCATGCCAAGCCTACTTTGTGAGCCAGGAAAAACATATCTGCAACGTTTTTGAGATGCAGGAGGTCTCATTAAATTTAGCAGGAATACTTCTCTTGGTCTTATAATACTGTAAACATCATACTTGAATTAGTATAACATTGAAATTTATTGTGACAACTTTCAATTAATATTGTTTGAAATTTAGTACTAAATTTAGTAATCTTATAACTGTCTGTCCGGACAAAATTTGCAAAAATTTGATTGATATTTAATATTTTTTTAAATATATTTTTTAATATGTTTTCTTAATTTTAGTTTATTCATTTATTAATTTTTATTACACTTTTGGTTTATTGTTTATGAAAATTTGTCAAATATTTATTCTTAAGTCTTTCCATCAATATACTGTATGGTTTGTCATGATCAGAATTCAACAAGGAAATATTAAAGTGAAAATAAAGTATAAAATAATATAATAAAGTATATAAAATAATATTAAAGTGTTAACAGGTTAAAGTTCAAACATCAATTTACATATGTTAATTGATTAATAAAAAGAAATTAAGATCACAAATAAATATAATTTGAACATGTTAACTGTAACATACAAAAGAGTCTGTGTGCATCATGAAATAACTAATCAACAGGTTTTCTTGTTGTGTCTTCATGCAAAGTAATAAGAATTGCACTAAAAAAAATGAAAATAGTTTTTTTCTCTGTCTCTAGTTGAGATTGTATTAAAGGCTATTTTATTCCTTGAAAAATACATTAGAATGTTGATGATTTCAGTATTCAGAACATTTTTGCTCATTAACACCATCATCATTATCAACATTAAATGCAGTTGACAACTCATTTAAATATGAGTAAAAGCAGATATTTGGACTTGGTTTTAGGCATTAGGAGTTGATTGGTTGAGTGGGTTTGAGGGGAGGAGTTATAGTTACTATATTTAGATTTTTTTCCTGTGTGATTCACACACCAATGAATCGCATGCCAATAGGGCACAATAAAACCAAAACATAAAGTACATAATATTTTATGCTTTTACCCTAAATCAATCTTCTATCTCTGTTTTGTAGGTTCTGCAGACTGTATGAGAAGAAATTGTTGTTGTTAGTTTTTTTGGGGGGGGCAAAGAAAGGTTCTTGTATGGCATTGCTAAATCTTTATTTGTAAGAGTGTATTACTGTACTTTACAGTAGTTTGTCACAGTATACAGTACCAGTCAAAAGTTTAGACACAATTGACAAAAAGTGTTTCTCATGATTTTGAAAGTGTAATTTTTTTAAAGATTTTTAAAATTGACTTCTTGGAGCAAAAAATTCATAGAAAGCAGCCAATAAAAGTCCAGTATAGATGGAAATTCAGTGCTGTTTAAAAAGCTTCTCAGACAGGTTTTTTGTGTGAAGGGGCTAAACCACCAGACAAGAACATGCACTGATAAATCTAAATGCATTTAGAAAGTAAATTTTGTTTTAGTCTTTGCTTTTGTAGAATTACCCAGACCCAGAATACTAAAATATTTGTCTATACTTTCATAACACTTCCATATTTGACGTCATTATGCCGTAGCCACCTGCACAAATTACCATTACACACCCCATAACCTGCACGCATTGTCTGTTTTATAATTCTCCAGGCAATTCTTCTGTATGATTCACTGTGATGTTTCACTCTTGACAAAGTGAGAATCTAAAAATACACAACACAATAAATAAGAACAAGTGTTTATGGAGTTGTAGTACACATTGTAGCTGCGTGTGTAAATGCCAAACCGTGTTTACGTCACTCTTGTGGAACTGATTTCAGATATTCTTCACAGAGAGAGAGAGAGAGAGAGAGAGAGAGAGAGAGAGAGAGAGAGAGAGAGAGAGAGAGAGAGAGCGAGAGCGAGAGCGAGAGAGAGAGAGAGAGAGAGAGAGAGAGAGAGAGAGAGAGAGAGAGAGAGAGAGAGAGAGAGAGAGAGAGAGAGAGAGAGAGAGAGAGAGAGAGAGAGGGATGGAGGGAGGAAAGAAATCGTTTAGTTGTTCTTACAGAACAATTGCTTTTGTTGGAGGAGCGAGAATTTGGAATGTGTTATTGGCTTTGCCATAGAAAGAGACATAACGGAGAGAACAGAGAAGATAAAGTCAAAGTTAAAAGACTGACTGACACAGCCAGTGACGAGGAGAATAAGACACGATATGCCCGAGACTGATAATAGAGGAGAAAGTTTCAACAATTAATGAGCCTGGTAGAGAGTCTCATTTTCTCCAGGAGAAAAACAGCAAGAACGAAGGATCAGAGAAGAGAGAGGGGGTGAAAGTCTTTGCTCCCGTTTCCCTCCGAGGGGCCCGGAGGCAAGAAAACTTGAAAAAGAGGAAAAAAGGCAAATAAAATGAGGTCATTGTGTATCTGACATGGAAACTTAGGCCATTGCCTGTGGCTCGTACATGTGCGTTATCTTATTAAGTCATTATCTAGACAACACTTTGCATACGTGAATGTTGTCCTGACCTGCGCTAACCACTAAAGCGAATGTCCTTTCCATTTCAGCTCGTACACGACCAGCCTCTTAAAGCCTTATTTACCGCGTCGCTTCTACAAGAGTGTAAGCTCCATCAAAAAGGCTTTACGATCAACAGCTTACGCAATGATTTGTCTCGTATGTGGGCTACGGCGCCGGGCTCAGAGAAGCGACGGCATCGTGCCGCACGCATTAGTGTATTATCAATAGAAGTGAATGCGAGCGGAGTTCAGAGAGCTTTTACGGTACTGTTTACCTCCATGATGTTGATTAACGCAGGCGGGCAGATGCACCGTGGGCTCTCGGCACCATTGAGAGAGAAGGAAAGATGTCTAGACGTCACTCACACCTATGGCTGAATTCGCTCTCGCTCTGGAAAAAGATGAGGAGAGAGATGCACGGGGAGAAAAGTAGGAATTATCTCTGCTGGACGGAAATAGCCCCGTGTTTCAATCAAAGACGGGCTTTTTTAAAAATTAGATTTAAGAGTGCAGACCCGGGGGGATGAGGGGAGGCGTATAATGGGAATTAAGGTTGTTTCACGTTAATTATGCGTCATACGTGACACGTAATTAATTCAGTATGGGTTTGATTAGAGATTGAGCGAAGGAGGCTACTTAACAAAGATTTGATGATGAAGCACATTGAGTAACCAGCATAATGAAAATAATTATTTCTGTGCAGATTAAAGGAAACCGAAAGGTGTAGGACAGCAACACGGCAGAACCGAGCCGGTGATGTCATTGGCTCTCAGTGAGAATGTGAGCTTCTGTAGGGGGTAAAACTTCAGAGAATCGTTTGAGGAACACTGACTCACTCTGTAATACATGAGAAAATGAAGAAGATAATTCAGTACAGTATTGTGCTAAAAGAACAGTTGTATATTCAATGAAGCCTACTGATTGTGTATCGTCTTGAGAAAAAAGGTGTTGTTAAATAGGATACAAAAGGAGCAAGAATGGCTTTAGTTCTGCAGAACTACATGCAAATGAAAGGTAGTTTGAGCGTTTGTGTAAAAAAATGATGACGCACACATTGAAAGGGTCTACTTTGTGGTGATAATTTCTGCAAATCTAAATTTCTAAATTTGTGAATTTCTAGTGTAGGAGATTAGTTGACAGAGATAAAAGTAAACACAAGCACAAAGCTTTCAATGGTCTTAAAACACACCATTCACACCAAGAATGATAACTATACCATTAACTATATTAGCATCCACATCAACGTTTCACATTTTAAATGTGTGGTCACTTTAAATGTGAATAGATTTTGATTGACAGTCAATGTTTGATTGTTCATTGTATCATCTCATTATAGTTGTGATGTGAACTATGGAGTGCTATTCTCTTTATCTGTATCATCATCGTCCTTGGTGTGAACGAATCTTTAGACCAGTACTGGCCAAGTCTGTCATTTATCAAACAGACATTAAGGACACTGCTTTGATATTACTGTACAGATAATTCACGAACTCTATTAAAGCATCAGCCTAATTATGTCAAACACTTATAACAATAGGAGAAGATTGAAAGAGGTGAAGTGTGACTGCCCACCCGCTCTTGATGGCTGAGTCTGTCTCTCTCTCTCTCTCTCTCTCTCTCTCTCTCTCTCTCTCTCTCTCTCTCTCTCTCTCTCTCTCTCTCTCTCTCTCACACACACACACACACACACACACACACTAAACCCTTCGCGTGACTTATGAGTCATCACATCTAATTCTACAGTGTACAGCCCAAGTGTTCCTCTTTAGTACTGTATTACAGTACTAATGTTTCTGTTGATCTATCTACTGGATCTGGGTTGATTATGTAACATTAAAAGCTACTTCACACACCAAGGATGATAACTTGAAAAAGTTTTTAAAAAACATCTTTACAATTTAAGAGAGTAGTGGAGACCACACCATAATTATACAACGATAAAGCAGCGAATTAGCTTAGAATAAACAACATTATCGATCACTTTTGATATTATTATCTTTATAGTTATTGTTGTTGGTGTAAACAGGCTTTAAGTGTCATTGAAGTATTTTCCTGTACAGTACTTTACTATTATTTTTGTTGTTTGTACATATTTAATATTTAACATAACCTTTAATCACACATTTTTTTCTTGTTGGTTTTAACCTGATAACTGTCACTGCACATATTAAGCATGCATGAGAAAATGCTTTATCTAAACTTAATTTTTTTAAATTTTTTAATATTAAATGATATAATATTTTTAAAAATCTTAATAACTTTTTTAATTTGAGGTATTTTTTAAATAACATTAATATTATTATTTTTTATAATTTTATAATATTTTTTTATTTGTTTACTGTTATGAAAATTTGTCAAATAATTATTCTCGTGTCTTAGAC
Organism: Beaufortia kweichowensis; assembly: GCA_019155185.1. Lineage (NCBI taxonomy): Eukaryota > Metazoa > Chordata > Actinopteri > Cypriniformes > Gastromyzontidae > Beaufortia > Beaufortia kweichowensis. The sequence goes on from CM032796.1 coordinate 18,247,197, forward strand.
CTTTTAATCGCTATTTTGTCATTAATTAAATTAGAATTCAACCTGTTCACCTTCACTCTTAGTTTAAGTTGATTTTCTCCTTTTCATTTAATTTCTTTAAATGGTTTATCTTCCACGTTCAAGGTTGTGTTCTTTTTCTCTATAGTTTCAGTCGTAACAAGCCAGTGGAGCTCTTTAATGCTTCGAGTGACCTTCTTGTGAGCGAGTCTCCGTCTTTCTCTCCGTGTCTCAGCATGAGCTCTATTTACTGGTGTTTTCTAGGGTTGAATCTAAGCTAAGTTGTCGGCGCTGTTGTAGGAACGAGAAGCTGTCTTTAGCTACTGAAGTAATGGTACATCAACTTTGCCTAGAAGTTGCCTTGACGTCAAATTAGGAATTCTGGACTCTTGAGTTCCATCGTCTCTCTCGCTCTTTCATTTCTCTCTTTCTTTCTGCCTCTTCTTTATCTCATCTATTTTTCATTTTTTTAACTTACCTTTAAGCGTGTGTAAAGAAATAGAATTATGAGTGCTGTTCGCTGGACATTTATAAAGATAGTCTGCATTATTAGTGCAGTATTTCTTTACTTTTTAATGCTTGTGTGTGACGGGCGGGTTTAAATAAAGTTTTTTTTTAATATGTGTGTCAGGGGAAGTGCCTTGGACTGTTGTTTTTCTGCAGTAACTTTGCGTCTGTTTTGCACGAGGTCTGTGGCGGATAGATTTAGGGTTTGATGTTTTATCAAAACAGCTATATGCGATATTACACTAACTCATAATTCTGTGTGACTCTTCTCTGGACATGTCATCGTGTTTTACTTATGAAAACACAAATGCAACATGGTTGACAAAGCTGGTGATGCATCAAGCCAATCTGGAATATATGTCATTACCCCCTTAAAACACATCATTTTGAGATATAAATGTAAATACTGAGTTATGTTTCCAAGTAAAATGAAAAATTTCCTTTGTGATAATTAACATGTCAGATGGTTAAACACTTTAAAACCGCAAATTCCTCCGTTATTTGCAATCACTCTTATTCTTGATCCATCACAGCTGATCAACTGATGAATCACTTGAATTTCCTCACACGCTCTCCTCAACAGACACGATTCTCCTTTCCTAAACCTCTCGCCTTCCTTTCGTAATGACACGCTGTTCTGGTGCAGAGTCGTTGATGGCGAGAGCTCAGCTGTTACACCCCCCGAGCAGTCAAGAGCTGGCGGGGAAACTTATTTTATGTTAGCGCCTCAGCATCGAATATTAAAGATACTTCCTTTATAAAGTGTCTCTTCATGACACTAGTCTCTGTTATTGGAGGGTGGAGAGTAATGTAAGATCTGGATTAGTGTGTGGGGCTGTATCGAGGACAGCGGATGACTGGGACGGGGTGGTGGAGGAAGACAGGTGTGTTAGTTATTGTATGTCGCACAAAGTTGAAATCTGAATTGATCAAGTTTGGACAACCTGAAACCAGTAATGTACATTATCAGGGAGTCTTGATTGAAACATGTTTGTGGTGATTGTGTCAGTGAGGTCGGGTGTTATTGTGCAAAATTACTTGTTTTTTGTTCGAATCCAATAGCTTGCTTGGCTTAATTTCTGTTCGTCTTCTTGGATATCTGTCATTTTAAACAGTAAAACTATTATCAAAGTCTACTGTGGCTAAATACTGGAGATTTTAGTTTGAAAACTGTGACTATAATATAAATGAAAGTTAAACAGTTCTGTAAGTTCATTGCTTTTGCATTACAGAAATGTGTTCATGCGAATCGATAAACTCACATTTGATGTTTTGTTTCATTTTGGAGTAAATACATTTAGACAGTTTGTGTGGGTCTTAAAGGAATACTTCACCAAAAAATTAATATTCTTTAATAATTTTTCCATCACAGATTTATATGACTTGTTTTCTTGACACAATCAAACATTTTTTCATAAAAAAATATTACAAATATTGTCTCCTAATATTTGTAAGTCGCTTTGGATAAAAGCATCAGCTAAATGCCTAAATGTAAAAATATCTGTCATATTGTATATATTTGTACATCCCAAAACTAAAACCAATAAGAGTTTTGGAGTAATTTAACTTTAAATCTCATTGGATCTCATTTTATCTTGTTCGATAAACAAGCCCAAAAATATGTTTTGTTTTTCATTTTCACACACTATTAGCTTATTTGAGTCATTTGTAGTAGTTTCATGATGGATGTATGTGGTGTTTAGAGCTTCAAGTTGGGACATATATCTGTTTATAAAGTGATGAGTTTTTTTGTGTTCGACTAAAGGAAGGAAGAAATTACATATATTTTAGTTTTTGGATGAACTTTACTGTAAAATATTTTCTTTCACATTAAACTCTCTCCAGATGTAAAAGTTGACTATACTGGCCTCAAAACGTCATTATAGGGTCCATGTAGGGTTGTCAGCGGGGGCGTCCCAGATGCCAGTGTTACCCCACCCACCCACCCACCCACACACCCCACACACCCCACACACACACACACTCGTCAGTGTTGTTACCTTATTAAAGCTGAATCAAGGTAACTGATCGGCCCATCGCAGACCTCAGGGGAGGGGCTTTGATGTTGGTGCATGAAGACAGGAAGGAGAGAGAGAGAGATGGCCAGCGAGATTACACCATGCTGTATGACTAACATGGCAAACACCCACGACCGTCTTCACACATGAATACACACACACAACAATCATTTAGACGCCTGTACAGATCTGTACATCAGTGTACATGCATTCATGTGAACACTTACGCTTGTGTACGTAACATTATAATTTATTGGCTTGTTTGGCTACTAGCAGCTTACACACACACATTAGTCTACTATATATATATCAACACGAAGAGTTCATTTTGACATAATTGCTGCTTCTATGCATTTGGAGAATCTTATTTACACAAATCATTTATCTCCGCTGATATTTCTGTTTGACATTTAATCAGCATGAGATTAGTAGCATTTGTTTTAGAAGTGAAGTGGTCATTTAGATGTAAAGAGAGCGATCTGGGTCTCGTTCACATGCTTTGATATAGCAGATGCGGTACTGATCATTTCTGTCGCTTGATAGATGAGAATTTGCCTCATTAATCATTGTCTTTCATATGTGCACGTGTGTATAACGGTACGTACTTTTGTAACATGGTTTGCCTTGAATAAATGATCTCTGTCTTTCTTTCTTTTAGGATGATCATTCCATGTTCTTCCAGTTTGGTCCGTCTATAGAGCAGCAAGCCTCTGTTATGCTAAACATCATGGAGGAATATGATTGGTACATATTCTCCATCGTCACCACCTACTACCCTGGATACCAGGACTTTGTCAACCGGGTGAGGAGGTTTCCTTTTTTACTGTTTGTTTTAGATTGACAAATGGGATCCATTTAATTACAGTTTGTTCTAAAGAGGTGACGTTTCCATTCATCCATCAGCGAAGAAAGAGGTTTCAAGTGATCTTGTGTCTCCTAAAGTAAATTCCTGTCCCGAATTTAAGTTTATAAGGAGAACAAGTGCTTCAGTGTCTGGTTTGTAAAATACTGTCGAAGAACAGCCACATAGTTAATTAAATGATCTTTATTTAAACTCATCTACAGTCTTAAAGGCAATTTAGTCTGTATTGGTCTTTATTTATACATCTCTTATATAGCTATAATGCAAACAATGTGTTTCACTTTGAAGTGTTTCACACTTATGTAAACTAGGGAAAGAAGAATGAGCAAAATTAACCCATTTGCATTTCTTAAACAAAACACCAGTGCTCACAAGACATCTAAAAACAGTGTTATTTTAAGTAAGTATAGGTATCCAGTGTTAGTTTTATGTAGAGTAAATGATATGGTGTGATGTAAATCATGGGGAGGTTTTTTTAATTTAATTTTCAATTATTTTAAATTTATTAAAAAACAGTAGCACACATAAAAGACAGAAGTTTATATGCTAAAAGAATTGTAGAGAAGGATAAATAGAATGTTTAAGATATATTAGAACGTAATGATACAAAATGTGGGTGATTTTTTAAAAAGATTGTATTTGTTAACGAAGATAATGCATTAGCTAACATGAACTAACAATAAACAATACTTTTACAGCATTTACTAATCTTAGTTCATGGTAATTTCAGCATTTTCTAATACATTTTTAAAATGAAAAGTTGCATCTGTTGTAACATTAACAAAGATGAATAAATAATGTGTAATGTTACTTTAGAGTACTTTCACAGTTACCTTTTAATTATATAATGTTGAAATACTATAATGTTTATTATTAGTTCATGTTAGCTACTTTTGTTTTACTAATGTTAACAAATATAACTTCATTGTAAAGTGCTACCAAAATATGAAATGGATGTGAAATAGTCAGAAACAAAATAAAGTACTACAGATTTTGGGAACTGTAAAATGGCGAGATATATTTTTAACTTTTATTTGAAATGTTTTGAAAGAGTGATTTACTGTATTGTTTTTGTAGATTTTGACCAACGGTTGTGGTCACAGTTATTTTGATTAAAAGCACTTAGAAACTGCAAATGTAAATCTAAGTACATTACAGGCAGATTTAAAACAGACAAACGCTGAATGTAACTCCACCATCTCTAACTGGTCCGGCTCACATCCTAATTCCAATATTCCGACTCCCACCGAGAGGCCAGTCGCTGCGCCGCTTGTCTTTTTTATCACCTGGAGTTTGCCAATGCTTCTGTCTCAAATAATGTGCAGTTCCTCTTCTGTTTTAATGAAACTCTTCTTCTTCTATTGAAACTAATGCTACTTTAACTATTAGTTTTTCAATTTCATCTCTATCTGTTTGAGTTAATCTTTCTTATTCATTCATCATTTATCACATTGGTCTTTTTTTCATTTCTGCTAGCTAAACAGATGTGTCTGACAGCTATGGGTTATGTAGTTGACCCTAGGATAGTTCACCCAAAATGTCATAATTTATTCATCCTCAAGTCTTTTTTTGTAAAACTCAAAAGAAGATATTTTGTCAGTGAGGGTCGGTGTTGTTTAATTACCAACATTCTTCAAAATATCTTGTTTTGTGTTCTGCAGAAGAAAGAAAGTCATACAGGTTTGAAATAGCATGAAGGTGAATAAATGATGAAAGAATTCCCTTTAAGGTTTTGTGTTTTTGTGCTGTTGCCTATTGGGAGAGCAGCATTGGTTCTGGCAATTCCAGATGTTGGATTTATGCCATTTCTCTCATTGTACCCTCATTGGTAAAGATTCCCCTCGTGTATATTTAGCAATGTGCGTTTAATAATACTGTCAGCACGATCACAAAGCTGTCAAAATCCAATTTTCAGCCACATGGAAATGTGCAAAATGCATCATCAGAATTGTGGGTACCATCATTTCATATTCTTCTAGTTCTTTCTTCGAGAAACTACTGTATGATCTCCAAGAACACGTGTTAGAAGTGTTATAAAGACGTAGAGTTTTATTTCTGTGTTCTTTAGTTTAGATTTGTTTCTTTAAAAATATATTTTAAAGGAGCTGCACAATTGTTGTTTTAATTTTACTTGTTTAAAGATGCGGTCAGACAGAGTATTTACTGTATGTAAACATTATAGATTGTCCACTTGGCTTAATACAAATAATTCAAATTGCTCTAAATATTGTTTTTTATATTTTTATTCATTTTTAGGCCTGTTGGTTATTTGTGGTGTATTATTTATTCAAACGGATGAGCATGACATCATATCATTTTGCCGAAATCTGTTGGAAGTGAAACTTTGCATGCTCAAAGCATAGTGTGACTGTACCTTCTAAATAAATAATTACCTTTCTCCATCTCTCTCTCTCCCTCCCACATTTTCTTTGTCACTCGCCCTTTCTTTCAACTCACTCGTGTCTTTTTATCAAGGTAATAAAAAAGAACAGTTTGGGAGTGTTGAACGCAGCAGGATGTGTGTTTGAGGACATGAAAGCTCATTGTCGTTCTCTTTGTTTTGCCGTCATCCAGATCCGGAGTACCATCGAGAACAGTTTTGTTGGCTGGGAGCTGGAAGAGGTTTTGCTGCTGGACATGTCGGTAGATGACGGCGACTCGAAGATCCAGAACCAGATGAAGAAGCTTCAAAGTCCTGTTATACTCCTGTACTGCACTAAAGAAGAAGCCACCACCATTTTCGAGGTGGCACATTCTGTGGGCCTCACGGGTTACGGTTACACCTGGATCGTACCTTCGCTGGTGACGGGGGATGCGGATACTATACCCAGTGTCTTTCCAACAGGTACGGATAAATGGGATAAAACTCTAAATATATTTAATTCATTTGACCAACATTTTTCTGTCTTCACGTCAGGTTTGATCTCCGTTTCCTACGATGAGTGGGACTACGGTCTAGAAGCTCGAGTGCGTGACGCTGTAGCCATAATCGCCATGGCGACCTCTACAATGATGCTGGACCGGGGTCCCCACACGCTGCTTAAATCTGGATGCCACGGTGCACCTGACAAGAAAGGAAGCAAGTCGGGAAACCCCAACGATGTGCTGAGGTGAGTCAGGCTTAGCGGGGTGCCGGGGTTCAAACGCTGACATCTGGGAGCTGTGATAACACACAGGCGCTCTTGCAGGCGTGTGCATGTTTACAGCATCTGCTCAGAAGGGCTTCCCAACTAATGGAGTGTTTTAAGGAGGTGAACAACCCCACACAGGTGCACAAACAAGCAGACACAACATGGATGGTGTTAGGCAGGAAAACAACCAGATGGCTTATTGGTGAAGACAGTGCTTGGTCTCTTTACTGTAGTATTTTCATCATTTTTTGGTTTGTTTGTACTTTTCAGATTTTATTAGTTACTTTTTAAATTCTGAACCTAAATGATTTAAGTTTATTCCCATCTAGGTTTTGGTTTATACGTGGTCGGAGACAGCTGCTCGGAGGCGTTAGTAGGTTATCACCAAGCTTTAGAAAAAGATTTTGATATATTTTCTAAACTAATATAACATCTAGTTGTCCGTTGTTGGTTTGTATATTCTGATAGTTTATCCAACATAAACTTGGTTTTAAGTCATTTGAACTGTTTTTACATTATTTCAGCTCATATCAAGTCATTTCAATTTGTAAAGCCAAGTTGAATGGACTTCAACTTATTTTTTTACAGTGTATATGACTCTTAAAAGAATATATTTTGAGAGATGTCTCAGTGGTTGTCAATGTTGTTTGATTATCAACATTCTTCAAAATATCATCTTTTGTGTTCCTCAGAAGAAAGAAAGTCATACAGGTTTGAAATGACATGAGGATGAATAAATGATGAAACAATAATTATTTTGGGGTGAATTATCCCTTTAAGACTATACCATGGGCAAACTTTAAGCTGTACTGTACCTTTAAGAGAAAGAAAGAATAACAGTGGTGAACAGACGTTCAATTCCAAGCTACTCATTATTAAAAGTGGTTAAACCGCAGCCAAAACCAGATAGCTAGACTACATGCCAAAGTACAAATAAAAAGTAGAGTTTATTGAGATCATGAGATTTGAGGTAACATAAAAAATAAGTGTACATTCAAGTGTTTTAAATCAATTCTTGTAGCGGTGTAAGATGTGTAAGATGCGACTTTAGTCCAACCAAAGAAGCTTATTACTGAAAGCTCATCTATTATAAAAACAGCTGAGCTACTGTCACATTACAGCAAAATTAGTACCATCGCTTTCACTTGATTTCCTCCCCAGCACTGGATAGGAAGTGTATTATTGCTAATGTGTGTCTGCAAGCTGAACACCTTTCACTTCTCTTTCCCCATTACATCTCCTCTGACATTCAGTCCTCGCCCACGTGTCTGTACCGGCCCGGCTGTTATTTTTTATCTGGGAAACATAAATACCCATCATACAAAAGTGAGCTTTTCATCTGAACAGCTCTGTTCTTTCCTCGTACCGTTATTTGACATTTGCTATTGAGGGGCATTGATTCCTAAGTATTAATTAGCGTTTAGGCTCGGTCACACTCTCTTTTAGCCAGTCATTTGATCTGCTGGTGAGGAGTTAATTGAATGCTAGAGGCAGAGCGGGATTAGCAAGCCGAACGAACAACAGTGGCAGCCGGGCTAGTGTTTTTTATTGTTTTTTTACAGTTTCCTATTCCTGTTGGTCTTCCTGTTTCTATTTCCTGGATTTCTGGCGTACTGTACGCACACTTTCTTGTCCTCTTTTCATTCATCAGCCTCTCTCTTGTTCTTATGTTCTTTTGTGTCTTACAGACAAGCAATTTGTTAAATTGCAAAGCGTAAAAAATCCGCAGCCAATCAGAACAGCGTGTGGATGAGATCACCGCGTTCGCTCGTGACACGCTGCACAGAAAACAAGCGTGAAACTCTTTCATGTAGCTCAACTGGTAGAGCGTGACGGTGACATCGCCAAGATCATGGGTTTGATCGCCAGAGGAGATTTAATCTAATAATTTGCATTCCTTGAATATCTCTAGATAAATTTCTGGAAAATGCATTAATGTGAAAGTAAGACTAAAATCACAGATTTTTAAGACTACTTCACCCAGATTTACAGTGTTTCCCAACTTTTACAATACACATCTACCTGATTCTTGCATGTTTGATGTTGGATATACGAGAAAGAAGAATGTCAGTCTAGTGAGATTTTATTGTGAGTGGTGCTGTCTGGTACAACACTAAAACTTAAAAACATGCCTATCGACCAAACGTCACGTCTTACCTGGTTAAAGCTTCAATCACAACAAGGACGACTATGATAACTACTATAAAGTTTTACAAATAAATGTATGTTTTACAAAAAGATGAACAGTATTGTTGTGATTTTTTTTCCAAAAAAACACAAAAGAAAATTGACAGACAATCAAAACCCAAAATTTCATTTTGAAATGTAAAAAGTACAGCACACAATCGTAGAATAAGCAACATTTTTGTGCGATGGTGTGGACAATAATACTGTTCTGTTATTGTTTTACAGTAGTTATCTTTAGTTTTTGTCCAGTGTTCTAGACGATAATATAGTTATTGTTTTAATTATCTTTATAGTTTTTGTTCATTGCCGTTGATGATAATGTAGTTATCGTTATTTATCATTATTTTTCTTGGTGAAAATGGGTAGAAAGACAATCCTGTTCTTCTCTTTTCGTATGAATCTTTTTTTAAAACAGTTGTAGTGTTGCAGTGGTGAAACAGTGGTCAGCAGTGAAATTTTTAACAATCCAATCACTTTATTTTCCATCTCTGCTATCTCTAAACACACTCTTTCAAATGCACAGCACTAAATGTAGATCCATTTTTCTAAGCTTATACGTAAGGAAGCACTTAATTTTATTGCTTCGCTTAAACGCAGGCTTGTGGATGCTACTTAATATATTTAA
>CM032796.1:18261523-18409780 GCA_019155185.1 Beaufortia kweichowensis
ATCTCCTGACCATTATTTTGTTTTTGTTTTCCCCAAGACAATTCAACTGTATGCATTAAAAAGTCATCATAATGGTTTTGTGACCAGGAGGCGGCCAGATTCCCATTTTCTATTGTGAATATAATTCGCTATGGCCTCTAGCAACAAACCGGCTTTCCTGCATTATAAATGTGTGGATGTACAGTATACAGATACAGTAGCGCTACAACTCTAGATACGCTTGTGCTCATACCTACCAAATATGGATGGTCTGACGTTTCCTCTCTTTCTCTTCAGGTACCTCATGAATGTGACGTTTGAAGGACGTAACCTCTCTTTCAGTGAAGACGGTTTTCAAATGCACCCGAAATTGGTCATTATTCTAATAAATAAGGAGAGGCAATATGACCGGGTGAGTATTTCCTCTCATTTGTGTCTCTTCATTGGTCTTTATCTTAATTCAAGGTTGCAGTAATCCTCACATTTAACTTCAACTACTCCGATCTGAGACACTTAAACCTCGAGAGCCTCTCATCTTCTACTCTCATCTTGCCCTCTTTGCCCTTTCACAGGTTGGAAAATGGGAGAACGGATCTCTGGCGATGAAGTACCACGTGTGGCCTCGGTTCGAGCTCTATTCGGACGCAGAGGAACGCGAGGATGATCACCTGTCCATTGTTACGCTGGAGGAGGCACCGTTTGTTATTGTGGAGGATGTTGACCCTCTCAGTGGCACCTGCATGAGGAATACAGTACCCTGTAGAAAGCAGCTCAAACTCCAGTGAGAAACGATTAATCATTCATTTTTACCGCAGATATTAGTGTAGTTGAACTGATTGAGAAATGTGATGGCTGATAGATGTCTTAGATAATAGATTCAGAATGGGATGAATGATATACTTAAAAAAAGTGATCGATTGAGAAATGTGATACTAGAAATATTAGATGTGTAAAGTTAAAGATGGAGAGGTTTGATAAGTGATGGATCAACAACTGTGGTGAATGAAAGATGAGTTCAGTGATTGATCAAGAAATGTGGTAATTAATAGATTGAGAATATAATTAGTGATATATGGCATGTGTTGGATTGAGAAATGTAATGAGTGACAGATGTGTTAGCTGATAGTGATGGGTGATAGATGTAATGGGTGATAGTTGATGTGTTTAGTGATAGATTGATAAAAGTGATGAGTGATGGATCAAATGTGATAAATATTAGATGCAATAAGTGATAGAACAAGAACTGTGATGAGTAATAGATGTGTTACATGATAGACTGACAGATGTGATAAGTGATGGATGTGTTAAATAATAGATTTGGAAATGTGATGAGAGATGGATGTGTTAAATGATAAACAGAATGTTTGAATGGGATCCAGCTTCAATCTTGACCAAAATCACCTGGTAATACAGTTGGGTCCAATAGTCTGGGACAACGTTAAAAACATCTCATTTAAACCTGGAAAGACTGTTTTACAGTATTACAAAAGAATGATTATTAAACACATACAGTTCTGTACTATTTCTAGGTCACTAGTCAATGAATTTGTGACTCTGACCGTGTTAACTTCTTTCTACAGAAGATTAGATTTCCTCTATTCCATTGAAGCACACAAGATAACGTGTGCGAAACGATCCGATATTGATGTGAAATATTGTGGTCATTGTTTTGATCTCTTGTAGTCGAAGCAGTGGTCATTGCAGTGGTCATTAGTCATTTTGATGTTATGTTGACGCATTGATTGATTTCTTTACACGATTCATTACACAGTACTTTGATCAAGGAGTGAAGATTGTACAAGCGCTCTCTTCACTATTTAATAAAAACAGCTTCATGCTACAGTTAACATTAATCTTCTCACACTGTTTATTTTCCAACTGTAGAAATCAGACAGGAGATTCAGGGATCTACATTAAACGCTGTTGCAAGGGCTTCTGTATAGATATCCTCAAAAAGATTGCCAAGTCTGTCAAGTTCACCTATGACCTCTATCTGGTGACAAATGGGAAGCATGGCAAGAAGATCAATGGCACGTGGAATGGAATGGTTGGCGAGGTGAGTTTTAAAACGCTTTTAGGAAGAAAACTACTAATAAAATAATCTTCATGTCTTTTTGTCTTACCACATTATTACCATGAGTAAAAGTCTATTCATTCTGATGTTTGATGGACTGTGTGTGCTTCAACCAGTTGGGTTGTAGAAGTAAAATCCTCATTCATTTTTTTACCGTGGAGAAATTGATTTTTAACGATAGCATATAAACCTTTCAAGACAGACTGACTCTGAGGTTGTTAAGCGATGAGATATGCTTCTGTCTGAGTTCAACTTTTCTTTCAAAACTACACAACCCATAATCCTTCACACCAAAAACAAGATAAGCAACAACATTCCATTCCCACAAATCATTGTAAACCATGTAATTAATGGGTCTTTTATATCTGTCAATAAAAATCAATAAAAATTAATCAGTAGCTAGTGCCATTGTTGCTGATTTAATAAAATCATTTGCAGTGAATTATGGGATGCATAGTTTATTTGTCATAAAACAATTAATTTTTTTGCCTTAACCTTTTTACTGTAATTCATCTCATAGCTGATGGTGATGGCTAAAAATGTTTTTATAATGTTTAAGTAAATTTAAAAATGTGAAAAATAAATCTGTAGTAAATAGTAATAAAAAGTAATGAATTTGACATTTGTTTCTGCACAAATTTGCATCGACTTACTCGTGTATGCAACTGTCTTTTTTAAACTTCGACACCGATTTTATATTTTTAATAAAATGATCTGAACAGTGTGTCTAATCAGAAGAACAGATGAAAGAGCGAACGAGTGAAAGCTAGTGATTTTGCTCAACCTCAGGGGAAAATACAGCTGGTGCATTAATTCAGACGACAGAAACGCATTCGTTACCCAATCACATTTAAATCCACAGTTGGAAAGGATGTAGCACATGCAGTACAGTTCTCTTTCATTCTTACTCGCATGAGTACTCTTGAAACTGAAGCACACTGTGAGTGTTAGTAGAGAGAGACTTTCAGTAGCTCGCTTAATGGCTTTACAGGTTCAATGTAACGCTCAAACAAACAGCTAAATGATAGATTTATTCTGCACTTTTGCGTTTGCCAGATGCTTTTATCCAAAGTATCTTACAGAGCATTCAAGGTGTACGTTTTTATCGAACCCATGACCTTCATGTTGCTAACACTATTGAGCTACAGAAACATTATGATTGCCAAATTTAGAAAGATGAAGAATGAGGCTTTTTATAACACACAGTCATCATTAACTCTGTTTTGTCCCATTTTCTGAATCACCGGAGGCTTATTACATGTTATTCTAAATATACCTGGACATGGTTTAGGGTGACACGAAGGAGAAACGGCTATTTAAAGCTCCTGCGACCCGCTGTAGAAACTAACCTGATTTGATGTCTTCATTGCTCTCTTATTTCCTTCTTTGTGATCTTTTCATTTACCACCACTAATCTTTTTCTCTCACAGTGTTCTTGCTGTAATAAGAGAGAAAGCTGTACTATAACTTCCTCTCATTCGTTTTCAGGTGGTGCTCAAGAACGCCCATATGGCCGTCGGGTCCCTGACCATAAATGAAGAGAGGTCAGAGGTCATCGACTTCTCCGTGCCCTTCATAGAGACAGGGATTAGTGTCATGGTCTCTCGTAGCAATGGCACGGTGTCTCCTTCTGCCTTTTTAGGTATAGTATATATATCTGTAAAATTATCTATAAATGGGCAACTCTGGCATTATTGACGTGACATTATTAGTCAAAACTTAATATATTAAATCATCTGTTTATATTTTACTAAAGCCCTTTTGGAGAGTCCAGACATCAGTAAAATATCACTTATATTATCTGTTTTAAAAAATGAAACCATACATGTTCATTAATTTTTTAACGAATAACTGAAAGATAATTTGACTGAAAAAAGCTTCTGCTTCCAAACCACTTCCTGATCCTGATCCTGATTCTATTCACACACACAAGTGTAATGGGGTTCAACACAGATCTCAAATTCAAGTTTTTTCTTAACAAATAACCATCTCTTTATTTTTCCTCTCTCGTTTTCTGGTTCTCAGAGCCGTTCAGCGCTGATGTCTGGGTAATGATGTTCGTGATGCTGTTGATCGTTTCAGCCGTGGCCGTCTTCGTCTTTGAATACTTCAGTCCTGTTGGCTACAATCGCTGTTTGGCAGACGGACGAGGTGTGCAGACACGCACTAGTACAAACACACATACACAGAGCTGTCAAACACCCATACACCATTTGGTGTATGTCTAGTCATAAATCTCCTCTTTGAAGAAACCCAGGAGAGAGTTTAATCTTTAATTTTGAGTTATTACAGTATGTCTGTCTTAATATTAATGTAGCTACTGGTTTCCTGAATACATCTGATTTAAATCGAAACGGAATGGTCAAATTTACACATCTTTCTTTCACACTCTTCTCTTCTATCAGAGCCTGGTGGTCCATCCTTTACCATCGGAAAAGCTATCTGGCTTCTCTGGGGTTTGGTCTTTAATAACTCTGTGCCCGTGCAGAACCCCAAAGGCACGACGAGTAAGATCATGGTATCGGTTTGGGCCTTCTTCGCTGTGATCTTCCTGGCCAGCTACACTGCCAACCTGGCTGCATTTATGATCCAGGAGGAGTATGTGGACCAGGTGACTGGCCTGAGTGACAAAAAGGTATGAAATGCAACTGTGTTTTATTGCTATTAAAAAGAGAAGTTTGTATTGATCTAAATTATATTATGATCAATACAGATGTATTTCAACTTTAGTGTGTAAAAGAGTCATTATTTCTGAAAGATGTGTCACACGTGACTTGACTACAGATTTTCAAAATCAGATCAGATTTTAAAATACTAGGAAGAGATGCACTTGTGTATCAGCACCGATATTTAGTGGCTTGGTTTTGATAAAAACAATTGGCAATTTGATTATACTAGGAAAAAGGTCGAAGACAAAAAGGTAAACCCCACTTTAGTGGGAAAAATATTTTTCGCAAAATTTATATTTAATATACATACAGTATGATATGTAATATATTAATATAATGTATAATGTTCCCTAATAATACGTTAAATTGGCCTGTTGAATGTTAAATGGATTCAATCTATGAAATAATTGGATGATTTAAGTATATCTTAATGCATGGGTTTTTGAATTTTGTTAATTTAATGCACGCTTTAAATTGTGATCTGTTTTAATAACAAAAGTTCGGATAAGAGAAAGTGAGAGCAAAGAATAAATATCAGCATAAGTCAATAAAAGTTTGTTATATTGAACCCAGAAAAATCCTATAGATGCATCTTACAAAATCAGATTTTGTAAGTGGATTTTGCACACAGAAAAGCGCAGCAATGCGTATGAAACATGTTTGATAAGTACTATATCGCATGATTTCAACCCATGATCACATCTGGTTAGCAAGTGAATCGCATTTTTGCACTGAAATGTTATTTGCAAGAGTCTTTTATTATACTTCATTTATTATACTTCACAGTATTCACATCACAGTAATCACAGCTCTCAATACAGAGCATGTAAATCATTTTAATTTCAGTAATATCTTAATTAGTGTGAGAAATGACTCGCACAGTTTTGCATGTGACATAGTAATACTACTGTTTACTGTCCACCAGACTAATGACACTTATGTGCAAGCACATGCTGACCGGTTTTGTGGTAAATAGTTTTTTGCATCACACTCTTTGTGTGGAAATAATTGGGCTAATGTGAATTAGGCAACCGCTCTGAAACAGAAAAGAAGCGGAGAGAGCGCTGAAGCCTTTTAAATAATTGATGCTGTGAGATTTTGTGCTTTAAGACAAAAAAAGATCTGCTGTGTGTTTAAAGGTTTGGAGATGACAGCTCTCCTCACACTTTTTCCCTCGGGTGTTCATTGACACTGGACAACGGTTGTATCTTTTCCTTTTTCTCTCTCTTCAGTTTCAGCATCCAAATGACTTCTCCCCTCCGTTCCGTTTCGGCACCGTGCCGAACGGCAGCACGGAGAGAAACATAAGGAACAACTACAAGGAGATGCACAGCTACATGACCAGCTTTCACCAGAAAAATGTGAACGAAGCCCTTCATAGCCTGAAGACCGGGTGAGAAAGAGATTAAGGAAAATGAAGTGTAGGGGTGAGAAAGACGGGCAGATTAAGAGCTTGTGGGACAGGAGTAAGTACAGTGGGTGGGTGGGTGAACTCATGGCTGATAATAGCATCAAAATGAGGTGACTTACGGAGGGTTTGTTTGGAGATGTTGATTGTCTGGATGACGTGAACTGATGGCTCTGCTACCTGAAATCCTTTATTAAATAGTGTATATTAAAATAATCTCAAATAACTTTTTTATTAAATAGTTTGAAATTAAAACACATAGTATTCAAGCCCTAACAGTGTATTTTTTTTTAATGTGCATGTATTATTCAAGTTATTAAGTGACAAAATTCTGTCTAATAAAGTAATCTGTTCACTGTAAGAGGTCAAAGCTAAATTATTGAGTTATAATTGTGCCAAAAAGCAGTAATAAAATTTTTAAAAGCAGATGTATGTAGAAATCTGAAATCTAGTGGCCATTAGGTGAACTGCAGCCAGCAATTAAATTATACTCTTGCACACAGTTCATAGTGCCGCTAGTAAGTGAATGAATGTGGTTTACATTCGAGGTTATTTTGAAAGTTATCAAAACATTATATTAAATGTCACATTCTTTATATAACAATCAGTATACAAGCTTTCATAGGCAACCTAAGTTGTGGAAGGTCTTCTTTTTTAAGGTTTATTACGGTATGTTCACACACTGGCAATAAAAAAGCTATTAATACAAGGAAATCTCTACAGATATTCAATTTATAGGGAATAATTAATTATGTGTTTATGTCTTTATCAAGAGGAATCTTCGACATCATTTGAATGCATTACTCGTGTCTTTTCTGTTTTGTTCAGCAAACTGGATGCATTCATCTATGATGCAGCGGTATTGAACTACATGGCCGGCCGTGACGAGGGCTGTAAACTGGTGACCATCGGTAGCGGATACATCTTTGCCACCACAGGGTACGGCATTGCCATTCAGAAAGACTCGGGCTGGAAAAGGGCGGTGGATCTCGCCATCCTACAACTCTTTGGAGATGGTAAAGATCATCTGTTTTTTGGTGATTTTACTGAATAATCGTGATGAATTAGATGACTTAAAGGAGGAAATTCAAGTAGTCAATAGTTTTTTATTAGCGCTCACTGTCTACATTGTTTTAGCACCTGACGCACTAAAGGAATTATGCAAACTGCAACTGTTTAGTGAAATCAGCTCTCATCCCAAAATCTCACAGCTTGAGATTTCATTCAGTTAGTGCGCTTTTCTTTAAATGCTCTCAATGTGTCCCCGAGGCAAACAGTTTTAAAGAATCGTTGGCAAGAGACGACATGTGCCTACACCGCCTGACAGAATGCCAACAAACATGCCACAGAAATGGGTGTTAGATGCGTGAAAATCTGGCGTCCTGTCTTCTCAAGCATTCTTTGTCTGTGATTCACGTTTGGTCAAAGCCATAATAAAGCTTGTTTAATTACTTGTAAAATCATCGTCAAATAAATCCAGTACTGATGAATTGCAGGAGGAACTGCATCCACGATAGTAAAATCTTGTCTTCTGTCCTGTCTGTGTGATGGATATTGCTTTAAGTTTGCTTTGTGTCTGTAATTTGTCAGAAAGGAGATGAAATGTCTGCTTGTAAAACTCAGATTATTTTTCTGTTATGGCTATAATAGCAATAGCTCTGTACTAGATTGTGCAAAAAATAACTTTAGCAAGTTTAAGGCATTAATAAAGTCTTGTTTGACTTAAGAGCTTATAACCTATACGTGATCTGTTTTTTAGAGATCATCCCCTCCTACCCGAAAAGCATCTAAGATGACAGTTCTGATCACATCCAGGACGAAACATGCCCTGTGCCGCCCATATAAACATAAGCAATTCTAATCATTTTAGACATTATATTTTTAAGGAAAGTGGCATCTAAATATATTATTTATATGGGTAGTTGACAAATAAATATGTGACTGTTTCCTATGGTGTAACAGCAAAAATGTAGAAAAAAAATTAGAAATATACAAATAGCATGAGAGATTTATCTTCTTTGCTGGAGTTACAAATAGGATGAGAAGGATTTATCTTACTGTAATTGACTTTTGTTAACCACCCATATACAGTATAACCTAGTGCATTTTTGTGCATTTAAGTCATGTCAAGAAAGCATTCATACATGCACATCTGCATGATGCAACATTGAACATAAGTAGGAATTTTAAAGTGATATCGATGTGGTTACGTAATCCCACAAACGATTTAGAACCAGGAATAGAGTCTTATTTGCAAGTGTCAAGGGGGTGCTTGTGTTATCTCAAATGTATATTGCAAAGGCATCAACTGTGTGACATCTACACGCAGGTACACATGAAAGCACAGCGTGTAATCACCGCACACACATTAACGCTCATACGGGTGTCAGGTTTGTGAAGGATTAGAGGACCTGGTGTTAGAGACATTATGTGTGTGCTTGGATTTGTTGAGAGAGAAAAGTATGTTTATATTTGTCCCTAAAGACCATCTTCAGGGGTTTCGATTTTGATCTTGTCCCTCCTATGAGGACTGTCAGCCCCCTCGGGCTCCTTATTAGTGCTTGGATCCAAATAGCAAGTGACTCCCATAAGCAACGGTTAATGAGAGAAAGCTTCAGTGAGTTTGAGTTTAGACTAATCCATCCTGACAAATGGTACACGTCGCATGGACCGTAATTCGTTTACTGTGTGCAGTTAAATGCGAACGAATTCCTGATGCGCATTCTTCTCTCTTTCTGTGTTTGTAGGTGAGATGGAGGAACTGGAGGCCCTGTGGTTGACTGGCATCTGCCACAATGAGAAAAACGAGGTGATGAGCAGTCAGTTGGATGTAGATAACATGGCAGGTGTATTCTACATGCTGGGAGCCGCTATGGCGCTGTCCCTTATCACGTTCATCGCGGAGCATCTGTTCTACTGGCAACTGCGATTCTGCTTCATGGGTGTGTGCTCGGGCAAACCCGGCATCACCTTCTCCATCAGCAGGGTGAGTCATGTCTAATTCTCAACTTTTCAACAAAAGATGAATATTGTTCTGTAGACAGCAGTCGATTGAGTTTAGTTAGTTGTGTGATTGTGGTGTGAAATTGCTTCTGGGCTTTTTTTGTAAACATGAAGTTAAAGTCGAGTGACTAATATGCCTGTTTTAGTTGCTTCATTGTTTCCAAAGGATCTGTAAGTCGCTTTGGATAAAAGTAAAGGCCTAAATGTAAAATATTTGAGTCGTCTTAGCTAAAAACAACTTGCACTGACATATCTCAAAATATATCAGTGCCATTGTTGTGTTTCAAGATGCACACCAGTAATTTATTTTATAGAAACGTTTATACTGTATAAGATACTTAAATATTCCGATTTAACTAAGATCTACTCGTGGCTTAAACTAAGTCTGTAAAACAGCCCCTGTATTATCTAAAAAGAATCAGGGATCACTAAAACTTTTTAAAAACAAAATGTGACGAGTTTGTAAGTTTGCAGTTTGTTTTACGTTAGGTGTGTTGAACTGCAATTGTATTTTTTATACTGCGACGACCACAGATGGATTACAAGTGGATGTGCTTCCATGCTGTTATTTTCAACATTCGCCTCATAAAATGTTTTGAGAAAAGGCTTTCCAAAAGCATCAATGAGTATGTTTACATGCACAAAATACATGGATATCTATAAAAAAATCTGCTTTAAAGAAACTTTTTTATGTTTTCATACAAATTAATAACCGGCTACACAGAAAACTGTGTTGATGTTAAATTGTAGATTTGTCAAGTTTCTCAGTCCGCCTAGTACTTCTAAATCTGACAGATGTATTATTTTACCTCTTCTCATGTCTGTAGCAAATGCAACAAGAGCTTTTTATTTTGCACTTTCTACATCATCTGCGCAAGTCGAGAGAAGGTTTTTCTGCGTTACTTTACCGTTACAAATCCTGATGCATTGAAAATAGCATGCACTAGAAACCCATTTTGTGCATTAGCAACGTTTCAACATCGGATGACTTTAGCTAACAGGCTAAAGCACAAGAACCCAATTCCAAACATCAGACATGAAATCTGGTCTGAAGCATTTAGAGTAAAATCATGATCCACATAATGGCGAATATATGTATCAATTACCGAATTGGCAAGTAATTCAGAAATAAAGCATGAATTAACCTGTGTTTGTGAATGAAGACAAAAAACATAAGAAATGATTGCTTGATTTGGCCAACAGTGCTCTTTATATTTATAAGTCACGTATGTATCTGGAGGTCTTTGACAAAACGCGATGAGTCAGAAAACCGATTTTCTTACTAGATGTATTTCCCTTTGAGATGTAGATAAGTGCTTGAACACAAGCAGGGTTACAGTGGATTGGGTAAAAAGAATATACAGTGAATAGAGAAAAGGCGCCAGACAAAAAGAGGAAAAAGCACCACTCAGGAGAAAATGGAAGAAAGAAAAAGAAATGAGATAACGCGAGCGGAGAATATGTTCCAGCCCAATCGGATGGAAGGGTCAGGAGATGAATGAGAATAAGAGGTACGCTGGGAAAGGATGACCTGAGTTGAAAAAGACAGAAGGTAGAGGAGATAAGAGGAACATAAAGGAAAAGAAGAAAGAAAGGAAGGCACACCAGAGTGAGTTTACACTTAGAAGCGTGACGGGAAACATTTCTGACATGTTGACTCACTGGAGGGGTGGATCAGCGGTACAAGAGTGACCTTTAGCCTCTGGATTCTTTCTTTTCTTCTAGTAATAATCATTCTTAAGGGTTATTATGCATTAAACCACCTCTGTTAGTCTGGATATAAATAGCGACACCCAACAATTTATAAAAGATAATGAAGTGTTTTGACTCCCAGCCAGTTTCAGACATGCCATTAAGAAATGTGTTTGATAAAATATAGCCCAAAGTACACAGATAAATGGATTAAAATTCAGTAAATCTGAATCACTGCTAAATGAGCGGGAGAGGTTTATTAGAGTATTGTGTCATTAATTTGTCACGGCAGTGATGAAGGAGACACTGAGTAGACACAGCGGGTGTCGGCTGAATTTTAATCACATTGATTGAAGACATTGATGGGCAGTCAAAACCACAGTGTTTCTGCAACCCTGTCAACCTGTCCTCATCAATCACAACTGCACTTTCATAAACTCTATTCCCTTTTATTCATCCGTTGGTGTCTTTGTATATGGGTCCCTAGTATGTATTTAGACACTTAAAGAAACAGTTCAGCAAAATATAAAATTTTATTCATCGTTTTCTCACCACATGCTGTTTCAACCCCTAATGACTTTATTTCCTCTGCAGGACCCAAACGGAGGTTGTTTAATGAATATCCAGTCGGGTGAACTCAATACATTGGCAGAACATGGTGATTCACTTGAACATTTAATGAACCGTCAGCGAAAATGTTCATGTGGTTCACTGATCTTTTTCCATGTGCTTTGATCGGTTTTGGTGAAGAGCAAGATGTATAGCAATCTAACAATAGAATTGTGTCGGGCACCATTGCTCTTCTGTGCGCTTAACTGTGCAAGCTCACGTTCAATATTAGTTCATGTGATAAGTTACATCTGTCTGTACCTCTTTACTTTAAATGATCATGTGGTCTGTTATCATTTTATGCAGAGCGATGATGATGATGATGCAGTTGGTTTGATATTTTGTAATCTACTGCAGTATGTAACTTGACCTGACAACTGTCACTGCACAGTACACTATTCGAATGGTTAAATACATCTATTATATCCTCCTGTGGATCGGTGACAGTTAACATGTTTAGTGTCCAAGTGTTTGTGAGTGGTTTTACAATGTACTAATCCCACATTTTCGTCTCCTCTCCTTTGTTTTGTTTTCCCTTCTTCATCTATCCAACAGGGCATCTACAGCTGCATCCATGGTGTTCAGATAGAAGAAAACAAATCGGGACTTAACTCACCATCAGCCACTATGAACATGAATATGAACAACACCCACTCCAACATTCTCCGCCTGTTGCGCACTGCCAAGAACATGACCTCCGTGCCCGGGGTCAACGGTTCACCCCACAGCGCGCTGGACTACAGCCATCGCGAGTCGGCCGTTTATGACATTAGCGAACATCGGCGCAGCCTGGCGGGCCACTCCGACTGCAAGCCTCCACCACCTTACCTGCCGGAGGACAACATGTTCAGCGATTATGTAAGCGAGGTGGAGAGGACTTTTGGGAACTTGCACCTGAAGGACAGCAACCTGTACCAGGATCATTACCTACATCACCATGGGGGGACGGGATCCGAACTGGCTCTCGGTATGTCGGGTCCCCTGCCTAACCGACCTCGTAGTTTAGGAAGTGCCAGTTCATTGGAGGGTGGGTACGATTGCGACAGCTTAGGGGGAGGGGTAGCGCCCATCTTCACCACCCAGCCACGGCAGTCGCTGACACACCGGAACAGGGAAAAGTTTGATCTGATTGCAGGTCACCCAACCCAGTCAAGCTTCAAGTCCGGCCTGCCCGATCTGTACGGAAAGTTCTCCTTCAAGGGTGGGGCATCCAGTTCAGGGTTTATTGCAGGACATGACAGGTACTGCGGGGGTGGCGGGGTGGGTTCGGGAGGGGACGATGGAAACATACGCTCCGATGTGTCCGATATTTCCACCCACACCGTGACCTACGGCAACCTCGAAGGGCACGGCAAGCGACGCAAGCAGTACAGGGACAGCCTAAAAAAGAGACCCGCTTCTGCCAAGTCTCGTCGCGAGCAGGATGAGATTGAGCTTGGCTTCAGGAGACGTCCCCACCACACTATCCATCATCATCACCACCACCATCCAGCAACACAAGCACACCGCTCAGCCACACCGCCAGTGGAGCGCAAGAGTCAGAGAAGTGGTAACTGCACCTCTTATCTATTCAGAGACAAAGAGAATTTGAGGGACTTCTATGTGGACCAGTTTCGAGCCAAGGAAGGGGCATCCCCATGGGAGCATTTGGATTTAAGTGACGTTCCAGGAATGGGTGGGGGCGGTTGTGGTGCTGTAGTTAGCGGTGGTGGTGGTGGGGCAGCGTGCACTAGCTTGGTTCCTATGGAAGATTTCCTGAAAGGTAAATCCAAGAAGACAGAGTGTATGGGTGGAATGGGAGGAGGATCACCTGGGCAACAGGGTCATGCATGTTGGGATAAGGGGATCGGAGGGGTGGGTGGGTTGGCCGGAGGGGATTGGGAATGTCGGAATTGCCACAGCGGAGGGGTTGGGGGTGGAGGAAGCAAGCCAGTTTGCATGCATGGGGGAGGTGGGGGCTATCCAGCTGCTGGGGGAGTCGGGGGATCTAGTGGCGGAGGGAGTGGACAAATCTCGAGCCGCCCTAGTTCAGCCACTTGCAAGCGATGCGATTCGTGCAAGAAACCGGGCAACTTGTATGACATCAGTGAGGACAACCACCTCCTCATGGAGCAGATCGGGGCCAAGCACCCTCTGGAGAGCGCAAAGGGAGGGGGAGGCGCAGGGGCCCAAACCCAGGTACAGAGGCGAAAATTTGGCCCGGGCGGTAAGGTTTTGCGCAGGCAGCATTCTTACGACACATTCGTAGAGCTGCAGAAGGAAGGGGCAGGCAGGATGGGTGGGTTTGGAGGTGGCGGAGGGGTGTCCGTGCTTCCTCCGCCCCGAAGTGTGAGCCTAAAAGACAAAGACCGCTACATGGAAGGCGCGAGCCCCTACGCCCAGATGTTCGAGCAGTATGCGGGAGGGGATCGGGAGACAAGCTATTTTGCCGCTGGGGACAGAGGAAAGGGTGGGGGTTCGTCATTTAGCTTATTCCGTGGGGGTGAAGGTGGGTTGCATCGTCGCTCCGTGGGCGAGAGAGACATGAGGGACAGGGATAGAGGCATGATGGGAGGAGGTGTGGGCGGTACCCGAGGGGTCGGGACTTACTCCTTGTCTAAATCTCTCTACCCAGATAAGGTGAACCAGAACCCATTCATCCCAACCTTCGGCGACGACCAGTGTCTATTACACGGTGCCAAATCGTACTACGTCAAAAAGCAGCAGGCGCAGCCACAGCAGCAACAGACGCCGCAACAGCAGCAGCAGCAGCTCCTCAACAACAGTCGGGCTGACTTCCGGGGCTCCATGGGGGTGACTTCCTATTTGCCTGCCTCTGCCACCTCTGGGGTGTTGTCCAACGTGGCCCCTCGCTTTCCCAAGGAGCTGTGTCTGGGCGGGCCTCTTGGCAACCACCACGGCGGAGGACCTAGCAACAACAAGCTGCTGTCAGCGAGGGATGGGTTAGGAATGGGGCAAGGACAGAGACCGTTTAACGGTTCGAGCAACGGACATGTTTACGAGAAGCTTTCCAGTATAGAGTCTGATGTCTGAAGAGGGGAGTCAGAAGCAGATAGATACACAAGAGAAGCCAAAGGACATGTGGAATGACAAGAGAGAAACATGAAAAGGCAGTGTGTAATTAGTACTTTCATGCTTAGAAAAGAAGAGGAAAGCGGGTGTAAGGAACTGACTCATGCTTTAATTAAGTGGATGATGCGCTGTCAAGCATACGTATGTAAATAGAGAAAGAGGACCTGCCCACTGTTCAAAGGGTGAGATCAGGGGAAAAACCTGTCGATTCCTCTCTTTTATTCTCTTGTTTTTTATTTGTATATCCCACCATGTCCCGGCTCCAGCCATCAAAACGGCAGCCAATCCAGCTCACAGATGGGGACAACCATGTACAATCCTTTGTACGATCGTGGATGGAAATCAATTACTGTTTTTAAACAACAGGGTAAAACTTACAATAATTGTATTGATAATGTTCTTGATAATAATATCATTATATATTATTACAATGTTTATGATGTTCCATTTGGGCTTGATTTATGGGTGTTTTATGCTGTTGCATATTTGTACTGTAGTTTCAGTTATTAGTTCTTGACAAATCACTTTGCGGGAGGCTTATCTGATTTGTTAATTGAGCTTTTTTTGATCGTCAATTGAGTTGTAGACGAACTTTGAATCCATAAGGTTCTTTATTATTGATTATTTTGCCAGTATGGAGTGCTGTAAAATGTGTGTAAAAGGCATGATACTTGCAAAGTACTTCAGCTGTACTTGAGATATCATTGTGAAGGAAATTTATTGTTATCTTCTTATTTTATACTCTTTGGTTTGTCAGACAGGTATCGGTTTAATACGCAGCACATTATGTGCCTTACAGAATACCACATTTACAGGTCATATTGCCATGGTAACTTTCTGGTCACTGCACACAGTTTTCTCATTGGGTGATTCATATTATTCTGAAATTGTCCTTTTAATGATATAAGCGCCGATATCCAGCGTTAATTAGACGTACGCCAGCCCGAATGCATTCATAGCTTAATGTTAATCTTGAGGACAGCGTTCTAAAGAAAACAAAAGAAATCATCATTCAAACAGGTATTGCACAACACTGTACAGGTCACAGTTTTATCCCTGAGAGTCGAGCCGTGGGGCGTTACGTTTGTAGCGTGTGTTTTATTACAAATTACCACAACAAAAATGAACTGATTCATGTATTTGTCCCCTATCTCTAAAGAAGATCAAGCAGCAAAATAAACCAGTGTCACGGATTTGTTTCCTTTCAGAATGCAGTTAGTTTTGGATACATGTATCTTTACTTTTCACAGGGTTGTGCAAGATGAAATACTTTTGTTTTTCGACAAATGCTTGCATTTTGTGTAAATATTTAGTTTTTCACTCTGTACATTGATCAGACAAAAAGGATGTAACTTTAACAGGTTTAGGTTTTCACACATAGATTAGATGATATTTTAAAGTTAACTTTGCTGCAAACAACGTGCCCAATGTTGGTTTTCAATTTTAACAGCCACTTGTAAGAACCGAGGTACTGCTCAGGAATTTTGGTTGGGCAAAACAAACATATCACTGAAGTAAATTGCCTAATTACCTGAATGATTAAGCTCATTTAATTGGATAACCGTGGGCCATATAAGGTTTATTTACCAATAGTTTTTAAAGTCACTGTTAAACTCGGGCTGTCCGATGAAATGATCTCTCTTTGAACTTCTGGCCCACAGCGTAGATAAAATCCTTTACTTGAAATCTTTTCCTATTTATTGATGATTTTGTTTCTACATTTTCTTCGTAAACGAACTGTTAGCCAAACAGATCTCCAGTTTAAGCACAATCTTTCTAATATTTGGTTTATAATTGATGTATCGCTATGAATTTGTGAATTTTTATCTTAACTTTTTGCCACATTCTTTTGTCTTTGTGTGAAAGTTTGTGTTTGATGAAGAGCCTGCATGTCTTTTACTTATTTATTGCCATACTGTATCTTTAGCGTTTCATACATTAATGTCGATTTAGATATCATGCCTGCTCTTTGTTGATGCGATGTGCGCATCGTACAGGCTCGGGGTGATACAGTAGCTGTGATTTTATTGAAATGATAAGATGATGAACATGGACATGTATGGAAAACAAGGCAAAACCTTCTTCACATACGGTTTGATGTTATCAGGCAAACCCAAAATTTGGGTGAATACAGGAACATTGCCATCATTTAAGAATAACTTTTAAAGTTTTATTTTCATTTGGACATCTACGCATGGTGTTAAAAATCCCCTTAAGATTCTTTCAACTTGATCTGCTTTACTTGTTTTAGTTTTCTTTTGTAAATCTTAAAGATTTTTAAAGTTGTACAGGAGAGTCGGATCTACAGTAAAATAGTACTACTGTACGTAAAGGAGCTTTTGTTTGATTGTGTTTATGTGAGTCTCGAGACGGTTGCCTTTGCTCTTCCAGAAAAGCTTTCCAGTTTTATATAACATTTCATTTGGATTCACACTTTAAATATGTGGCCTTGTTATAGCGTTCTGATATCATTTGATAAATAACGATTTAAAGTGAAGCGACAGAAGATACAAGGAGTCGGATAACAAAGAGGGAACGATAGTAGCCAGTGTTATTTCAGTGTTTTATTCCTCTTATTCATTCTTCTTTTCTTAATGAATGATAGGATAAGAAGCAGTATTTTTCCTCTCTTTGATTTGCTTGTCATTTGAGCCCTCATGTACCCTCCCCAGGATGATATGTCACATTTGATTGTACGTGTATCTGAATCCATATGCTTGATTACCTCTGGTGCGAGTTGGCATGTGTGCGCAGGTGTTTGCGTGTGTGTGTTTGCGTGTGTGTGAAAAGGTAACAGAGCACAGTGCAATGGGTATCTATTGTTACGTCTGCTGTAAATAATAATGTCCCCTTTCCACAGCCTTTTAATATATGAAGACAAATATTTAAAATATTGAAATTTGAGATACATTTTTGTCTGGAAGATTTTTTATAGCCACAAGTTATTAGAGCACTGCACCAGGAACACGGTGCCATTCTAATAGCATCCGAGAAGCAGAATTGAAGACAAATCCACATCTTTGCCGTCTTGAATTCTGTCTTTCTTGTGGTTTGAACCACTTCTTTTAAATGTTACTTAAGGTTCGCACTTGTACAGATTCTGTAAATATGACGAAACTGTTTCTTTTTTCTGTTTTTGTATAGAGAGAGATTACGTGTGTTAAGACTACAATAATAATTTAATGAGACATTTCACAATACTTAAGCTATTGAGAATACAGACACAGTGTGAAAATAAGTGCTAAGATATATTCTTCTGTCTCTTTGTACAAAACAGTGTTGACTAATAACAAAATAAATGGGAGAGATCTCAAGCCTCGTGGTTCTTGTGTCTTTTCATGCAGTACAGTTTTTCCTGCATCTTGTCTCTCCGTTTCCCCAAATAGATACTGTATTCTGAGTTTGATGTGATGAATGTGAAAGTTACGGAACAGATTTCTCTTCTTTTTATGTTAGTCTACATTGACAATTCTCCACCAGCTTAGTTTGGATTCGTGACATAAGGCAGGGCGGAGGAAACGTGAATGAGATCTTCTACTGGTGTTGCCGTGGATACATCTGGTTCACTGCATCACGAACAAATTGCGAGCAAAGTACTGATGTCATTGCGCTGAATTCATCACATTTTCTGTACAGTATCTATCGATTAATGTCAAACATCATCAGTCTGCTTACTGATTCCTGCGTTTAATCATGTGGCTGTGATATAGGCTGGGTATTTTTAAAGTAAAAGCTGTTTATTTTAAAACCATTTGCAATTGAATATTTCACAAACCTACTCTTTCTATTCCTGTCTCACTCCCCCACTCTCTCTCTCTCTCTTTCATTCCCTTCTTTCTTTCTCACACGCTCCCTCAAGCAGCCAATCACAGAATACATTGCAACACATGTAACTATTTCTTGACAATTAACTGTTACCTAGCAACTGGATCTTTAGAGAGAGAAAGGGAAAGATTTGTGGAGTGTACTGTGTCTTGGTTTGGGTGATACAAAGAATCAACATATGAAATAGAGACGGCAAGTGCAGATGATGTGAACACCCACACATGTGTCTGTGTACACGAGAGAGAGAGAGAGAGAGGGAGAAATCTACAAAAATGATAGGATAGTGACAGCTCGATAAAAACGAGAATAAATTGGTTAATTCTCTACCTGTGCAAGAAAGAAAAAGAATAGGGAAGAAACAAAATATTGATGAAACGCTTGCAGAAAAGAAAAACATTTGGTGCAGCCTTCTATTCAGTGAGACAATTCATGTTCAAATGGTTTTACACAACCCACAATTTACAGACAGATTGATTCTGCTTGTGTTTCATGAATAACCCCCAATAATTACTTTCAGGAATACACAAAGAGCTGCAGAGAGAGAGACACAAACAGACCCACATATTGCACACTTGAGGTCTGTTAGTGATCTTGATAAATGCTCATATAAATCATGATGATCAGAAGCACAGGCCTCCAGACCTTCCTGCTAAACTCACACAACACTGACACCATGTGGACGTAATAGAATCATTGACTTTAAAGTCAATTGAGTAGCATTAGGTTTTTATCAGCTCTTTACAAGATTCCATTGTGATTCTTATCGTTACATAACACATCTAAGTCCATCATGTGTAATAGAATAGCATGTGTTTACCAGTGATTCTTATGAGATGTTTATAATGGAAAATCTGTTACACGAAACTCTTCATGAGATCAGTATTCTTTGAGAAAATAGATAAAATTAATGTTATAAATAAAAGTAATGTTATTATTGCAATTGGGTCCAAAAGATTACTAAGAAAAATGCTTCTATTTTGTATATACAAAATAAATAACCAGACGAACAGTTTGAGTAAAAAGTTTAATTTAAAAAAGTGGATTTCAGAATTCAGTATGACACTTTATTAACTATATTAACAGCATTTACTCAAACTGGTTTAGTCTCTGTAAATTTGTGCAAAACTTAATGATCCATGTTATCTCAGCATGAGCTGAAAGTGTTGCAAAAGACATTTTGTGTATTTTAATGCAAGGAAGAAGATTTATTATTTTAAGAAATAAATTACATTTCGAAACCTGCAGTATGTTCACACTTCTAGAACCCACTCTTGCACTCTTGATAAAAAAGAATTGTGCTTTACAATGCTACAGAAGAACCTTTTTTGGCTTTATGGTTCCATAAAGAACCTTCAACATCCAGAGAACCATTTTTTACAACAGCTTCTTTGTAATGGAAGGTCATTTGCATTGTAAAAAGATGAGAAAATGATTCTTTCAACAACTTTAGCTGAAATGGTTCTTCTATGAATAACCTTTTAAAGTAGGCTTCCTTTATTTTCAAGAGTGTGATATGCAATACGAACTATTTGGTTTCCTATTTGAGTGCAAATCCTCAATAAACATACATAAAATTACATTTTAAAATGTTTTAAAAGACGTGTTCTGCCACAAACATACATGGTTTTCTGCCAGTAAACTTCGACGAAAGGTTCTCCACAGATCTGATGTTTTTCAGGTTCGTCTTTGTTTCTTCTTGTTGGTGAAGACAGTTTCATCATCTGGAGTCTGTTTTTTCTCTCAAGCTTTTTGCGATGTTTAAACCTGTTGGGAAGGTTTTCCACGACCACACATTCACAGTCCAGCGGCTTTCCGCCAGGAAATTTTAATAGTACTTTTGAGATCGGATTCTGTACGAGTGCCACAAAATGATGTATGCCCATTGTGTAGTCGGTAATAATCTATTATAAATATGTTTATTTTGCATGCCTGAAATGTAAAATAAATGTTATCCTTAGAAGAAAAGCAGTGATTCCCAACCGGAAATAGTCCAGTACGTGTATAGGCAAACATATTGTAGATCTGTAAATACAGTTTATAATCATTTATAGATTAAAATAAGAGTCGATTCTTTTTTTCAGTTGTGCTATTTATTAAAAAATGTGCAACGTCTGCAAGTTTTAAACATTTGTGTAGATAACACTTGAAGCTGCTTTTACCCAAAGTATTAATATTACGTTGTAAAATGATAATTTGAGAAAAAACATTACTCTCTCTCTCTCTCTCTCTCTCTCTCTCTCTCTCTCTCTCTCTCTCTCTCTCTCTCTCTCTTAATGCACACAAGTTTTTTTCTCTTCTCTTCACAATGTTTTCTACCTCTCACTTTCACTCGCCTTAACCTTTGCTTTCTCATTATTCACTCTCACTCTCTTAATGCGCATCACCCTGTTGACAGGACGCACCACTCGAACCAAGTGCCGCCGCGGATACTTGGCCTGGCTCGGCCCCGCCCCTTTCACACTCTGAGGCGTCTCTTTGCCATCTTCCTCTCCCTCCTCACGGTAACCATGATGACGGAGGAAGGGTTCCAGGGTTGCTAGGCGATTGTTAAGGTCTGTGATTCTCTTCTGTAAATGGGAGACTTCTCTGAAGAGATCATTTAGGGACTCCGAAAGAGGACGAACCCTGTGGAGAATCACAGACTGGATGAGATTGTGTGCATCTGTATGTGAGAGAGAGAGAGAGCTTCATCTTTTTTTCTCCATTTCGATTACAAGGGCATAATTGAACTGCAATAAAAAGATCAATACTTAGCACAAAGCTGAAAATATCATTTGGTGTAAGGCCACTCAGCCTGCATACTTAACATTACAAAGAAATGAAAATCAATGTCACGTATTATCTGTGCGTTTTCACCTTCATCCAGAATTGGGTTTTCAGCAAGTCAAAGAATATAAATTAACAGGACATAGTTAAATATGACAAGACTCGACCTCTGTTTCTCCTGCCTCGCAAAATCTGGAAAGGTCACACAAATGTTGCCTCCAGGTGTGTTAAAACGCTCGGTGTCATGGGATGGCCAGTTTTTGTGAGTCATAATGTGACAACAGCCCAATCCTGCTGCTTCACGATCAACAACAAAAAGGAAAATAAGGCTGTTTCTCGACAGCTCGAACTTTATCATTGCTCATCTGGACATCTGGAGTCTTTTCACAGATACACTGAAACTATCTTCTTCCTGGCATCTGCCTTACATTCCCTCAAGCGCATCCAAAATCCTGCCAGTCAATGCGATTCACATTTATCTGGAAGGATTTTAGTGCAGCGTGCACAATGAAATGTTCAGCTTGAAATTTTCACTGCAGCTTTTAAAACATGATGTGCATATGGTGATATCTTCCTAAACAGCACTATGGATTGATTTTCCTTTTTTTATTAAACCTCTTTACACATAACGTCACACAACAATGTTATAGTTTTAGTATCATGGTTGTTGTGTATTCTTAACTATCTAAAAAAAACTATACAAATGGTTTCCATGGCAAATATCATTATGGACGATCAGCTGTTTTCCCATTGGGTTTTGTGCCTTTATCTATTAGGATTTCTGCTGGTTCCCATCCCCCAGATAACATCCCATTACATTACCAGTAGACCCACAGAGAGCATTAGTTTCCATTAACACCACGACAATTCCCATTACAACTCTTAAATCCATTATAATTTCTGTGATGTTTTTTTTTATTTTGTCTCTTGTAAGAAACCATCTGCTAGAACATAAACAGATTGTTTTATGTATTCCAGTATAATAGTATTTTGCTTATTATCATGTTGTCTTATTTCTGTGCCTTTGGCAGCTTTAATGCATTCTCTGCATACCTTTATGATAAATCAGTCTGTGTAAGTGAGATACTGGATAGCTGATAAAATAAAATGCTGAATCTAAATGACATGATTTCATTTAACATGCCAGTAGCGCGTCCCTGAGGAAACTCGAGTGATCTTTATGAGAACACAGTCTTTAAGGCTAAAGCTGCGAGACCGATTAACTGCAGACTTCAGAATAACTCGTCTCCCAAAGGCCATTGCATTGCTTCTAGATTCTTATAGAAAACTATGCAAAAAAATGACAGAGACAGCAACTTTCAGGTGCTTTGAAAGGCTTTGAGAGACTTTGGGAATGATTTAGCGCACAGACACTCACTGCAGAAATATATAACCGTTGTACCAGAAAAGTGTTGGATGTTACAAATATTGACTCTAAAAGTCACAAAATACAAATAAGTGAATTTGTTTTGTACTGTAGTAAACTATGAAAATTAAAGGTGCTTCAAGAGGTTCTTCATAGAACAATTTTTGGTTCTCCAAAGAACCTTTCTGTCAAAGTTTTTTTTTGACAGTTTCTTTGGATGTTAAAAGTTCTTTATGAAACCAGCAAAAATGGCTCATCCATGGCATCATGAAGCACCTTTATTTTTTTGTGTACCATCATTTTGTGATCAGATATTAAGTACTGCAGTATTTACCTGGAATAATCTGGTAACAGATCACTGGGCTGTGAGTGTAAAAGTGTCTTGATTTCTTTGAATATTCGTTTACCCCAGGCATCCAACACTCGAGTAACACTGCGTATGTTTGCCACGTTCACATTCTCCGCTGTCGTG
The DNA here is from genome assembly GCA_019155185.1 of Beaufortia kweichowensis. Classification (NCBI taxonomy): domain Eukaryota; kingdom Metazoa; phylum Chordata; class Actinopteri; order Cypriniformes; family Gastromyzontidae; genus Beaufortia; species Beaufortia kweichowensis. The sequence continues at coordinate 18,284,459 of CM032796.1, forward strand.
AGGACAAAGACAATGAGGATTGTGTTAAATAAGATAAATGAAACTGTTTAATGGTATACATGTCAATACGTTTGTTTATAGACTACAGAGCTTTAACCTTAAAAGATGGAACTACTTTAAAAGTCATAATGTGTTTCTAGGTGGCACTAGATTGACTTTATAAAACTAGTCAGGTATACAAGCCAGCAATGTGATTAAAAATGGTAATTGTATGAAACTATCAGAACAAACACTTTGTAAATCTAAATGAAACCATGTGTTGAAACAACCAAGCGTTTTCTAAAATGACTTTATTTACTCTCATTTACCATTTGGATACATTGTTTATTTGTTTACCTCCCTCTCTGTAGTTCCAGTTCCCATAATCCACTTCATTGCTTATCCCAAAACATGGAGACATAAACGCCACGACCACCAGCGGTACCATCAGCATCTTCTTTGACGTGGAAACAGTCATGATGATGATGTGGCTGATGTGTACAGGAGGAGAAGGAATAACAAGAAGTTAAACGATATGAGAACTTTCCCAATTCAGAGATTTAAGACTTTCAACCTTCACCCTGCCAATTCATCTGGCACTGACGGAGTATTTCTTATTTTCCAAACAGCCAGAAGTGTTAAAAGTGCTGAGGGTAAATGTGCGCACAGCTCCATGACTCCATTTGATCATATCCTGAAAGTTTCATCTACAATCTTCTACATTCTCTAAACATTTAATTCTCTAACACAATGATGCAGTGTTGAAGATTTTCAGTTCATTTAGGGATGCCAAGAAAAGAGGCACCAGTGGGTTGTCTTGTGACTGACCTAACTGATAGTAAACTCAATTAGTTTATTTGAAAGAAATGATCTTAACTTTGTTTCAATCACAGAGACATTTTGGTAAGATTACTGTGAAAAGACAGAGCTGAAACATGACAACTGGAATAAACATCTCCAGCTGGAAAACAAAGAGAAACTAGAGGAGAGAATGTTTTACAAAATAGTGATCTTGGACATCGTGCTAAATGACTTCATAGAGTGAGTCATTTCTCAGAAAGGCTTCATATCAAGGTTTGGAAAATGTGATAAAGAGTCTAAAAGACTGAGAAATTCGCTCTCTGTTTCTACCAACTTTAACAGAAGAGGAAAATAATGAAACAGTCTTGTAGTTCATGTCCAAGTTACACTGAGCCAGCGCTCTTCAACAAACACTGTTACTAAATACGCAACAAATCAAGCCAACAGTTTTCTTTAAAATGTCAAGAAAAGCAACTGACACACTACATCAATATCAATCGAGTAAAATATTAACTTACAGTAAACATTAACAGAGCAAGATTTAAGTTCATTTATATTTCTTTGTATTGCTGTGAAATGAATTTGTGATGCTTGATGAGTTTTAAACAAACCTTTATAGCCCACAGCTATAGCAGATAATGTGAAGAATGAATCCAGAGAGAGAGAGAGAGAGAGAGAGAGAAGAGAGAGAGAGAGAAAACTGCAGTGGAGAAAAACTGCAGGACACATATGGCACTTAAACAAAACATCTGTGTGTTTTACATCAAGACCAAATGAAGACATTAAAAGATGTTTTAAATTATAGTGAATCATTACAAGTACAGTAAGTACTTACTTTCTGAGTTGTTTTCCTTTGAGTTTATTTGCAGTAAAAATGCTTCCTTTATCTTTTTTAGTCCTTCTCTTCACTGCTTCTCTGGTCTATTGTCCTCTTATTTCTTTTTAAAACAGAAGAAACAATGAGATGAGAAGATAGAAAATAGTGCTCACACTTAAACCTGTCCCAGCAAAATAACTAATGCTATATTCTCTCTCTCTCTCTCTCTCTCTTTTTACTCCTCCCTTTTCTGGACTTTTTCTCACTTTTAACTCAATATTCCTCTCTTTTTGCTGCACTTTCTCTTTTTTTAACTGTGTTTTTAGGGCATAAGGTAGTTCTTGGGTATAACACTAATTTAACCATGGTAAAATTAACGTTTGTTTCTTACCTTTATTACTTTTAATGCAATTTATTTTGGACCACTCCACAATCATGTTTTTTCTAAATGTATTATTTTTTTGGAATGTGTTTTTAAGAAAAATGCATTTCAATCATTTCTGTGACAAAATATATCCCAAATTTCAAACAAAAATATTGTTTTTGTTTGCATTTATTTGCATAAGATAAAAAATGGATGAACTGACAAACAAGAGTTTCAAATCACAAATACAATACTGCAATACATTCATTATGATTTCACATTTCAGAGAAAACTTCAAAGCCGGTTACTTCACTGAGTAACCGGCTTGTAAAAGCTCTACAAATCTAATAGTTCATCATTGTGAGTTTTAGTGTGTTACGCTTGACTTTGATCTTCTGTGCAGGTTCTTTGGCAATACTGTAATCTATAACAGTCAAGCCTATATAAATCTGTGTTGATTCTGACCTCCAGAATGACTGAAGAAAGAAAAGAAAAGAAGGAAGAGATTACAGGACAGGAAATAGTTTTATTCCCTGCTATCCAGATGTTACTTTTTGTTGTGCGTCTCTTCTCACTCTTTTGTCCTGCTGTGTTTTTGTGGTTTGTGAAGTCAGTTTTGCCTGGCTCTGTGTATATGTATGAGATTATAACAGTCATGAGACACATGCACCTGTTTTTCATTAAAACCGGCAATCTGTCACCTCCAACTGAATTCCTTTCTCTTTTCCTTTCTTCTTCTCCTTCTCACTTTCTCTTCTTTTGTTCCAGCAGGTCATACAAATGGAGGCCAAACTATTTATAATTATTATAATATATATATTATAATTATTATGATAATTATTTACTTATGTTGTGTGTCTGTTTTCTGTAAAACTGCTTTGCAAAAATGTTCAGAAAATTGTCACTACTATTATATAAAATAAATAATTCAATGGATTATTTAGTACATATAAGCATGTATGTGTCTGTGTTTAAGTATGTCTCACTGTTAATGCTTAAAATCATGAATAATGATTGTTAGTTGTAGGTCTACACATGTAGTGATGCAATCATTACGTCATTCTTTTATTTAGATTTCTTTGGCATTGTTTCTGAAGCTCATCTTTCTTTGCTGGTAAGATGGAAAAAATGTAAACTTCACACGAATGAGTCAAACTATCACACAGATCTGCTTCCATCTGGTGGTCAAAGTGCAGTATTTCAATGTTGTGTGAAAGCAGATTCTTAGGCTTTTCCAGGCTTTGTAATGAACTTAACCACCAAGTTTTGGGTGAAACGGCTTGACCACCAGTCCTCCTTAACTGGACTTTCTCATTCACTTTGTATTCACCTGAATGTTAAAAAGTCTATAATGCATAGCTTTTGGGCTATAGTCATGCATTTATTCTGAAGTATTAAAAAGATAATGATTATACAAGTTGTTAAAAATACAGAATTAGGGAAGTGAGCTTGAGGAAGTGGTTTTCAGAGGATTTCATGAGACTGAGAAGATTGTATCTCATGATGTGAGGATCTTGTGAACATCCAGTGTGATGTAACTTCCCGTCTTCGTTTACTTGAGAGACTGCACTTCTCTACCACTTCTGTTAATAATGCTTCGTTCATGTGCTGGATGATTATATCTTACCTTTGATGAAGACTCGAGTTTTGCACTTAATGATGTATGTCTTATATTGGATCCTCATCCTCTGCTGTTGGCCGGCAACTGAAGGTATGACCAGTTTTTGTTCATTCAGGAGTTTATTTTACATTGCTACATGCCTGAATTGACCATTTACAGTTTTATCTGAAATTTGAAATCACACAGATCATGCAGTTCTCTTCTTTATTCTTCCAGCCAAAGCTGCATTGTCAATGCTGAACAGAATCCATGTGGCACTAATAGGAGACATTCTTACCTTCAAACTGTCTGTGTTCATCCCTGCAAACCACACTGAAAAAATTGTGTGTTACCATCTGAAAAAGACCATCACTTGGGAAACTGAGGCTAAAAGTGATATCGTTCCAAGTACAAAGCAAGTGTTGAGAAGTATCCGTATAAGCAACATCAGTTTTTCTGGACATTACAAATGCTGTTTTGCAAAACAGGAAGTACACTTTGTGGTTCTTGTAAGAGGTAAGTCTACAGAACGGTCAACAGATATTTGCCAATAAAAAGTGTTCAATCAGATGCAGATAAAGGAGTAATTGACATTTCATTAAAAAATCATAATTTATATTTCATTGGTTCTAATTGTATCTGAACATCTTTCATTTCTTAAGTTTGTGGCTTGTGAGTCAATCGATTATAAAGCAGTGACAACAGGTTCTATTTTCTTTTGTCTTTCCCAGAAAAAGGTTATGAGGAGCCGAGAGATGTGTTAGGGAATGACATCATCATACAGATGTGTGTCTCAGGAATTTTACTTATTTTCAGTGTGGTTGGGTCACTTTACATTTTAAAGAACTACAAGGTATTGGTTAGCACCTTAAAAGAAATATACTGTATAAATGAAATCTATTATTATTCGGCTGTCTAAATTTGCCTCTGTACTTTACTTTCTTATGTACTTTAATGAATGATTTAGATGATGAGTGAATGATTTAGTGAATCCCAGAAAATATTGCAATGTGGTGTCCTGGTGTTAGTTAAGCTCCTTTTTTGTGTAGAAACATCATTTTTCCAGAGACAAGAAAAGTGAAGAGACAGAGAAGAATTTAAATGAAAGTGATGATGCAGTGATGGATGAAGATGTTTCATCCTCATCACTCTACACAGTGAGATATCAGTCAATTTAACTTTTGCTAATGATTATATTCTCCTGTCTGGTATCAGTCAATGTTTCATTAATAATGTTTTATTTTTTATTTGTTTACTGCATTTATTTGTTAAATACATTTTTGTCTCAGGCACTACAACATAGACCGGCCTCCATTTATGACATACTGCATCCAGAAATGACAGCACATACAGAACACAAACGAAAGAAAAAATCTGAACAAAAGGTTGGTTCTTTAGTGGGTCAATTATGCAGAATCCTACTACAAAGCTTTGGACAGCATTTCTAGAAAATGAGAAAATATTGTTTTACACTAGCTGTATGTTTGTGTATATATAGTTGTGATTGATATGATATGACTCATACAGTAAATGTACAGTACATAATACAGTTTGTGAAGTTATAGCAGTAAAGTTACATTAATAAAACAGAAATAAATGAGATAATGTAAAAAAAGAATGAAAAGTAAATTAAAAATATAAAAGTATCTTAAATAGTCAAATTCAGGCACACAGATAAACACATTTTACAATAAAGCATTTCATTTCAATAACAAGGAACTAATAATTACACAATCACAGTAGCTGCTAGGCATTTTGTGAGATTGTTACAGATTATTTTATAATATAATATGTTTGAACCAGTCAACAGGCATTTCGATTTTCACAGAATATTTTTACATTTGTTCCTGTTTTCTCTTGCAGAACTGCAAAGCTCAAGAAGACGAAATATTTGATTCTGTTTATGAAAATGTGTAAATATTTTTGTTATTTTGTTGAATTGCTTTAACAATTGTTTAAGTTTCAAATAAAAATGCTTTGTAGAATTTCACATTTTATGACTCTGTGTAATATAAAATTACAATTAATTTGACAAAGATTTACAATAATTTTACAATAATTAAAATTAAAATTATTTACAATAATTACAAAGATTAAAATGTGTTTTCTGCACGTTTTCATGAACTCTGTTAGAGATCCGCCCTATCGGCATGTAAACCAATCAAATTACAGCTCAGCTCGCATCTATTGAAAACAGTAGTAATAGAACTTCCTGTTTTAGCCCCGCCCCTTCAAGTGTCAACAATGGCAGCTGAGGGAGATTTTCTGATGCGCTACCGGGCGGTCTCAAACAAACTGAAAAAGTAAGACACAGAATTTGTCTTGAATTATTATTATTATTATATTATTATATATTTACTAATTTCAACATTGTAATACAACTCTTTTTATTTAAGATAGCGGGGAAATTCAGTGTCGTGAAAGTGCACCTCATCGCTGACTAGCATGTAGCTAATGATGTATGATAATCAGTGCAGTTTTTAAGATAATGCAGTTTTGTAGTTTATTAAGACAACCTCAAGATAATGATTTTCATTGTGATATTACACGTAACAGGGCAGTTCCAGGGTTATGGATGTGACATTTTCAGTCTAAACATGAAATGTAAATTCTCTCAGAATGTATTTATTACCAAAATATTGAACCATCTGTTTGTATTTTACTAAACTCCTGTTGACAGAGTCCAGACATCAAAAAATATCAGTTTGTATTTTACCAAAATGGATATATACATGTGACAATAAAGAACACAATCGTTTTTGAGAGGCAACATATTTTGTAGGATTTCTGTGAATTGAAATACACAAACCAGAAGCAATAATAGCTAATAGACGAGATGACTCTTCAAAGAACATAAAATAGTTATTTTTTATTTTCATGTGTTCATTTACAAGGATTATAAACTGGATGTGACAATTCTGAAAAGAGCAAATTACCTGACTATGAAAAATATCAATGGTTTTCTTATAAATCACAGACGTTTTCTCCGGAAACCTAATGTCGCAGAAGCAAGTGAACAGTTTGGTGAGTAAGTCATTTTTTGGGAAATGTTTGAATGGACGGTCAGAAGAACTGTTAATGATTGTGTGTCTTTAGGTCAGCTGGCTAAGGAGCTGAAACAGCAGGACTGTCCTCAATATGCTGCTTTCTGTAATCTAGCCATGGCCCGGTAACGAAACATCTCACAGAGATATCATCTCCTCATGTTTTCGTCAGAATGTTCATCATATGTATGTGAATTTGTTGAAAGTGATCATTTCAGTAACGTTGTCATTCTCTACAGATGTGAGCAGACTCTGTTCAACGCTCCAGGAGAAGCTCTGGCTCTGACCGACGCCGCCCGACTCTTCTTGGCTTCTGAACAGGAAACCAGAGCACTGAGAGCTCCCGGCTTTGATGAGAACATGCAGGCCGCTATGAACTGCTATAGCTTTGCCATTAAGGTATTTTTTAAGATTTATGTTTATTTCAAGTTATGCACAAACATGCAGATAAGCATACACAGGTTATTACTTATAAATACATAGGATATTATTAAAGGATTATACACTTTGGTAAAGCTTTTAGGTATTAAGGATGTATTTTAGTATCAACTTAGCCTGACAAAATCATCTAGCATTCATTCACAGAGAATACAGATTGAGGTTAAATAGTTAAGTAATCACTGCAAGCAAACCAAAATCTGTTTTAAGGTATTATATACTCAAAAATGAAAAGATGTAACTAGATTACCCTCATGTCATTCCAAATCTGTGATTTTTGAAAGATAATAGTTTGCATGTATACACTGTTTCTTTTCTAGGACTTCAAAACTTCTGAGCTCTAAACATGATTAAAAACACTATTAACAGCTGCATTCAAGTTTTTAAAATTATTCACTGAAACTTTTTCCCTCCACCATAGCAAGAACAGATGCTATTTCAGAGCTATTGCAAAAAAAACAAAACACGAATTAGGTTTGGAATGACATAAGGTTTGGTGTCATTTAATTTTGAGCTATTTCACAACACTAATATGATCCTAAAATTGACTAGAGTTATTTAAAGGTAATTTTAAAAACAAATAACAATTCTTAAATCTTGCAATCACATGCAGATTTTGTTTTTATTTAGATACTGCAAATAAGTACTTATATATTGTTTAGGTCTATATTGAGATGAATCAGCCTGTTATGGCCGCCAGTCTCTCACTGGAGCTTGGCAATGCTCTGAAGGTGAGACATTAATTATTGTAATACATGGAGCAGTTTTACAAATGAGGTTTTTAGTAATTATTTTGTATTTAATTTGTGCTTCTGTACTTGGTCATGACGTTTCCCCCTTTCTTTGGTGTTTTTCAATATTAGGAGATGAACAGACCCGGTGAGGCGATAGTTCATTTTCAACGAGCCGCAGAATTGCAGATTCAAACTCCAATAGAGTCCCTGCTGTCGCTGTGGGAGATGGCATCCTGCAAAATACTCACCCGTACGTTTAAAATCAAAATCATTTGAATTATTTGGTTGCAGGTTTAAGAGTAAAATGATGTTTGATGTGCAGGTGATTATGACGGGGCTCTTGCTGTCCTCTCTGAGATGCAGCTCATGTGTCAGGAGAGAGGACTGCATCTACCCGGGACCAACACCCCTGTCGGTAAGAATTGAATGGAATATAATTTAGCGAATTCAATATTTATACGGTAACCTGGAAAAAAGGTTTTGTGGTTTGGTTGGAAAAAAGTATTATAGATTCTATGCGTGGCATCCTCATGTGTATGTTTGTTTCAGGTGCGTTTATGGACATCATAGCAAAGTGTGAGATCTCCAGGGTTTTACTGCTTATGTTGCTTGAGGTATGGACAATACTGACAAGTATATAGAGAATAATAATGTTTGGGTATCATTTACAAACTTCATACTTGTGTCTGTGTGTTTTAGCCTCCCCCTCAGAAGCTTTTACCTGAGCATGCTCAAACGCTGGAACGATACGCCTGGGAGTCATTCGACTCGCATAGTCAAGGTAAGACATCTTAGCTAAAAGATAGCAAAGCACAGTGTTTCATATGATGGACGTTTTAAATAAAACGTTGTAACCTTCTGTCCTCTAGTAAACTTCCTCCCAGAGAACGTGTTTCTTCTTCTGCAGTCAGTTGTGGTATGTATTCATGAAAACTTTCAATTCAGTTATGTTTGATAATGTAAAGCTGATGGTTAAATGGTCCGTTTGCAGATGGCTTGTCAGGAGAAGGACACTGAATCTTTGAAGGCTCTGCAGACAGAACTATGGTGAGCTTTCTGCATAGAACTGTATAAAGTCTAAGCTATTAGATTTCTTTTAAAATGCATTTCTCATCTCCTGTCTCACAACAGGCCTCTGCTTTCGGCTGAACAGAATCATCTTCTACACTTAGTGGTGCAGGAGAGAATTACACCCTCTGGTCAGGGTATATAATTCAGTCGCACACACCCCTACGAAAATATCTTTTTGGAACATTCCTATGCCAATGCCTGGTGCATTTTGCATGAGGATGTAGAAGGTCACTGGACATATTAGCTCTGTACAAACACTTCAATGACATGTATGATGTTTCAAAATTGTTACTTAAAGAAATCCTCTATATAGCTTCTATAATCCATACTTAACTGACTATACATTAAATCCTCCATTTTGATTTTAGTGCACTGATGTTGTATATGTCATAGCTTATTTAAAGGTGTAAAATATTGATGTTGTAAATAAAATCACAAAAGAGATGCTTATCAGGATTTTATTTCTGTGATTAATAAAATTAAGGTCCTCCGTGGTTTGTACATTGGCATTGCACTGAAAAAATACAGCTGATCCTTTACTGTTAATTAGTGAAATAGAAACAATCTTCTAGAGCAAATCTTAAACTTTTATGGCTAAAACCGAATAAACCAGACCTCCATATTACTAGGAGTGAATGTTAGATAATTCATTTGCTTTTGTAAAATATGAACACGGTAACACAAATTAACATTCTTTCAGAAGATTGTGTGCTCGGGGTGATCATCTGATCCCCACGAACATTCATTCATCATATAATCTTCATGCTATTCAGAAAGCTTAGCATAGCAACAGGGTTTATGGTGCTGTATGAAGAAAAAACATGTTTCTTTACCGTACTGCACATAATTAGTTTTGTAAATACGATGGTGGAATGTTTGTACAGTCAAATTACAAACTCTTCATGATCATAAAATAAACAGCACCATATAGTATCGGGAACTACCAACAACAAAAAATCCATTGAAATTATATTGGTATGATGTCATACCAATATAAAGCTATTATAAAGTGCAAGTGATGTTCTACAGAAACAAATTTTCCAGAAGAAAATCGAAAATTACACTCTTATTTATATATTCTTGTATGTACGTCATATGTACAACTTATCTTTGCCTTTATACATGTGTTAGATAGATTTCTTTACATTTCATTCCTGCATACTACATTTACATATTATCGTCTCCCACATTATAAAGTTTGTTCAGACCCTCTTACTGCCCTATAACTGCGATATAATCAAGAAACTTCTCTAGCCACTTTTCTTTAAAGACTTTCTCGCTGGCAGATTTCTGAAGTTTAAATGAGCTGCTGATATTGTTTTCTGCAAGTTTCTGCTTTTCTAACCGAGTCCTATAACACTGAAAACTCATTATTTTTATATACAGCACCTAGATTTAATACAGTCGTTCATAGTCCACAGTTAAGTTTGCATGACGAAATCATAACAAAGGCTGTGGATTAGCACTGAGAGCGAGGGCAGGGATTTAATCCACTCTCTTGCGCAGAATGATGTACATAATTCCAGTGAAGAGGGTCAGCAGCCATCCGAACCAGGCCATGATGTAAGACCAGCCGTACCAACCGTCCTTCTCACCTCTGTGGAAGTGATCCGTGTAGACTGCCAGAGCCACCATTATGCAGAAACCTTGACAGGTACGAGAGAGAAAATTTACTGAATGACATTTATTATTCATAAAGTCTAAGTGCAAAGGTGTAGCTAATTTAACCTGACATGTCCAAAAACAGGACTTACAGGAGATGAGTTGCACAATTCCAGAAATGGTGAACCGCTGGCCTTTACCAAGAGTAAAGAGTTGGAAAATGAACACACAGAGCGAGAACACCGCAAACAGACAGGCCAACACTGCGAACGCCTGTACCGCCTGCAGATAGTCTGAAAAAAGATTAAATAAGATTTTAAAAGCATTAATAAATGTGTTATTTATTTCTGGTATAAAATATGCAGAATATTTGAAAAGAAACAGCAAGTGTAACATTGTTACTGTTATGGCAATGAATTGTTTGTCTTACCTTTTCTGTAAGAGGTGGGTATATCCATGTACACCCAGACATTATCTTCATTCTCCATCACCCATCTACCCCACAGGTCTGTGTAAAGGGTCCTTGTAAACCACCATGCCTGGATAAAACAGAAGTCCCGTCATTTACTACCATTATATATATGAGAAATAAACAATAAAAAAGTAAGTAAAAATCTATTTTTCATTAACAAGTGAAATGTTGACAACAGTAAGTTAAAACCTTTGACAACAACATTCTACTGAAATGAAAATCTGTGTACAATGATATCATTTGATTATTTAAAAAAAACAATATTGCACTTACATCATCTATCGTTGCCCAAAAGAGGAAAAATATTGTAGTAAGATGAAGTAAACAGATTCCTGCCAAGGCCTTCAACATATTTAGAGGATGAGAAAACAGCTGCTGTAAAGAAAATATACAAAACAGATCAAAAGGTTCTGTGAAGTTTAGCAGCCTTTCAATATTTACAACCATCATGTAATAAATAATTAGGAAAAGACAAGTTTAGAAATGAAGGTCTTGTGGAATAGAAGGGGTTTCATACTTGTTTTTCAATATTCAAAATATGTATGCATGCCTTTTTATTCAAATATACAGTATGTAAGTAAGACATTAAAGATGCACGTGTTTTTTTCTTAGTCTTAGATGACATGCAGAGATCTTCAAATGCTGTTCGGCTACGAAAGAGGTTACGTAGACATTGAAGTATCAAAGGGTTGGAGGAATGGTGGTACTGTATGTGGATGCCATTTTTAAAGTCACATGAGTGGACTGATTGCTCAGGTCATTTATAATGCTGATGCATGCTTTCATACAAGATATGCAAAAATAAAACTCTTCAACAAAAATAAATGCTCAGTCACATCGTCAATGCATTCATGCTTTATTTCTATTGGATGCTCGTTATAATGTTGATTCAGCCAACACAGCACATAAGCAATCTGTCATTTATTGTTAAACGCCAGCAAATCCACATGATATACATTAAACGTGTATATAATTGAATAAGAAAATGCGTACAAATACAGGGATTCAATCATCTAATGAAATGAAATTCTAATTCGCATGAAATGGTCTGACACAGAAAAGGACTTCGTCATCCATTCACCCAAACACATCAAATTGTGATCTCCTGCATTTCAGTATATTTTTCTTTTTCTAATATCTAAACTGATAAGATGTTTAAATGCAATAGAACAACTTTAATAAATAACAACTTCAAAACCTCACCGACCTGACACGAGCATTTACAGCGATGTCACAGATAGGAAGATGTTACCTTTAGGTATTCTAAGCTTTGAATTTATTTCTTGTTAGTCGTATTTTATCTGATGACCCACCATCCGAGAGGATTCTCGCTTCCCCGCAGCTCGTCCTCGGTCTCGCCCCCCTCCCGCACTCTTTTGCTGCATTGAGAACCCCACCCATCCCGAGGACTTACTTTCAAGTCCTTACGTATCCCACATCCAGAGAACTCCCAGAACTGTCTCCCGCTGGAAATTCAACAACGCTTTTTCTTTCATGTCAAAACAGCCACATTTTATTAAATGCGTTTGATCCTGATGCTTACAGTGGCTACAATGACATTTGAAGTTTGTCCATTGTGAAGTCTTTATCGATTTGTAAGACACCTCGTCCTATTACCTAAAGCTGTGATCTATCCGCATGCTACAGCATCGTCACTCGTCCCGTTTATAGACACGCGATGATCACAGACTCGTCCGGTGTTGTGCTCATAACTGCACTGCACCTGTCCGGTTCTGAAGTGCTCGAGCTGTTTGTGGATCAGCAGCACGTGGATCCCGAACTATAGGCTGAAATCGGTGTCACTTAAAATCCATCTCTCCAATCACGGCAAAGTAGCGCAGAGACTTTGCGCAGAGATTTTACGCAGCGCTGCGCAGACCGATCGGCATATGACATCACAGCGCCGCGGTGTTCTTGATGAGTCATGAAACTAGGTTTAAAGCGACACCTAGTGACTAAACGAAATACATTTATCTATTTTTTAATTTTTTTTATAAGTATAAACATTTAACTTCAACAATCTATGATCTATATTTTATTACACAAAAGTTGTAGCAACAAATGACGTCATATGCAGCTTCAAATATCAGTTTGTTTTTACGTCTAACTGGGGTGAATTATACCTTACAATCCCAGTATCAGCATAATTTTATTATAGTCGTTATGTATATAACCACACTGTCAGACAGTCAAAAAAATCAGGGTTGCATTGTCTTCTCAAGATTATTAAATTATTATTTTTTAAATAATGATTCATTTAGAATTGAAAATGTAATGTCATGTTTATATAATTGAATAATTACCAATTCTGCTGGCAATGGTTTGATAACAGCTTTTATTTGTGTTTGTTTCTCCACTGATGAATAGTTTGTATGATTTGAAGTGTCATAGCTTTTGTAAAGAGGCACGATGTTTAGGAAAAATAAAATGATAGGACACTACCCAAAACATGTTATTTTAGAAATAATACATTTCTGCAAATCATTTTATTACTTTATTATTTAATTTGTAGTAACTACTTTTATGCATAATGTTCTTGTCTCCTTGATGGTATTTATTTACTTCCATGATTTTAAACGCCGGACAACTGTTTATTTGACTTTCATAAATGTGCATGTCTTTATCTTACTTTATTTTGAAAGAAATTCACCAAATTTCAATCGTTTTTAGCTGCTAATGGTTTCTAAACTTGATTAACCAGAGAATAATAACTTTTTATTTTTGTGCCTTTAGCAGCAGCCCATATATATGTTTTATATGCACGTGGTTCCGGAATCGTCTCACTATTGGATAATTACTTTCAGCTGGTCCTTATAAGAGTTTTAATTGGCGTTCCTGGGCAAGTGTAGTTTCTTTAGTGTTACACTTTTAGTTTGTATACGTAATGTTTCTTTACTAGCTTACTAAACACTGCTTGGGGCGAGCAGATTGTAATACTAACTAAACACTGAGAATGCTTACGTAGATGAATCATTGGCAAACGGGATTGAATTCAAAATGAATAAGCGCAGCAAGTTCACAATTCTTTGCGTTTTATTACTGGCTGTTCATGATGCTTTCTGTAACGACAAAGATGCGTTCACTCCATCAGGACCAGACGCCGAGGTGTCCAAAGGTGATTTATTCAGAGTTATTTGGCAGAACGCAAAGGAGCGAAGAAGTGTGAAAGGTGTTGGCGAGAGTAATCCTGATCAGACGACGAAAACTAAACCGAAGTTTGAATGCGGCAACCGAATCCTGACGCTCTTCTTACGGGAAGCGGATGTTAGAAATATCCGCATTTATGGACGTGAGTAAAAACTTCATTTTAATTCTCTGGCACAATTACATGATGTATTACTAACCTATGGACATTATTAGTGGTTTATATTGTTGCATAGCTCTTGATGTAGCTGCGCAATTTCATCACCATACTAATAGTTCAGATGTCAACCAATGTTGGTGGTTTAAATACCCATTTGAGGTCTTTCTGGACTTTTTAAAGGTTCTGTTATGTTTAACTCGTGATTTTTCATAGTCTGTTTTCAAAATTGTCACATCCATAACAGTCACATAACTATTTTCTTCTATTTTCTATGACTATGTTTTTTGAAGAGTAATCTTTTCTCCATTTGTTGGGTATTACTGCTTCTGGTTAGTCAGAAATCCTACAAAGTATGTTGCTTCTCAAAAACGTGTGTTCTTTTTGTCAGTAACACATGACAATTAAAAAATTTCAATGGATAACTGTTGTAAAATGATCTTTATTGATGTCTGAACTCTATTAACGGGTCTTTAGTCAAATATAAACCAATGCTTGGTAATAAATACATTCTGTAAGAATTTATATTTCACACTTTGACTAATGTTACATTATTATCCAGGAATTAGCTACTGTATTGTGATCCATTCTAACTTGAACTGCATCTGTTTTCACTGACAGCTCTTGGAGACCAGCTTCCTTTGGGTCAGTTAGCAGCTTTTTGTGGCGTGTCTGTAAAGACTACACTCTCAGATGTCCGCCTGCTTTTCAGCTTTGACAGCTGTTATGTAAAAAAAAAGGTAGGCTTCTGTTTGCTCTATAGTTTTATTTTGACTTTATAGTTTTAGCAATTTGAATAATCTTTATTTTTGGGCTGTAATTTCAAAAAATAGTTAGTGTCACAGTTTTAGTTAATGCTCATATGAAGTATTTTTTATTTAAAAACAATTTAATGTTTTCACTGATGTCTTAAATATGGTTAGATTGTTACAGTGAGCACAGAGAAAACACTATATATCTTCAAGCACAAATAACCTTGAAAGATGACACGTCTTCAGCATGCCCTCAGTAAAGAATGCTGTATTCATGGCTTGTTTGAACTTTACAGACTGAATATGTATTGTCTGTGAGCTGGTATGGCACAGATATGACCGTGTCCTGTCCTGTGAGCGTGGCTCCTCCCTCGGTTATCTGTAAGAAAAATGCAATGGAGTTGACTGTGGTTGGTGAAGGGACAGCAGATGAACTGTCTGTTGCATGTGAGTATTAAAGAAATTAAGTGTTATATGGACACTTTCTCTTATTGTCTTGTTATATTCCCATAAAGAAAGGGGTAGCTCAAGTAAAAATGAAAATTTATTTCATGTTCTTGCCTTCATGTTCCATATAAGGGTAAAAATGAATTTTATCTTTGGGTGAACTATTCTTTTAATTTTTGACTTTTGCCATATAACTTTTTGTCACAGTAAATGGTGAATGGGCTCCTCTTCTTTATGTGGCCACTGAGTGCTGGCATAGAGAGCAATCTAACCAGGGAGAGCTCACTTTCGTAGTTCCACATACAAGCTGTGGTGTAAACATTAGGGTGAGTCCCCTCTGTTTTATAAGATTAAGTTTTGTAAAAATATCTGGAAAATAAGAATTATTTTGGTACTTAAGTGTGGCCTAAATGTTTTTTCTTTAGGATGGTAACTACATTCTTAACGTGAGATCAAAAGACAAGATGATGCCGCTCTTCTGTCCCTATGAACCACTGCCAGTGTTTCCAGTTAGTGATTCGAGATTTCCTGTAAATGTACAGCCACAACATAAGCCTGGTGTTTACCAAACGCCACCTGCATTTCCTTCAGTAACAGCCAGTGAAATCATAAAGCCGGGGGAAAGATTTGGTCAGCCGAAAAGAAGTGCAGGTAAACCCCCCAATACCCCCTTTCTACAACCAAGAAGTGCTTGGCTTCCTAAGATACCACCACTGCCTAAAATCCCTTCACTCTTGCCCGGCTCTTTTAATCTGGCGGTAAACTTTCCATTTTCAGTCCCTATACCAACACGACCACCACCAGGGCATCCCAGAGACCATTTTACAAGTGAACCAAAGTTTACAACCTCTGCTCCTGATCCTGATCCGGATACTACCCCTGATCCCACCCCAGCTCCTACTCCCCCGAGTTCCCAACAGCACCGAGATTTGGTCCCTGGTTTTCAAAATTGGCATCAACATTTTTCTCCTAATGAACAGTTGCAGCGGGACCTCGCTGCTCCCTACATGCAGTTACAGAAACCTGCATCAAGTCTCTCTCACGCTGCACCTTCTGTTCAAGACTACCAGCATGCGAGAACTCCGGGTACCGACCAATATCAGCCTTTTGAGCCATCCCATAACGTTAACTTTCCCAGACCTCATCAGCATCATCTAAGTGACACACTATCCAATTTAGCACAACATCTTCCCCCTGGATATTTCATATGCTCTTATAATGGTCAACAACCACAAGTTCTTCCACAAAAGTACCCGGTTCTACAGCCTACTCAACCTTTACAATACCAGCCATACTATTACCAAAATGGTTATGGCTATCAAGGGTCTACCACCACTCCCCCATACCCTTCTTCTCAGTTTATTCCTGTAAATCTGCAATCTCAAGTGAAACCTTATCCCTCTTTCTCTGCTTATCATCCTGCAAGACCCTTCCAGCCACAACACTACCAAAAGCCCCATATGCAAATCCAACAGTCTGGGTCACCTACTCCTCCCATGAAGGAATCAAGGCCTTTGGTGCTGGCTTCCAGCCAGACACCTCAGTATGTTCATTATCGGCCTGGTGGGGAACAATATTTCAATCCCAGTCGAGGGGTTGGCAGGCATACCTCTGAAACACACACCTCAAGTCATCCACTGTACCAGCAGACTCATCAATCCCAATTCCCATATCTACCGTTAAGACCTGAAGTACCTACAGGAAATGCTGGATATACTCCTCCTAAGGGATTTTTCCAACCACGCTCTTTACCTTCAGCTAGTCTGCATGGATCAGGTGATGTCCCCTTGGAGTCTGCTCCTCTAACTCAAAAATCCCCATCTCCACAGTTTTTTCCTGTACAGGGAGATGCACATGTTGCACAGCTCCCTTACAGTCAGGGTCCTTCTTTTAGGTATGCTAAGAACCCATGGGACCACTTTCAGAATCCAAGTGAACCGGACAGTCAGAAACCCCAGAATGACACGATGCCACAGTCTTACAGACAGGCGAGTGTAGTGAAGGGTGTTGTATTGTCCCCACGTTCGAGGTCTGCCTCTACGGAAGAAGTCCAACAGCCCAGA
Organism: Beaufortia kweichowensis; assembly: GCA_019155185.1. Taxonomy (NCBI): domain Eukaryota; kingdom Metazoa; phylum Chordata; class Actinopteri; order Cypriniformes; family Gastromyzontidae; genus Beaufortia; species Beaufortia kweichowensis. The sequence goes on from CM032796.1 coordinate 18,301,944, forward strand.
AAGGCGTCACCTTCTGGGTCATATTTTTACAGGCCTCCAGATGCTGATGCTCGCAAATAAAATGTGATTGACCTAGATCATCTTTGTCCTGGTTTGTGTAGTATTTATGAATGGAAGGTCTTAACAAATAGCCTCTTGATGTAAAAGGGCAGATTTCTTTCAGACCTTTGAGAAGTGGAAGTGATCTTGAAGTAACTTGCTGTGTATCATATGTAAGATCTGGTAAATGTTTTGTCAGCTGTATTTGTTGATCTAATAGATGTTTTCTAAACTATACTTACTGGCCTTTTATTGATGTTCATGCATTGTTTATGTACAGTTTGTGCACATGTGGATTTTCTATTGGGTCTGGTTGTATGATCATTTGATTTGAGACATCCTTGATCTCTAAATATGTCAAAGTAGAGTCTTAAAAATAAAACTGCTTCAAAGTTACAGCCTGTCATAAATAAACTATTTAATCAAAAATTTATTTCTTTTTATAACCTCAAGAACTTCCTCATGTGAATGGTAACAGTTATGTACTGAACCACTTAAAAAAAGTCAAAAACTTTTTCTAATGGATCTTGAAATGCCTTTATTTTTAAGTGTGATAAAGATGAAGGGTGATGGGTGATCAAATCATCATACATGCATCAATCATCCACAATGATTAAGCAGAACTAGTTTACTAGACCAAATGGATTTAATTTTGGTAAATGTGTTTGTTATGAGCTTAATCAGAAGCATTCCAATTGTTGATACTATATAATTATTTAAGAGGAAAAAACACCCAAAACATTGTGAGAAGATACAGAGTTAAAGTTGCATTCAAGACCACTCTGATTTAGAATATTTCCCATCTCAAACTCAAAAATAACACCAGGATCCAGAGCTTGAAGTCAAACATCCAAACTCAAGGCTAGGCAGACGCCTCATTTGACGTCATACCCAAGATGCTTCCAGTAAGAGTAAAATCAAACTTTAATGTACTTCCACACCACGAAATGATATGAAACGAAGTCAGTTCTATTAACAAATTCTACTATTAAATATCGTTTTGCACTCTTTAATGTTTAACCCGTGATTGACTGGAACGCATTGAGCTCTGAGGTGGGATATTTAAGCTGGTATATCCCACCTCCGACTTCGTCTCTAAACTGGTGAAGATTGTGCCAAATATGTGCATTAAAAATATATTAAAGTCACTTGATTTGCTTCAAAATTTAAGAGATTTGACATTATATTAATTTACAGAATGCGTATTTTAGGATTCTGGGAAAATACAAATTGTATTTTCTGCCAAGTCGGTAAATAGTTTAAGTATAAAGTGTCTTTAATTGAGGTGTACACATATACAGGTGTTGTGTGTGGAAATTGTTGATTAGACTCGCCGTTTGCGCGTGCGCTTTGGTACGCATGTGCGGTAAAACGTCAAACTGGCGATGTATTGCAAATCTAAAACGTTATTTTCAGTCTTGGTATTATCAACAATAGCACATCATCTTAACTGTGTGTCGTTTAGCGCTAAGAAAGACACTGTTTATTCCGGAAGAAACGGTTTCCACAGGGATTCACGCAACTTGGCAGACGAAACTAGATTTACACGACGAATCCGGAGCGGCGCTTTTGAACTGAATTTAAAGCGTATTAAACGCGCGACTTCAAAGCTCGATTACACAACTGCTTCCAAAGGACATCAAAGCGAAACTCAATCCTCTTGGCTTCTCGACAATAGTTTATCTACACATTCACACAATGAGAACAGTTCAGTCATCAGAAGTTTCAGTAAAAGAGCGTTTGATATCGACGCTGGATTTCAACAGGACGCCACAGGTGGACTCTTTCCTGCTTTAAAATATATATTTAGCAACAAGTAACACGTATATTATTGTTATTTATTTTTCATAACAATAATTATTTATTGTTGTGTTTTAATAAACAGTATTTCAGGAAGCAGGTGCTTCGCTTCGTGTCCAACCCATGGTACACTGTTCAGGGGATGTAATGACTTTAACAGCTCGTGGGAGAGAATACAGTCACATCCTCGTGGACAGAGGTGAGATTAAATGCATTTATACAATTTATTTCATCGTTTAACAAGAGACCTGCTGAATCTACAGAAAAAACATCTCAGCAGATACAATGTTTATCTCTGGGTTCCTATAAAATGATCAAGATTAGATATAATTACACAACTTTGAGTTTAAAGATGAGTCTCATATGATGTGAAAATGCAAATGATTTAAATCAGAAGTGATTTATTGTATTATGATGTTTGCATGACTTCACATTACTTTTCTTTTATACTGCAAAGCCGCTTTAAAAAGTAGTATTGTATAAAGCACTATATTAATAATTGTGACTTTGTTTTATTCATTTGTTCACAGCGGATGCTTCCCCACTATATCTGTATCAGATGCCTTCAAATTGTGGTTACAATATCAAAGTCACATGGAGAGATCTTGTGCTTATGGCACCGTATGATGGGTGTTACATCACACAAGAGGTGACAAATATGTGTCTTTAGAACCATGAAAACTGATTCAAACAGTAAGAGGAAAGCATTAACAGACGATATTACTTTGTGTAATTGGGAAACTGTATTTCTGAAATGTCTTCACAGGATGGCAGTTATGTTCTTTCTCTGTTGTGGTGGGGCAAACCCTTGAAGATTTCATGTCCCATGACTCGTGTAAACTCACAACCAACTTCGTCTGTCTTCTGCTCCCACTTTGGCATGATCGTTCAAATAGAAGGTGCTCAAGAACCTGTTGAGAAACACCAAGTTAAAGGTGAGCTTTTGCTACATGCATATTGTTGGTTGGATCGCCTGAACTATTTGTGTGTTTCAATGTCATTAATATAATTCTCTTTCTGGTTGTTTATAGTGAATGGAAAGGTGATGCCACTCCTGTCTGAGACATGTGCTTATCGCGTCACCTCTCCTCCTAATGTTGTCATACTTCATACTGCTTTCAGCTCAAGATGTGTGACTTCAAAGGTAAGAAAAATGTGTGATGTGTGACCTAAATAACATCTATGTGTGTCCCAAATTTCTTTATGCATTGTCATGTTTTTGTATGCCCCTTTTATTGTTATTCTTATATACTCATTTTCCTTTACCAAGTATCCTTCAGGCCATAATAAAGGAAATATTGTCAAATGAATTAAAAAATATATATTTTTTTTTAGTCTAAACACTGCACTTGTATTTTATATGTATTTTGACAGGATGGAGAAATAAGACTTGTCATCATCGTGGATGGAAAGCAGTTCACCCTATCTTGTCCTCGCCATCTTTCTCAGTTTCTTCCTTACCTTCATTCTCATCCATTCCATCAACACCTACAGCCCAATCTGGAGCAACAACCTTTCATCCCACACGTTCCTGCTTCCATAACAGTTACTGGAACTCTGCGCCAACCTACAACTTCACCTAAACCCCCAGAGACATCCAAACCCCCCGTGGTACCTTACTTTCAGAATGAACCGCCCTTGGTACCCCAGTCTTACCCTGATTATATCAAACATCCTCGTACCTCTGTTCAAGACACTTACCATAACCATCACATGTTCCCACCCGGTATCCACCAGCACCCAAAACCACCTCCTCAAACACATTCCAGTTTTCCTCCACATGACACCTCTGGGTTTTCCTCACAGCAGTATCTGTCTGTACCTGTGCCTCAAATACAACAAATACCAGCTTTTCATACCCTTACATCTCACGGTACCATCACAGAAGAAGAGAACACGCCCCAACAACAGTATCATCCAGTGATTCCCCCGCCACGTTATTCCCCAAATCCCGTTTTCTGTCCACCTTATCCTGACGCGTTCTGTTCTGAGGACTCACATCATGACCCCCGATATGATCCGACATCTCCAGATCCCACCTACACACCTCTTCCTCAACAATTCACCCTGTTGCCCCAGCTTCCTATCTTTCCTCCGGTTGCCCCCGAACATCCACCCAAGATCTCGTCTCCAATGCTTAACTGCATGAGAAACAGAATAACAGCAATTTTGCCCTCTGCAGAAATAGACTCTGTTAAAGTCAAAGGTGAGTCGTACGAGTTATTTCACTGTACACGCCTGCAAATTAATATGTCTAGTCAACTTGTTTTGTGATGTTCATACGTGAAGATAAGAAGACGAATACCTGGATCTCCATTGCGTCTGTTCCGGCAGACTGTAATTACACACTTCGGTCGAGAGGTGGTGCTGTTGTGCTGTCGTCTCCACTTCCTGCCTGTCATACACAAAAACCGGTGAGCAATCATGACAGTCCTTCAGTTATTCAGGTTTCTACATAAAAACATGTTGGTGAATAACACTTATTAAAACCATATAATTGTGTGAATTGGTGCCTATTTTGCAAATCTCGTATTTATGGAAACTTTACATTAGCGTATAAAATGCTTGTGTCGTTTTGGGATTTGTAGATATAACAGATTTATTTTCAAACATTAACAATTATATATATTGATATATAATATTATGCATCTATTTATTTGCAGTTATTGAAGCTTATGTGTATATTTTCATAAACCTTTGTTGATCGTGTCCACACATCAGTCTATAGATGAATTTTCTGTTTAAGAGGAGGGAAATATACATGTATTATGGATGTGACAAAAATAACACGTTTCTGAGAGGCAACATACTCTGTAGGATGTCTCTAAAAAATAGCAATAATACCCAAGAAATATAGAAGAGATGCCTCTTCAAAGAACATTTTATTTTTATTTTTATGTTATGAATATGTTCTGAAAACTGCACTTTTCCGGATTACAAAAACATGCTTTAAAAAGAGAAAAAATGCTTAAAAAAATAAATGTTACATGGGTATTTAAACAACCAAATATCGTCATCTGACCTATAATGAAACCTTTTTTATTTTACTTTGCATGGAATTGCTCAACAACATTGCTATAGTATTTTTTTTTTATATGGCACCATATTGTCACAGCCCAGGCTTTGAGTGTTGCCCGACACCTGATATTCATACGTGATCAATTCTTTCAACACTTTCTTTCCTTTCAGACCTCCGACGTGATCGCTCTATCTGTAAGGTTCTGGGATTCCTCTCGGCTGCGGATCAGAACCATACAGCTTCAGTGTCGGTACACGCAGTCTAGAGTTCCTCCTGATCCAGTCAAACCTCACCATCAGATCATTCCTCACATTACACCCACACCTGCTCGACAACCTGCGAAAGTTCAAGTGATGTGTTCTAGTCAACACATGAATGTGAAAGTGCCACCTGGACCAACATCTGGCCTCGTCGTAGATAGTAAGTTTAAGTTTTAACAGCTGTTGTTTTTTGTTTATATCCATAATTATATTTTTGTTTACAGCCCCGTCCAGTGGCATTAAAACACGAACTGAAGCCATGCCCCTTCTGGAGGCCCCAAGTCATTGTGGGTATTCTGTGAAAAGGAGTAAAGACGGTGCCTTAAACATCCTTCTGCCTTATTCTTCCTGTCACATGATTCACGAGGTCTGTGATGTCATTCACATGTGAATACTTGTGTGTGTGTGTGTGTGTGTGTATCTATATAATTAATTTTTGTTTGGTCGTTTTAAATAGGGCAGGCAACACAAAATTGTATTAAAATACCAGACTTTGAATGGACGTACAGTTGAGACCTTACTATCGTGTCAGGCTTCTGACAGTCAGGGTATGAATCTGACCTTTCACATAACATAACCAGACGTTTATTTAACAGTTATTGTTGCATTTATTATTTGTCTTATGTTTTGTAGAGTGTAACGTTGCCATTGACCAGCAGCTGATTTGTGGATCTGGAGTGTTATCTTCAACAGCGTGTCAGGAAAAAGGTTGCTGTTATTCTTTAGACAGCCGGATGTGTTATTACCCCATGGATGGTAAGTTGTTTAAAAAAAAAATACTAAAATATTTTCTAAATAATACACAATTTCAATCAATTATTTTCCGATCAGAATGCACGGTGGATCGGCATTTTGTTTTCTCGGTTCACTCCTCCGTCTCCAATCCGCCTCTTTCCCCGTCCACCCTCATCACTGCGGGTAACGGCTCGTGCTCACCCCAGAAAGTTACAGCTGACTTTGCCTTATTCAAGATCCCCCTGGATGAATGTGGCGTCCACAGATACGTGAGTGTTTTACAGTTGTAGTGCGTGTCTGTGAAATGTGTATTAAGTCTAACTCGAGCGTCTGTAGGAGGTGGGTAAAACTATCATCTATATGGTGGAGATCCTGAATCGAGTGCAGTCTGTCAGCTTAAATTACGGCACCATCACCAGAGACTCGCCTGTAAGGTACATATTACTACACAGACTCGCAGGGAGATGGACGAACTTTGTGTTAAGACTTCGTGTCGTGCTCGTTTCAGGTTATTGGTCGAGTGTCGGTATTTTCCTGGTTCTGTGGTGAGTGTGGGATATCTGGTGAAAAGTCCGTCTCTTGGACCTTCAATCAAAGCACAGGGAGTATTTGGTGTTCAACTCCGAATTGCAAAAGGTTTGTTGACAAATATGAGCTTTGCATTAGTTATTGTTACAAAGCAATTTATATATATTCATTTTAATAAATACAGTTTTATTTGTATTTATATTTTAATATACATTATTAATTGTAGGCTATAAAAATAACAATATTAATATTTTTCTGTTTAAATAAATTGCAACAATACTATTTATTCTATATTTTATAATTTCCTGGGGGTTTTCCCCCCACCATACTGTTTGTCTGTTTTTTTTCTATGTTTTTCACTTTACAGTAAGGTTGTATTTGTTAACATTAGCTAACATTAACCTTCGTTGATGGTAAATTTAGCATTTGCTGATACACTTACAACTTTAAGTGAATGCACAATGAGCAAACATGAACAATTATGAGTAGTTGTCAAATGCGTCCCATAATTTGATATAGCAAATATTTAAGAAAAAAACACTGAAGATAAATCTCTCTCATGCTATTAGTATATTAATAATTTTATTTGCATTTTTGCTGTTACACCATAGGACACATTTACATATACAGGAATAAATGTTATAATGCTCATTTTTAGTTCATGTTAGCCAATTAATTTACTAATGTTAATAAATACAACCTTACTGTAAAGCTGCTTTGCAACAATGCAAAATTGTGAAAAGTGCTACAAACATAAATGTAAATTGAATTTATGAATGTGCATACTTTGCATTAATTTGAATTTATACTAAATTAATAGAGAAACACTCAAGTTTCTCATATTAAACACAGCCTTTTCTCTTTAGATGAACGCTACAACGACTTCTACCCACAATACCACCAGCCCCTGCGTATGTTGCTGGGGAAACCCCTTTACCTGGAAGTGCGTTTGCTCAATCCTCCAGACCCCACTGCTATCCTGCTGGTGCATTACTGTGTTGCTTACCCACGATCTGCAAAATCGGCCTGGATCTTGATTCATGATGGGTACAGACATGGTTTTGCAATTGAGCACGAGCTGAAAGAGTTGTCAGTCCAAGTCATAAATGTCTTCCTTCTTTTAGATGCCCAAATTCTCTTGACCAAACTCCAACCCACAAGCCTCCCGCCACACCTGCAGAAACTCTGACCAATCACGTTCGCCGATTCACCATCACTACGTTCCAGTTCCTGCCTAAAGATGACAACTTACAAACGGATGAGGAAGTAAAAATATTATTTCATCAGAAGTTTTTAAGTGGTAATGCTTGATGTGCTTTCGACTTTAAAAACGTCCTTTCTGTTACAGATTTATTTCATGTGTTCAACTGAGGTTTGTCTGCCCTCGGATGGTCCGTGTGTTGAAGGATGCTTTGAAGGTAAATGTCTGTTGTATTGCATTTTATTCCCTTCATTATGAAACTACAGTCATGATTTATGACATTTGAAAAGATGCATTACTGTGATTTGTACATTTGGATTTTATTCGAGCACTTTGTCTTTGCAGATCCTGCTGATGTGAAGTGGTGAGAGAAGAGACTGCGCTTGGAAAACTGGCCTTTCTTTTTCTGACAATTGTGCACAGTCATGCTTTAGCAACCGCAAACAATAAAATGTTGAAACACTGTCATATTTCAGTAATGACTCATCTCACATCAACAGATAGTCTGTGTCTTCACTTGCTCCTCCAGAGCTCCAATTTTTATTTCAATGTTTAGTCACTATAGAGACACTAGATGTTTACCACACTGCAAATATGCTCTTTATCAAAACGCACACATTCAGAAAACAGCAAATGAATTTCACTTGATTAAATAATCAACAATGTGCAGCAGTTTTAAAGGTTAATGGAGACACAGGACATTGAAAGCAAGACTTCCTGTTTCTGTCTTTAAAGAAATGAGTATATAAAATAATGCTACATAACGCACAAGACCTTCAGTGTTCCCATAGCTCAATTGCTTGGGTTCAAATATTAGGAAAGACACACATCGATTAAAAGAAATATGATTTAAAAGTTATTTTGGGTAAAATTGTCTCTGACAGATGTAAATGCAAAAGTATCAACAAACGATAGAACAATTCAATAGTCTTTCAGCTCCACATCACTATATTTAACACTGTTTTTTAGTCTGCACTATATTTATTTCACTGTTCAATGACTTGTACTGTACAGGTATTTTTCACATTTTTTGGTAACGGCAAGAGAATACGCAATTATACACATGGCTATTATAATACTGTTTGTGTTTGTAAAGCTAATATACAGTAAATACATTCACAATCTTGATTGAGTAAAGTGTTCAGCTGAAGGGTCTGTAGTGTTTTCTGCTGTGTGTGATCAGGTTGGAGCTCTGACTGAAGGCCTTACCGCACACTTTACAAACATGCGGCTTCTCTCCTGAACAAAACACAAAGAAAAAATGTGCAAAATGATTTTTAAATGGAATACTACATGTAATACTTAAAAGTTTGGCATGCCAACAAGTGCTCGAAATTTCAATACATTTTCAGTCTCACCTGTGTGTATGAAGGTGTGCTTCTTCATGTCTGATTTCTGGTGAAATCTCTTGCCGCAGTACTGGCAGGGATACGGCCGCGTGTCCGAATGGATCAGGAGGTGAGTGGACAGTGTTGATGAGCGCTTGAATATCTTTCCACATTCCTTGCATTCAAACGTTCGTTCCTTAAATGTGCAAATACAAACCATTAGATTTGTGTTGGTAATATTAAAAGTAAAACTTTGCATACAAAATTGCATTTTTTTAAAATGCACTGAAAATGTTGATTGAATCTGTTAACTGTCACTGTTCCTCAGGAGGAACAACTATGTTATTTTCCTATTCACTTTAATATTTCATAGTTGAATTTGAATGTAATCTTGACAAACTATAAATTGATGGAAAGGCATAAGACTCGAGATGACATTTTTGACAAAGTTTCATAACAATAAACATGAACAAAAAATTTATTTAAAAAAGTTAATGTTATTGTAATTAATAAAAATACCCAAAATTAAAAAATTAAAATTAAAAATTTTAGTTTCAGATGCACATACTCAATGTTTGCTGTGACAGTTATGGGGTTAAAAGCAGTAAAGCATTTTTTTTACAAAAAAGTTTTTTTAACTTTTATGATTAAATGGTAATTGTTTATCAATATAATCAGACATTGTTTATCAAAATATAAAATAACTTTGTAATATAAAATATAAGCAATATAAATATAAATTATAAAAAATTATAAAATAAAAAAACTTTACTGTGTAATATTTTTAGACTGAACTTCAGCTACCCAAACATGGGCACAAGAGGGAGATGTATAGCAACCTTTCATGGAGTGATCAGCATTTATGCCTTTTACATTTATGCATTCAGCACATGATTTTGGAAATCATTAGAATTAGACTTTTTTAATTATACTACAAAATTAGTATACAACATACATTTACAGCCAAGGAAAAAACAAAAAACTGAAATGAACAAATTAATGAACTAAGCCTCATTAACAAACGGTTATCATACTTTAAATATCTAAAAATGTATAAAAATCATAAAGTTACTTTTCTTTTTCACGATGGCAAAATATGTAGGGTTTCCAAGTAAGAGCAAAAGAAGCAGCAAGCATCAATGTCTTACCAAGAAAATGTCTAACAGGGTACAATGTATGTATTATCTTTGTCATACATTACCTTTACTCTGCATGACATCACAGTGTCTTTACTGTCACGGAATGTCAGAGATCGTCCGTGATGACTGCCATGTGATCTGTATATGTGAGACTCCAGGCGGACAAGAGAAGAGAAGACCTAGTGAATATAAAAATGTAAAAAAAAGGTGTTTCTCCATCATTGTGAACACTGAAGGTCAAATATACCAAAAGCTTTTTTAACCTTATATTATATTAGATTTGCAAATTTATTTATCAGTATAATATCAGTATGAGTGTTGGGACTCATGACCTTCATGCTGCTAACAAATGCTCGATCAATTGAGCTACAGGAACATCATATATCAAGATCATCTTATTTACATAAGATAATCTTGTTGCACGTATCTTGGTGAATAATATTTGTGAACCGGATGGGCTGATTATGTCACCACACGGTGAATAGACAATCATTTGCTTTCTGCTTGAACATGTTACTTTCTATCCGAGAGTGTTAAAACAAAAGTTTTGTTTATTGAAATGTGTCGGTTTTACCTTTCCACATAAGCTGCAGTGTTTCGTGGCTCTCAGAGAGCAATCTGTGTCTCTCTTGTTAAGCTCCTGCATGTCTGCTATGTTTCTCGAGTTGACAGATAACCAGGGCACTGAAGACAGAGACGAGCTGTACTGGAAATCTGCTGGACCTGCAGTGAATATTAAACAAGCAAGCATTATAAAACAAATAATAAGATTAAAAAAATCATCAAAGAGGTGCCGAGTGATTTAAAAAAAGACAATGCATTTATTGAATTACCTGTTGCCCAGCAATGATCAGGACTCGTATGTGTGTTGTCTTGTTGCATGATTGGAGAATGTGGTTGTAATTCCTGTCCTGATTCTTCTTTTATGGGAACAGACCAATCTACCACACCAAGATAAGGTACATCGGCTATGAGAGGAGAAGAGCGAAAGCCTCCCTTCCTGCTCTTTTTCACCAGGAATGAACGAGGCATGATGGACGGATAGAGAGCGAGAGCTTGATGCTAAAATGAAGAAAGAAAAATGTAAGACAGCCGTATTCACAGACACACTATACAGTCCTTAACCAAAACTGACTTTGGAAAACATTTTTAGTGTTTGGGGTGTAAATTAAAGCATTGGGAGGAAAAAGGCTTGGCACAATATTACACAACAAAGTACAAACAACAAATGTACAAAACTTGCTGAGTCAAGCACCATGAGAATGACTACAAAATATCACTACACTGGAGGATTTACAGATATTAACAACAGTTGAGTCAGTGTATATTTAACCTCTTTATTTTGTTTTTCTAGGTATTTTTTGTAGAAAATCCTTTGTAGTTTGTTTTTTGCCAAATACTTTTGTCAATTAATAACTTTTTCAGTTTATAGCCCATATTTCAATGGTTTATTTGGACCTGAGGAGGCATTATGAGCAAATATTGTACACATCTTCACCCCGGACATCATTTTAGGCCACATTTTCCATACAGCATCTCTTTAAATCTCAGCATTGTATATTTAAACTACAACTACTGTATGTGTTTGTACTGTGTACAAATAACAAAAGTTTTGATTTATGCTTAAAGTGATCAATTAAATAACTCGATTTTTGCCCACCAGAGAGCACTAAACAGCTCCTCTATATTTATCACTCCTGAAAAAATTACAAATTATACTGGTTTCCATTACAAATACCATTAAACCCATGACAAAATTCCTTTATGTAGTGTGTTTTAGGTCTTATTCCAGTAGGATTTAATAATGTTGCATTAGCCCCCAGTTGCCAGATACCATTAAACCAACAGAACCCAATGCATGTCCAGTAGTGATCCACAGAGACCATTATAGTTTCCATTAAACAATACAACTCCCATTATAACCATTAAATCCATTCGAATTTCTTGGATAGTTTCTATTTTTTTTAGCAATAACAGAAAACAGCAAACCACATATTGTATGTTAACTCACAAAATAAGAGATGCTGAATTAATTTCAGGATACTGGACGTCAGTGATGCTCAGCAGCTATTCATCGTTTGATCATGTTATCTTACATTTGAATATTTTTATTTTAATAATTGAATGTGATGTGTTATGATGTTACTAGTGTAAATCGAAAATGAATATTGGTTTGCTTAAAGTATTATTATTTTTGAAAATATAATCTATTTCTACATTTTTTTTGCATTTGTGTTGTGTTATGAAATATCTACCAAAATAGATAATATACATTTGATAAATCCTTGTTTGAAAAGAGCAATGTATATTCTATACACAAACAAGGATGCATCAAAAACGTAATCCTTAACGACTGTACCTTAAAACAATAAAACAGAAATTAAAAGTAATAACAAGTAATAACAATGCTAAAAAAATCTTTCTGGTTCTTGTTCTCCATATTTACTTTTTCTTAAGCTCAACACAGATGTGTGTCAATAAAGAGTTAAAAGTGCACATGCATATCAAGTGCTGTGCTTGTTTTTGTAAACTGCTCTTATCAACTTTGTGATAAAAAATTTACAAGTATAAACTCTGTGGTTTTTCTGCAGCTGATTTGGCTCTTTATGTGAATTAAATGATGATGACTTACCAACTGATGCGTCACGAGCCGGCAGCAGGTTTATAAATAAATAAATGGATTATAAACCTCACAATCGCGCTGTTTATTTGCAGTTTTGTTTGTCTGTGTTGATCTTAAACAGATGATGTTTAACTGGCAGTAATAAATCACTGAAAGCAGGTGCGCGCGCTCCTCCTTAAAGCGCAGCAAAACTGAAACTTGTGGAGGTAACGCGCGCTCACAGCACCGGCCCACCGCAGACGCGTCAGTTTCCGCCGCGCGAGCTGTTAAAACCCAAACTGATACTAACCGTAACTGCTGCACAGTGTACAGGAAAATAACTACATTATTAAATTAAACCTCTGAGAAGTCTGTTAATTAATTTCACTACATATCAAAATAGTAAGAATATTAATAATAATAATACTCAAATATGGACAAAACCAACCTTGCAATCAAAAAAAAATAATTTTCTGGGTTAATTTAACCCAACAGTTGGGTTTGTTTAAATCTGACCCAAGCATGGGTTGAACCAACCCAGCATCAAAAACTAATTATAATATATATATATATATATATATGCAGACACAGCATAAAGGTCATAGACTAAATCCCTAAAATAAATATTATCAGTCATTAGTCACTGTTGTTATTCTTCCAAAAATTGTCTGCAATTTGTCATTCAATTTAAATCCAGATCATTGTTAAGCATGTAATAGTTTTGAACGTGTGATTACAGCCTCACACGTCATTCACATTGCCTTTGACCCGCCAAGGTAAACCGACTCGCATCCCCAGACAGACCAACATAGAGAAAGAGGGAAAAAGTGATGATACTGTCAAAAGGCAGATGAACTGTGGAGAATGCGGTGGCATGAGGTGTAAAAGACTTTACTCATTCGTTCTTGCCTTGCAACCATAGATAACTGACATTGTTCACATAGGCCAAATGTCATTAGCACTGAAGTTCCTGAGAACATGATGGTGGTGAAGGACAAACGGCAAATTGTTGCTCTAAGAGCTGCGACTTGCTGGTTTAACAAGAAGTGATGAAATGTAAGAAAGGGTGTTAAGTACTGGTACGAAGTAAAGCAAAGCTGCAATGTGTATTTCAGTCATGTACGTGTCAATTTGAGCTTGACCAAAAAGGTTGCACAGATTAGGACGCAACTGCTCAATGCAAAAATAATACCTACACACGACACCAACATTTGAGTGTATAGCATAAATGTTTATTCTTTTTTTAAATACATTTTTATCATCAAATACAGAACACAGGATCATCTTTTGATAACATTGCCATTTACGTATATAATCTTTAGTACTGTCATTCGTAATAACACATGGTAGGATCGAGTATATGTGGTCTGATGGGTGTAAAGGGAGATTACGGGACATTTGTTTAGTGTTTAGTGCCGGTGACAGGAGGTAAGGCAGCTGTTGGAGGAGATGGATCACATCAGACCTGCTTTAACTCGTGCCCTTGATGGTCATTTATCACGGCTTTACTTAAAAGCATAATACCAATCTTGACCTGATCTGATTCCTGGTGTTAAAAACAGCACACTTTCATACTACATTTTAAAGAAATTTAGTATACACGATGCATACTGTAGTGTGTACATGCATTGAAAAAACATGAGCCGATTCAATGCATCAACCTTCACACGTTCCCTAACAGTTGTAATCTGGTTGTATCGATGCACAAGTTGAAATACTCAAAACTCATCCTGATACAGTACGAGAATATGCCATTTTGAACACAGTGATTTTGTCCATAATGGAAAGATTCACACAAAACCTGTATGCAGATATGTATATTAGTGTGTATTTTGTTGTACCGTGTAAGTTTTTGTGAAGGTGTTTGTAATGGCACCATAGATTCACATCTTTCATGAAACCCAGCAGGATTCAATCAACCAAGAACATAAAACATACCAAATAAATACAATAAGAGACAATGTGCCACCGCAAGATTCTTAAAGACAGTAAACAAAAAGTTTAAACCTCAACACTGATGGCATTTCTGAGAAAACTCGGAGGATAAGAGACTTAATACCACAAGGTGCTGAGATTTGCATTTATGTAACTAGAATGGCATTATTTTCATTTTGTTTTTTAATATTTAGAAAACAATTCTGTATTTATAAATAGTGCACAAATTGCAAGACAGAAATGTGTTTGACCGTGTTTGTTCTTGTTTAGGGGGTTATGCTTGTTATAATAAATAAACCTGCTTTAAAACTAAAAAGAGCAATTACCAAACATTTTAAGATCATTTCAAAACAAGTGTTTCTGAGTTCCTATTAGTAAATATTCTTTAGAAGATCAAACTCACACCACAAAACCGTTGCGTGTGATGTAATCAAGTTATGAGCACAGTTTCCTTCAGCAATCTGAAATCCAACAGTGTAAAACAACAGCTTGGTCTATCATTTTAAAGCTCAAGTTTGATTGCATTGTAGGACAGAACAATGCGTCTTGTCTTCTTTACCAGAACTTTACTTGAACAGAGGTCAAAACTGTTTTTAACCACTACAGACAAAAAGCTTTGAAAGCAGAGACCCCCAGAAGTGGCCCGTCTTTGAGAGAAGTTGCAAAAAATCAAAGGTGCAAAGCAACTTCCTTAAACTTATGTTGTGAAGTACATACTTTCAGGTTGTAACGAAAAACAGGATTTTGAAAAAAAAAATTCAGATGGGGTAACAGGAAGGATGCCCTAAATCAGTGTACAGCACCGACACTACAGATGTTTCAGCTGAGCTGCAAATAAAATGATATAAAAGTTCACGTACTGTTTGCTTTTTTCACTTGTAAAAAACTTTTCTGATATGATCAGAATCAGTGAACCATGTACTGCAGTTTGAGTCAATACAACACTGTGGTAAAAACAGTAACCCCCGACTACTTTTCGAGTTACCAACTGCTCGAGATAAGATATGCCCAATAAACATAGTTTTACATCTCAGAATCAGCACATAGATGCTTAACTTTGATGTCTTAAGAGCTGCGACTGCAAACTCACAGCTTTCTCATGGGAATCAAGATGAGCGCCACATCTGAGCAAGTAGACGGCGATGTTTTGGAGTCATGTAAACATGTAAATGTCAGGTAAATGCAATGATCATGAGGCAGTGAAAGCACCGCGTGTGCTCAGACAAACACGTCATCAAAGACAGTACACAGACTCGGCTAGAAAAATGAACATGACCAAACTAGCATTTCTGAAATATATAACTTTGTGTATGTGTATTAATTATTATTTAACTTTGTTTAGTAGTTACATTTGTTCGTAAACCTTCTGTTGTTCAGTCAAACGCACTGAGTTTGAAGCTTTTGCTCTTAAATAATGATACTAATAGCCATGAGCAACAGGATGTCAAACCTTTCTGACAATTAGTCGTAAAAGTTACTGTAAGAGTCCCGGCCAATAAGTCAATAATACCTTCACAGTATTTCATGGACATACAGACCATATAGAGGAAAGCTTGTCCCTGTGAACATAAGTAAACTAACTAACTAACTAACTAGATATATCATAGCAGCAGTTCTCTTAATCCTTTGTAAAACTAATCTCTTCTCTGGAGACCCTGTCGTTTCAGCTTTTTGCTGTTCTGTCATGATTGGCACAAGAATGAATCAAATAAATATTTTGGCCTCTGTCTGCATGAAGTTCATGTACATACACATTTCTGTGTTTCAAAACAAAAACAAACAAACACATAAATAACAAAAATGAAACACGTAACATTTGGCAATGTTGACACGCAAGTTTTCTTCAGCGATTTTCGTCGTCCGAAATGTTGATCACCTTCGTTTTGTATAAAACACACACACAGATACATGAATGAGCTACTGTAATATCATCTATGTATGTAACTATTAACATCCCTAGTACGTAATATAAGAAGAGTTTGTTCGTATCTGTTCTTTTTCTCTCCCTCAGTCGTCACCTCTCATTAAAGTGATTGTAGTGTTGGTTGCGTTTGAAAAATAAACGTAAAAGTGCACAAAAAGAAGAAATTACACGGAGAACGTCCAGGATAAGAGAGGAATCCTATCTGTTGCTTGCGTCTGTAGACACAATAGACAAACGGAGAGAGAGATGGCCACAATGTCATGATATCCAGAGCCAAAGATACACACTAGGGTACCAGAAACTGCATCCTGCTTCCTCCATCTTCTCCTCATTTCAAAGCGGATGGATGCGTGTTATTGGTGAAGTAACTAGTCTCAGGGTATAAGTGAGTGTCTGGTTAAATCAGAGGTAGTTTCAAGGCCACAATGTTTGCAGATACTTTCTCCTAAAAGAATAAAACTGAAATAAATAAATAAAAATAACAAAAATTTCTGGCACCGTGAGAAAAGTTTAACTTTTGCGTTTCCAATGCACAGGGTCCAAAAGTAACAGCGATTCAAGTAAAAACGGCTTTTGGCTTCGGTGAGTA
Organism: Beaufortia kweichowensis; assembly: GCA_019155185.1. Taxonomy (NCBI): domain Eukaryota; kingdom Metazoa; phylum Chordata; class Actinopteri; order Cypriniformes; family Gastromyzontidae; genus Beaufortia; species Beaufortia kweichowensis. Next base: position 18,319,043 of record CM032796.1, read on the forward strand.
AATGAAACCGGCTGACTGGTAACTTTATGAGGAACTGCAACATAAATATGGTTTAAATTGAACTGCTAAAGAGAATAATGATAATGCAAGTGACACGTGCAATTTAAATCAAAGGCATAAACCGTCCACTACAGAACATATTATTCAAGTCTTGCGAGAACTTTATCTGGGTTTCCTAGAATACAATAGTAATAAAAAAGAAAGAACAAAGTGACAGGTTCCGTTTTAAAGAGAAACAAGGGAAAAACAACTAAAAGTCCCCTTTGGGACAAAAATAGTCATATGTATTAACCAAAAAAAAAAATTTTGAATTTGAATTTGTTCATTTTGGACCCTGTATACAAATGTACGTGTTTGTATTGTTTGTATACAACATAAAGAACTCCAAATTCAGTCTGGGGTACCGGACAAAGGAAAAGCTAATAGAGAGAGAAAGAGATGAGTGAATGTGTTGTATACTATGAGTGTGGCGCTATGCATCAGTTTCCTGCCGTACCTCTGACAACATTTGGGTAAATGCATTTCTCCCTCTCTCTCGCACGCTATGCAAGCGTGCGCTGCTATGCGGTCTATTCTCGTCTGAAAGTTTACGTCCTTCTCTCGCCCTCCCTCTCCACCAATCTCAATTCTCCAATCCTTCGGCACACACCATGCCCGGGTAAAGCTGCTGCTGGTTGGCCAGAGGGTCTTGGCAGGGATTTTGGTGGTGGTTTCGTTCCTCACCGTCGCTGTCCGTGCTCCCCTGGCTGTCCAGGTGAGGCGACGAGTGGTGTGGATACAGGGCCGTCACAGGCAAGTGTCCGTGAAGAGGGTCCTCGTCTGAACTGAGATAATCACCTTCCGCAGACGCTGGGCTGGCCAAACACAGATCCTGGTAATTGCCACCGCCAGTGTTTTGGAATTTGGAGGGCTGTCCACGCAGCTGCCTGATCTAAAATGTTCAAGAAAAGAGTGTTGACTTCTACAGTATGTTTGCAGAAATATACAGTTGATTTTGTCAATACATTGAAATGATAAATTGCTAAAACCACTAAAAAGAAAGCAGCCTATCCGACATTGATTCATTTTGACAAATTATCTTAACAATAAACATTAACGAATGTTAGTATTAATGATATTTAAAAAATGTAAAAACAATTATACAGATAATTATTTAGATTTAATTATCTAGTCTTTAGGTCAATATATATGCACGTCTATGGGTGATCATGTACGTGAATGGTGTAGACAGTGGATTTTCTTGCGTGACAAAAATGGACCACAATTTTTTGCTCTCATTTCAGATCTTCCCTTCTGAGTCAGTGAGTGTGTTTGTGTGCTCTAACATGCGTGAGAGCGTCTAAAACAGGTATTATGCTAAAATCTCAGATCTGAAACGTCATGGGTTTCCCAATAAGTGCTTTAGCAATTTGTGAGTGTGGGAGTGGGAGGGGCTGTGGTTAACCAATGGAAAAGCTTCCTGAGACAACAATCTACACAAGCCCCACCTCTCACTTCCTCTGTCTGGTTGATCTCGTTTCAGCCAAAACCACAGAGCAAAAGTCACTGCACAGCACATCCGAATTAGGACATCACCGAGATTTTTTGAACATGCATGTCGATGTCAAACATAGCCAAAACTACATTTCAACAGACTGTTGCAATGAGACGCTCTTTATGAGAAATAAATGGTCAAGTGTGCAATGTTTTCCTACCTAACATGCAAAAACAACTATGGTTTATAAATATTGAAATAGGTTGATTTCCCCTTAAAAATACAAACACTGTGGTGCTATCAAACATTTCTTTCTTTGTTCGAGCATCCCAAATGACATCATGGTTTGACAAATGGATGGGTTTGGGGTGGGGCTATCCGTTTGTCCAATTAATAACAGACAGAAAGCGAAACTTTGTAGAAAAGAAATCTTTAAATTTGCTTTTTCATCTGTGGATGCTCGCAGTAATTACACACTTCCTCTTTCAGCGAAGAAAAAATCTCGTCGCACATACTAGCAGGAAGTTCACCCTCCAGCTTCAATTCTCTTCAGGGTCGGTTTAGCTAGTCAGTACAGTCCGAGACATTTACCGCAAATAATTTTGTTTTGTTTTTTTGTTTAGTTTTTTAAACAATTCAACAGTGACATAACAGCATTTCCATGGTTTGGTAAAAAAATATATCTTAACAAATAAATCTGAAATTTCGAAGCAACGCTACAGATCGTGACCTGATTCCAGAGCTGAATCTGAACGTAAAACTCTGATGTAAAATCACACCTTTGAAAGCACTCGCAATACAGCTCATCTCAGTGATTACAGTAACCATGAAACTAGAGCAAATACACTTCACATTTGTATGTAAACAGTGACACAAGCGAAGAAATCACGCAAGAGGAAACGTGAGGACAAAATCGAACCGAAAAGAGAGATGAAAACGAGAGAGCGATACGCAAACCGAGAGGTGAAAGGGAGAGAAATAAACACGAGAGAACGAAAATGTCAACACACTCTCACACCCCCCTGTCACGAAAGGTTTCTCTACAAATGAGCAAGATCATCAGATGAAGTGCGTGAGACCGAGCAGTGACTGGGTGCGTGGGGAGGCGCCACAGCGTCCAACCATCAAAGCCGTCTGAGTGCATGTGGGGGGGAAAATGGGAAAAGATTTTCGTGTGGTTTTCGCTGTGGTTAGGGAGGGTCCCGAATGCAAATAAATGTGTACTAGAAACACAGTGAAAATCTGAAATTTTGTATTAACAAAACGTACTGTGAACCTGGTCTGTGTAGTCATTTCTAATCGCACTTTTAGCAGAAATAAAGTGAGTTGCAAATGATATGCTTTTTATCTCATCACAGTTTACAGTGCAAAGAACAGGCCAATACACAGTTCAAAATCACTTTTACGTTTTTAGCTTTTCGTTGTTGTGGGAACAGAAATCAGAAAAAATATTATAAAAACATTTCTTAAAAAAACATAATAATTCCATAGTGATTGAAAGTGTTTGAAGAACCGTGTACATAAGCGTGTGTGTTTGACGGTCTCACCTCGTTCTTCAGTTCAGAGATCTGCTGTCTCAGTTGAGTTATATACTGTGTGGAGTCTGAGTGGTTCAGCTGACCTTGGATCAGTCCTTCTTCTTTCTGAAGACAATAAAATATACACACAAACACATGACAAATATACACATGACCCTGTGAAACACAAACACACAAATACTCTCTCTCTCACCTGTATTTCGAGCTCGGCGATCTTCTGCCGGAGTTCAGCCATCGCTGCCATACTGTCAGCTTCTCTCAGACGCACGGCCATCACCTCTTCTTTGCTCTAACAGAGAGATAGATTTTATACAATTATCTTTATCCAATGCATTTTTTAATCGATAAAAATTTAAATGTATTAATTATTACTAGAAATAAATCAAATTGCTAAAACATATGCATTACAATAACATTAATTTAAAAAAATAAAACATCAATTTATTAATGATATAAATAATAATAATAATGACAGGGATGCAAAACAAGTCCCCACAATTTTGTGAATGTAAATGAATCAATTTATGCATATTTACATCAGTTCAACTATGAATATCTACTTGTAAACGTTTTGCCCAATACTATTTATTCATAATGCACTGTTGACTGTGAATATTCTGTACCTTGCAATCAGCCTCGGACTGCTTTCTCTTCATTTCATTCATTTGGCTTTGTAGCGTTTTGTTGTAAGAAAGAGCATTCTGCAGTCTCTCCTGCAGGGCGGCGCTCTCCTGCTCATGTCTGCTGACTAGTTTACCGTTGATCTGGTTCTACAAAAACATGACGTATAGATCATATTTTTACATCACGGTATACTTCAATTCCTTTGAGTTATTTCAGGGCTATAAGTTAGATTTTAAGGTAAATAAGATTATTGTTACATTAGGTATACCTGGCTCTCCAGCTGCAGGTTTTTAAGTTTGACCTCTTTGAGTTCAGCTTGAGTCTGAGCCTCTCGCAGTCTCAAGCTCATTAGTTTATCCTGCAGCTCGTTCAGTGCATTCTTCTTAGGAGATTCCTTCCAATGACCTCCTCCTCCTCCTCCTCCACCACGAGCTGTATGGTGCTGCGATACAAAGAGATTCAACGTTTAGTATGGGGTGTGCAGAGTTTAGCAGATTGTGTGTAGAGTTTAGTATGGGGTGTGCAGAGTTTAGCAGATTGTGTGTAGAGTTGAGTATGGGTGTGCAGAGTTCAGCTGATTTGGGGTACACTAAGGGGGTGTGAAGAGTTTAGTTTGGTTGAGTTGAACACTGTGTGCCGAGTTCACTGGGATTGTTTAGAGTTCGGTGTGGTTGTGTAAAGTTTAGTGATGTTGTGTAGAGTTGATCAGTGTTGTGTAGAGCTGAGTGTTGTTGTGTAGAGTTGATCAGTGTTGTGTAGAGTTGATCAGTGTTGTGTAGAGCTGAGTGTTGTTGTGTAGAGCTGAGTGTTGTTGTGTAGAGTTGATCAGTGTTGTGTAGAGCTGAGTGTTGTTGTGTAGAGTTGATCAGTGTTGTGTAGAGCTGAGTGTTGTTGTGTAGAGTTGATCAGTGTTGTGTAGAGTTGATCAGTGTTGTGTAGAGCTGAGTGTTGTTGTGTAGAGCTGTGTGTTGTGCGTTAGAGCTGAGTGTTGTTGTGTAGAGCTGAGTGTTGTTGTGTAGAGCTGAGTGTGGTTGTGTAGAATTGATCAGTGTTGTGTAGAGCTGAGTGTTGTTGTGTAGAGTTGATCAGTGTTGTGTAGAGCTGAGTGTTGTTGTGTAGAGCTGTGTGGTTGCGTAGAGTTGATCAGTGTTGTGTAGAGCTGAGTGTTGTTGTGTAGAGCTGTGTGGTTGTGTAGAATTCATCAGTGTTGTGTAGAGCTGAGTGTTGTTGTGTAGAGTTCATCAGTGTTGTGTAGAGCTGAGTGTTGTTGTGTAGAGTTCATCAGCGTTGTGTAGTGTCGTGTCACCTGCCAGCAGTGGTTGAGGTCAGTAACGGCCTCCTGCATCTCTCTGAAGGAGCGCAGCGTCTCCTGCTCTCTCAGTTTCACAAGCTTCAGCTCCTCCTGAAGCTGAGCAACATTGATTTCATCAGGCAGAGAGCTGTTCCTCTACAGTACACAAACACACAGACATCCCTCTTCATCTCCTATAGCCAAAAACTTCTGTCTTTTAAAGCAACATCGATTAAAAAAACACACACCTTCTCCAGGTCGAGCACTTTGTCCTGCATTTCTTTTAGGGCACCGAGTAGTTCAGCTTCCTGAAGCCGTGACTGTTCCAGCTGAGTCTGAAGCCCGCTCACAAACTCCTCTGTATACTACAAACACACAGGGAGAGAAAATGATTTCATAGAGTATTTATTAAGTTTAACTAATGCTTTTATCTGCCTGCGGTTTGGTTACGGCTGGGGCGCTCTTCCTGGACAAACTGTTTTCTGTGTTACTCAAACAAACAGCCTGACCCTTGTAGGTCTTGAACCTACAACCTTATCATAAAGCATTATCTATCACTAAAGTGTTGATGTGAGTGTGTTATATGCCATGTACTGTGTGAATATACTGTGGCCTACCAGCGGGGACTGTGGGCTGGTCTGAAGGTTCGTGTGAACGCTGTTCCCACAGCCTTTAACTTCTTGTTTTTTTAACCTTCCTCCAGTCTTTCCAGTCACTTCATCGTACTTGTTTTACTCACAGACACACTCACTCATCATCAGTCATCAATGTGCTGGAAAAGCGCTATCGAAATTATTGGACTCTTAGGTAGAACCCAAACCGCTTTCTTTTTTCTGACAGGATGGACTACGCCGCACCGGAAATGATCTTTGCATATAAGAAAACAAACATACAAAAATCCAGATCGGCTTTGATTTTTTTTATTAAAAATCAAAATTGTATACATAAATATATATATGTAAATATATAACGTAAATATATATTAAATAAATAAATATGTATTGTAAATATGTATATATAGAAGCAAATAAAATTTGGTGTCAACCACAGTCAGCCCTTTTACGCACGGCAAAGAACCCAAATGTATTAGATTTAGGTCAAAAAAACGACTCACCACTACCCACACGATTTATTTTTCACTGAAAATATAACACAAAAATGATGTGCTATACAACAAGTTTAGCTGACATCAGCGCTGATACACAACGTTGGTCAGTTCGAGGCGTATACCAACACAGGAAAATAAATATGCCCAGCGATAGCTGCTTTAAGTGTGAAACATTTCACGTTCACAACTCGCACTTAGCATGACACACCACACCTCGACATCTCACATTTAAATGAAATCTCCAAAATACCCTGTCTGCTTGTGTCAAGAGAGCAGCATCGCTTCTTATAACAATCGAATAATCTGTCTGAAGAGTCAGTGTGGTACTGTACCGAATGATATCTTAGTCATTTTCATACATCTTACCAGAAAACGACCCGTGACCTGTCAATGACCCAGTTTGTCTGTAGGCTGTGTTTCTGTCATGGGAAAGCAAATCTTTTGACCAAGAACAGCTTGTACCCATGTGTACAGTGAACATAATGAGATTTCAGGTTTCTAATCAAGTGGCTAAGTGTATTTTTCTGTTTTTTACATTGCCACTGTATGTATGTAAGTGAGTTTCCATTGCTCTACAAGTTTCCATTTTAAGAATAATTTAACCTGTTCACCATCATCGTTCCTTAGGAGGAACACATATTCACTTTAATATTTCATAGTTGAATTCTAATCTAATCATGATAAACTATATATTGATGGAAAGGTCTAATAAATCTATTTAAGGTCTAGAAAATATCATAACAATAAACATAAACAAAAAATAATAGAAAAAATGTTAACGTTATTTATAATAAAAATACCAAAAATGAATAAATATCTACTAACATATCTACTATCTAAACATTTTCAATTATCAAAACTGTTACCTTGTGTTGCTGAAGTTCTCGTATGGTATCCTGCGCTTTCTCCAAACTCTCGCTGGTGGTCGAACACTGCTGCCGAACCACGGCAAGTTCACGTTTAATAACATAGTTCTCCTCTGCCTCCTGGGCTCGTGTCACCTGACCCTAAAACAAGAGAGGATGAGTGAGAAGAAATCTGGGAAATTTGCTTTCCGAAACAAATGACATTAGTAATGAGAGGGGCTACATGCAATGATAGCTCTGAAACATAAAACCAAAGAAGAAATTTGATCAATTCAAGAATCCCAATGGATTTGATGAGTAACATAATAAAATCTGGCCTAACATTGAACCCTGATGCACACCTATGCTCCACATCCCACATGCAAGGCTACAACTGCCGGTGTAAAGTGTCAGGGTTAACCTTCATTTGGAGACCTCAGGAACATTGTTTTAGCCATACGGACAAATGTGCCATCAAGGCAGTGATAAAAATGAGAAAACCACATAACCGTTTTTGTCATGCAATGAACCAGTTTTTAGTAGCGAGCAGGAGGCATCACAGGGCCAGGAAGAAAAGTGGATTATAGCAGGAACCGTTGACAGACGAAGAAGAAAAGCAGGCGAGCGGATAATGAGAGGAGGTAAGGAATAAGGGATAAGTGTATAGCTGGTTTGATAGTTACTGTACCTGAATCAACCTGTCTGCTAATGCAGCACTCTCCTACAACACCACAAGAGAATAGAAGGAAAGAACAGATACAGAGAGATGACAAAAAGAGTTGAAAACAGACACAGAGAAAAGGGAAACAAAGACACATTGAAATCCATAGGTGCACATAAAGAAAGGGGACATTTTTATAAGTTGGGTAGGAAGAATTAAGTGGGGAAGGATTGTAACGATAAAAAATAATAAAGTTTAGGAGAATGAGAGTTTGTTTGTGGTGAAACAGAGTGTGAAATTTCAGAGAAAATTGTGGGGAAGTTTCGACAGAAGAGAGCAAACAGAAAGAAAGATTTCAAAACTTTACCATCGGTTAAAAGACAAAGATGGTACACAGCTGACCCTCTGTTTAAGATCTACAGTACATGCTCTTAAAGATCGTATGATTCACACGACACAGAATTTACTCAAACACAAACTAACCAAAGCTATATAGTTTCATGCACATAGATTACACAAGACAAAGTGCTTCTTACTTTTTCCAGTGCTTCAATCCTCTGTTTCAGTAGTCTGTTTTCTGTACGCAGTCTCTGTTCAAATAAAAGACAAAAGAATATCTATTGTGTCAGTGGCATTGTGTCGATTTTTGTTTATTAATTATTAATCTTAGTCTATCTTTTAGTTTCATCTATCAAACTCTAAATAATAAAGTACATCTTATGTAATTATTTATTTTTCCATTTAATTCACAAAAGACTTTTTTTAAACAGAAAAAAGTTAAATAACTATACTGTGGTGTATTATATCTGCAATATAAAATTATTTAGACTATGAGATAATATTTTGGTCATAGCACCCACCCAGACTCAGATGATGTCATTGTTTTCAAGACAGTGAGAAAAATAATACATATAAAACAATAAAGGTCCAACTGATTCATCCACCACTTATTTACAAACCTTAATCTCAATTTGTTCCTCCATCTCTTTGTTCTTGATGGTGGTGTACTCCTTTTCTAATCTGTTAATAATAAACGTAAGAATGAATTTAAGATCATATCATATGTTTAATGAAAAATCTCATTGCACATCACTCACTTTTTCATTCTCTTGGGATTGTATTTGACCTGATAGGCCCGGAGGACGAGCTTATCCAGGCAGCTGTCAAACTGGTGGGGAATCACCTTCTGAAAGTGCTGTGAGATCAGATCCAGAATGATTCATTAATCCTTAAAAATTATATCAGGTAATAGAAATTGGGGTATAAAGCTGTACTGAACTTTAGTATGCCACCATTTGATCATCTGTCCATCCCAGCGTGATTTGAGTATGTTACAAAGAGTCTAACCTGTGACATTCCCTCCATGTCTAACTGTATGAGATCTGTCTGGTTGTACTGCAGTATTGCAATCCCAACTCGAAATATAATCTCCAAACCCTGTGGAAATAACACATACGCCAGCATATAAACCTTTATATATTTCAGTTCTCAGAAGTACCCCATGATATATTCACACCTTTATAAAGCCTAAAAACCACATGTAACACACACAAAAAACACACACATATTTATCTAAACTGAGACTTCCCATGTGTCCCACTATGTGTTTTTAATATATAGAGCAGAGGTGAACTGCAGTCCAGACTCAGACATATTCACATACACAATTTAAATAAAATGTCCCTGTACCTCATACATAAAGATGTCAAATATACGCGTGGCTATCGGCAGAGGCAGGAAAGTGAGGAAGAGGGTGAGGAACCAGGATGAAGCGTACATGGATGTATGGAAACTCTGAGATCGGAAATGAACATTCAGCTCGGGCAACTGCTCCTGATGGATCAGAGATGAAGAAACATGAGATGACAGTCAAAGACAAATTCTACAAAAGCATCAAAATCAAACACATGAAAGAGGGCCTTGCTGCCTCCTTGTGGACAAACATGGCATTACTAATCTTGTTTAAACTTACCAGAGTGCAATAGCTAAATATAATATACCATGTAGAAAACTATAAACCATCTTAAATACAATTATATAACACTTTATGTTTTTCCGTACCTGTAGTAAGTGTTCAAACTGGTAGATACAGAGACCCAGTTCAGCCATGCTGGGTTTAAACAGCTCTCTAAGCCTGTATTCCTGCATCAGTCTAACAAACACACAGAAAGCTTCCTCCTCTGGCATCTACACACACAAACACACATGACAAATTGAGTTTATGCAAAGCCTCTCTTAATATTATTCACTCATCAGGACAAAAACAAAGCAGTTGAATCAAACCTGCATTAGCAGCAATCCTACAATGAAGGCACTGCCTTGACAATAGCCAACCTCTCGATCCACAAGAGAATATGCCTGCAATATAAAAGCATGTTAAGATAAGTTTATAAGATTAGTTTTTGGTTCATTTTCACTTCTCTCATTCCCACATCTTACCTTCATGACATTAAACAGAACTTCCTGTCCCAGGCTGTCCTGTCCTTTGAAGAAGTCATGCTCGGGATATGTGCGTGCAATGTCTCTGCGTATGAGCTTCTCGCACGGAGAAGACATCTTTAAGAGTTCAGAATACTGATTCTTTACTGGCATATCGGTGGCGTTACATAACAGCTGCCAAACGATTGCTCGGAAATGATGAGGAATGCCTTTTCTTATTAGCTCCTGCACAAAGACAAAGAGATGAGGTTAAAGAGAAAAGATGGAGATGTATGTACAAGTTTTATGTCTTTTATAACTTTTCATTTTTCCATTTCTATAATATTCTCAATATTCTAATTTTTGTTTTCGTTAAGCAAAACCCATTCCTATGGGCTCGACAATACATTACATGCAGTATAAATAAATGTATCATGTATCTTACAATTAAAAGTGTATTTGTTTTTATTTAATATCTACTATACTTATATATTTATGATACATTTTATTAATTAATAATTTATAATTACTATAAATAAATTTGAGGAACAAGTAAAAAGGGGAATAAATCTTGCCCTCTTCATTACCTTTAAAAGTTTGTCCTTCTTTCGTCTCCACTCGTCCCACTCATTAACAATTCGTCCCCACAGGATCCAGGTGTCCTCCTCCAGATGTGACAGGTTGGATGATGCAGATGAGCTTGAGACCAGAGAAGAGCCACTATTCCTCCGAGATCCACTCATGGAGCGCATGGACTTTGAATCTGCCTCTAACAGCCTGTGTTCAAACACAAACACTGAGTTTAGTGTGTACAAATAGTGTATTTATGTTGCAGTCTAATTCTTATACCTGTTCTGCTCCTCCAGTTTGGCCAGAAGCTCAAGCTCATCTGGACTGAGGTTCTCTGAATCGGCCGGCGAGCCCGCCGGGGCGGAGAGCGCTGTATCATGGGAACTGGAGTCTGGACTGAGAACTGGACTGCAGACATATAGAGGATCGGTTTCCAGCCCGGGAGGTGATGAGAGATCCTCGAGTTGGACAGAAGCTACGACCCCTCCCTCTCTCTCTGGACTGCTGCTAGGGCTTGACATGACAGAAGAGTCCAGGCCAAGAACCAAGCAGAGATGAAGGAAACGGCGAGATGCTGCAGGGGTCTCACACCGTGGACGTTAACAGACCTCCTTGAAGAGGGAGCGAGTATCAGAGCTGGGACAGACTGTGAAAATGAGAGACAGAACAGACATTTATCTAGAGGTATTACCTTTGTAGCAATGTACCGTTGGCATCTTACAATATAACTTTGGAGTCCTTGTTGCAACATTTTGCAAAACAAAATAACAAAAATTTGCTAAAGGTCAAGACTATAGGCTGACTGTGGACTAGGAAGTACTAGCAGTCAACATCGATATGATGAAACATTTAAAGTCATCTCTACTATTCGCAAGGTTCATAAATCAGCCAAACCCGGTAAATAATGTCAATATGTTTCTGTGAGGGTTAGAGCTTAAGGTTTATAGTATTACAATGTGAATACAAGATGATGGAGCGGGGTACGTGACGTGTGTGTGTGTTTCGCATGTTACAATAACAAACAAGGTCCTGTCTGTGCTGTCTACAACAAACCACATGAACAGACAGAGCATATAACCCACAAAGCAGAGAGCGAGAGAGAGAGAGAGAGAGAGAGAGAGAGAGAGAGAGAGAGAGAGAGAGAGAGAGAGAGAGAGAGAGAGAGAGACAGAGAGACAGAGAGAGAGAGAGAGACAGAGAGAGAGAGAGAGAGAGAGAGAGAGAGAGAGAGAGAGAGAGAGAGAGAGAGAGAGAGAGAGAGAGAGAGAGACAGAGAGAGAGAGAGAGAGAGAGAGAGAGAGAGAGAGAGAGAGAGAGAGAGAGAGAGAGAGAGAGAGAGAGAGAGAGAGAGAGACAGAGAGACAGAGAGAGAGAGAGAGACCTCAATGTATGTACCTCAGGACTATTTACCAAGACAAATTACAGAAAACCACTGACCTTTAAATAATACAGAGATAAAACAGGAGAGATGATATTCAACACACATTCATACACATGAAACGTGAAAACACATCATCATCTTTCTCGAACACACACAGAAGCATCATGCCATCATACGAGAGAATAAAAAAGCTGAAAAATAACCCACAGCTAAAAATATAACCTTCTTAAACAAAGTAAACACACACTGTGTACAATAGCAGTATTCACATCAGAGAGGCAACCCAATCAAAAGAACCATTAACAGAGCATGAAGCCAAACCCCCTGACCGACACAAACACACACATCTCTGTCACAATAAAACACAACAGCAGAGTCCCAAACCTTTAACATTTTAGCATGAGCTCTATGAATGTCGCATGCTCAGTACTAACATCACGCAATTTTGCCACAACGCTTGCGTATACGTCTTGAATGCAGTGGAGGAGAATGATGTTGTGAAGATGTTCGAAGTGAATAGCATGACATGTATTGAACAATACGTATCTCTCTCTTTGGTTCTCAAGGTGAACTTATTTTATCTTTAGATCACATTGTAAGCAAGATCCTTTAGGCAAGTATTGGACCAGTATAACAAAGCAAAAAAACACACCTTTAAGAAACCTTATAAAGAAGAAAACTTGTCTTATAGGCTTATTTTAAAAATGATATTTAATGATTTTTGTGTAAACGTCTGCTTACGACTTCTCAGTCGAGGAAATACAGTTTTGTATTTTTTTTTATATAATTTTTGGTATAAATTTGAACCGTCTGTGATTCAGCCCTCAAATAGATTTGAACCAGTAAATTCACAAACATGAAAAGTTTTTTAAATGAATGGCACAGAATATCAAAAAACATTTATCTATGTGTGTCTTTTAGTCACTCATGACAATCACATCACTGTGTGTCTGCTGCACATTTCTCCTCTTGATGAGCGGAACAATTGTGGTTATTGTAGCTCTACGCACGGTGTCAATCACGCACTCCCTCCCATCCACCAGTGTTACAAGCCAAACCTCTAAACCTTCATCTGTAGGCCTGTTTACATCAAAGATGATAACAAAGAGCATCCAAAAAGATGACGTTTTATTAAAGAGAACATTGGAATTCGTATGTTTCAGGATGATTTGCCATCTACCCTCATGACAGGATTAGAGGATTTTTTCTTTATTTAATCATCTTTTTGCAATCATTACGATGTCTAAATAATTGAAAAAACAGCCAAAAGTATCTTATTTTTTTTTTTTCATATCTGGAGCATAAGCCCCCGGCTTACAGTTTTTAAGCAGCCATGTCGAGTTACTTTATGTCTGACCTGTTGCTTTGCATGAGCCCTTCACACCCCATTAACACTCATTGAACGTAAACAGTCAAAAAATGATCTTTTGTATTCTGCAGAACACATCATACGACAAGAGGGTATGTAAACGATGACATCATTTTCATGGTTGTCTGAACTATTCCTTTAAATGAAATGTCAGACACTCCCAAACAAAGCCACACGTGTCAAATCTGGTATGTTCATCATATTTTGTTCATGGTATATTTTGTTATAAACATTGGAGGGTGGATGAATTGCTGTTGATGTGTTTTTTCATGTGTAAGTATTGAAAAAAGTATCTGCAAAATGGCCAAATGATAAATGCAAAAATTGTGCATCTAGTGAAACAATGAGAGTTTTAAAACAGATGTAGAATATACTGTTCATAAAACAGTAAAACCTGTTGAATAAATGTTAACTTAGGACATGCAATAAATGTTAAAAATAAACTATGGAAAGAAAAGTATGCATTTAAACTGTAATGTGGATGTTGGTTATGACTAATTAATGCTTTGAAAGTTAAATTTAGAATACTCGAGACCAGCCAGCAAAGTCATTTCTAAAGCCTCATCATACAATATATTGTACCAACACATTGAAGCACTAAAATACTTTCCAGAGGCTTTATATCATCATATGACATGCTGACATTACTGCACAGATACAGCCATTTAAACCATGAGAATTTAATTTCTGAAATAGAAAAACATTAAAGACAGTATAGGCCATAAATAAGCAGCTGTTACTATGTGACGTCAACTGACGTACACTGCGAGACAGAGAGGGATTTAGGTTGGGATGATGACTATAATAATAGTTAATTAACAGGTTAGTCAAACACCTCCTAACTGAATTTCAAACCATCCCATAATTCTTAAGATTGGTGACTTTTCTATTTTTTATTTAGCATTTGTTTACATTTCAGTTTTGTTTCTCTTCCTTCACATAACATCTGGCTAGAACTAAAGATTGAGCTTGATTGATTGATTGAGATTGATTCATGAGCCAGAAATTGTAATGTGAATGTCTGTCCCCGTGATCTTCACAGGGGACTTTATTTTTCTGCGTCTCAACCACCCTTATATGAATGGAAATGCTAATATCTATTTGTACTCTGATTATTTAAAACAAATTAAAAAATGAGTATTTGTCATCCATGATTTATTTATTCTGCAATTGAAAGTGGCTAACATTTCAAGGGCTATCAAGTGTCTGGTCATGTGATCTCAACATGGCGGCCACCGTCGGCATTAACCACTTTTGTAGAGTAATGTGTGACATCATTGGTCAAAAACAGCACTGATTTCTTTGGATGTAAAGCATATAAGTGAAAAGTGCTTTGGGGACTTTGTGATCGCTAAGCAGATTGCAAAAAGCAACATACATGCAAAAACACACCTAAATACACAAACACACAGCTCCAAACAAAGACATCCCAGAACTCAGAAATGGTTGTGTCATACATTAGAGGCGTGGAGTAATTTTTTTTAGTAGGACACAAAGCCACACCTCAAACATCACACAATAGTTTAAGCTTTATTACGAAGCTTCTCTGTTCTGTGAGACATTCCGCAGCCATTGAGCTTGTAAAAACACACAGGAACACACCCTCTCCTCCACCACAAAGACTAAATATGACTCATTGACTATTTAACATGACTGAAGGTTTGACACAGTAATTGTTTAAGGTGGACAATCAGGAATTGAAACGTTTCGACTGAAAAGATATAATGGATTTCTGGGCTTTTGCTATGTGATCTGTTTCTTAAAGGTCTGTCATCATGTATCGCCCTCACGTTCAAAACATTTACATGAATTTTCCTTCTGTGGAACACAAAAGAAGATATGTCTCAGTGGTTTTGTTTTCATACAGTGGAAGTCAATGTTGTTTGGTTACCAACATTCTTCAAAATATCTTCGTGTTCTCCAGAGGGAACACATCTTCTTTTGTGTTCTGTCTGCTTTGTAGTTGCACAAATCTTGGTGTTACAGTGGCTTATGCAACCAAGGAGTGATCATATTGGAATCAACAACACTAATTGCTTACAAGGTAAGGCCTTATAAGATTATAAAGGATCCACAGGCTCATTAGTCCACAAAATGAGAAGCTGCATAGGGATAAAAACAAGATCTATGGGCAAACATTTGACAGACACTGATAGTGTAGCACGTATGTTAACCACACATCAAACAAGGTAAATAAAATATATGAAGAATATCTACCACACTTTGTACTTAATTAATACTGTATAATGATGGTGCTTTTGTATAATGATTCAGATGTTATAAGGGCAGAGTGATATAGCTAAAAACATCTAGAAATAATAAGTCAATGGTGTTTCTGTAACAATATCATGGGTCTGACTTCCCTGCGAATGCACTTTGCAAAAACCAATGAATCCACGTTGCATTGGATATTAGCATCTACAAACTGCATAAATGTAAATGTGACAAATATGAAATACTACATGATAGCTGTAATAACTCATTATCATACACAGCCTTGTATTCTAATAATGCATTTCTAAATGTGTAGCAACATGAAAAAATCTAAGACAAGCACAACTGCCTCATAACACACACAAATGCTACGACATAGCACATAAAATGAGGCTAATAAAAAATGTAAAGGGCAGAAAAAGAGAAACACATCTGCTGTGTCACTAAGAGCAGCTGCAGTGAATTTAAATGAGTATGACTAAGTAAAACCCAACAAACAGCAGCAGAAGAGACACACACATAGAGACAGGACAACACAAATAGGCCTGTTATGATTGTCATGGCGGAAGAGCCACAGCTGCTCTGAAATAAAGTCACTCACTATCTCTGTGTCACACCAAGAACTAAAGATAACTGTATCCTTAATGTTTAAATGTTCTTCAAAATGTAAGAGAACAAAATGAAATGATGACGTGGAACATAATAGCAGCTGAAAACCAAGACAAAGCATGACAGTACCTGAAATAATACAAACGCAGAAAAGAGAAAGACAAAAGAGGGTTGGTAAAACACTGAATGGAAATAAGAACAGAAATAATATGAGGTTGGTTGCACAGGGCATATGATGTCTTTCTCTCCAACTTCTCTGCATGTGCGTACTATTTACCATGACAGAAACACAATGAAACCCATATCATTTCATCTTTCTGAGATACCAATCACTCCTCCTCACTGCTGTTCTGTAATGTTATCCTTTCACATAACATTAATTACATTTGCCTTGATGTTGTTTCAGAACAATACGTTTATTTGTGATCACATCAATTACCATTCAATACCATGTAGTTTACATCTCAACAGTAGCTTTACTATTACACGGCTCATTAAGATTCTCAACAAACCAGCTTTGATGGGACAGATAGTAAAAGCTGTTTACACTGTTATTTAAGTTTACATAGCCTCTCTTTTAACAGAAATACACCATGGCAAGCAACCGAAATGATGAGGTCATTATTACCTCATCAGGGCTGGATCATCCAAAAAAAAGTAACCGGTAATCAAATGAGTGATTTAGTGTAGGTCACACAGTTTTACAAATCACAGCACAGGCACTGTAACATATGAACAAATGGACCAGGTAAAACCATTTACTTTGCAATATCATCATTTTGACTAACAGAACCATTATTTCTTCACCAATGTGTTTTGGTGCATTAGTTGGTATAACACAGAAGCACAGTCTATTTATTATAACAAGCAAACTCTCCTCCCTACCAAAACGTGTAATCAGACCATCCAAATAATCACTTACAGACATATAATTAATCCTTTAAACTGTCCCTCATGGAAAATAGTATACATTAGTTTATTAACCACAGTAAACTATAGTAAAATTCCTAGATACAATAGTGGTTTTTAACATTATCATAGTAAATATTAAAGTATACAGTTTATCAATTCACTACAGTAAATACTACAGAACAATGAAGTATAGTATACATTAACAAAGTATTATACATACTACTGTATAGCTTACTATAGTAAATACTAGAGTATACTCATCCATGTGGGATGATTCAAGACAAACTAAAATGAAAAAGCAAACCTGTCCACCAAGAAATAGCCTTTTTTATTTGTCTGAAAATTGGCATTTCATTTATTTCATTTAAACAAAATGTGCTTAACTCTCAGACAAACTGACCATGTTTTCATCCTAGTAAAAGTATATGAACCATGTTTCTTTGGCAGATTTTCAAGAGCATTACCATATGGTATAGTTTTACTACAAATACCATACTGTAATGAGACTATAGTGTATTTGTGGTTACTATGATTTTACCACAAATACAACCAAATGTACTATGGTTACTGTAGTTTAACCATCCTGGTTAATCGTAAGGGAACTGATTAGTAGACAAATGACAACAAGGAAATGTGCATAGCAGCCATTACAGTCGTGTATATAAAACAGGATGATGCTATAAGAAGCCATTGGACACGTTATTAAAGGAGAAAATGTACAAAACGTTTTTTCATATGTGTGCAGACATAATAATAAAGCCCGTGTAGTCTGGAGCTAAAAACCGCTCATGCAAATACACCTGATGTCACTGCAGGGGATGCCAACCATTCACACTATAGGTGCATCGGATTAGTAACACACTAACACACTATATTTTATATAGCGATGTGATTGTTTGTGTTGTGCAACGGCATGACATTAACGGAAAATGCCTCAATAGATGAAAGCCTCGTACAGTGGTCGTGTTGTGTATTTTGTTGTCAGATTATGGCAAAAGTGTATCGCTCGTACAGTATATAACCGATATCGATGTGAAATATTAAGGGTGCGGATGATGATTTTCGTTGCCGTTGGTCCAGTCATGACAGCGATGCGCTGGAATTTCCCCGCTTTGTCCTAGACCATCTCTATCTGTCATATCATCCCGATTTACCTTTTAAAAACGACTGATTTGATTAAACCACAATAAAACAGTCACCCCGTCATGCCTGTGATGGAAATGCACAGATGAATGAGCAATGCCCACCTGAATTTCGGTCTCATTACTGAAGCTGCTCCGGCGCATTCACGAATCTCGCCGTAATCGAGCACAGAAACCAAAAATCCTTTCTGGTACGAAGCCGTTGGACATCTACGGTAAGCCGGGTTGTAAATACGGTATCATATTGATGTTCGGATGTGGATGTTCATTTAGAGGAAAATATGACTGGTCAGGGCGAGCTTCCTCAAGGAGAGCTGGAGTCGACGCCTACAGGAGAAAGCACCGCCTTGGCCCCGCCCACCGCACAGCCCACGGTTATCGACATTAATGGTAACAAGCTGCTTTATCACGACAATTATACGGTAGAATAAATTCATAACTGCTGTCTGTTCTACTTTTAGTTGATGGAATCGCTTTAAATTACGCTTTTTGTGTGTTAAACGTCAGAAGTTCACAAGTGATTGACAACTGCCCAACCAATAGGAAAATAAAGTAGAGGAATACACATGACTGACAGCTTGTTCCACCAATCATTTGTTTTATAACCACATCCACGGTGGGTGGCGGGCAGGTGATGTTGCAGCGTTGATGAAAAAAACTGTTCAGACTGTACTTACATATATAATATAAATTTATCTTGGTCATAAAAAATCTATAAATAATATTGTTGTAATATTTCATTTTATGGGTTGCATAACATGTTGTAAATGAGGCCATCAAAATAGGGTTCTAGATAGATCTTTGACTAAACGTATAACGAGATTTTTGCCGTTACACTGAAGTCTAAAAATCTAAGACCACAACAACAATGGTTGCTTTATACAATTATTGTTTTAAAATCGATTTACACATGAATTTAATAATTTCTTAGTATTTAGTAAGTTCCGTTTAAGCAGTGTCTATTAACTTACATAATATTATTATTATTATTTTTTAATTTCATATTTTATTTCATAAAATGTACTTCTCTTGCCCAAATCTGCATGTTTGTGGTGACCTCGTGTGGACAGATTAATATATGAACGTTGGTACAGTCGGATTTCATGAATTGCTTTTATCCAGCCCACAAAGCTCTGTCACACCGACGTCATCCAACTGCACGCATGCGCACATTCTAAAGTATTATTGACTTTGAATTCAGCCAATGGCAGCGCTGGGTTTTTATATCCGGGAAGCGCTTTGAGACACTTTAAGGCCTAACTGCACGATTTACGAGTGGCGACGTTACGTTCAATACAAACATCTAAAGGTAAATTGTCTTTTATTTCTGCGTTTTATCATCAGTTTATTATGACGTGCAATAATCACTTGCACTCCGAACTATACACGACTTTAGAGCTCAATGTTAAAATAAACCTCAATGAAGAAATGGACAGCATTGGGGACTCTTGAGTTTCCATAGTCGTGCAGTCTTTAGGACTGAAGACCGATCACGAAATCAGGATTTATGTACAGATAGCCAAAATTCGTGCTTAAAGCATGATGTCGTAGTCATGCAGAATGTATTTGTGTTTTTGAAAACCGTAAAAGCACTAGTAAAGTTAAAAGCTTGGTTGGTTGATGCAGTGAATGGCGGCTCTATTGTTTGGACACGCTGAGCGATCGGATTATATTGAACAGCTTTTACCATAGACCACACCAGCTGTAATAATTGCCATTCAAGTTTTTTCATTCATTCATTTTCATTCATTCATTCATTCATTTTGGCGTGTTACTTTTATTTTTTATTTTATGTGCGTATGTTGACTTGTGCAGATCCATTTATTCATACTGTATTAGCAAATGTTTTTTTTATGAACGTTATTCATAGTTTTTAAGTTTCTATTCTTTGTTGTTGTCGCAACAGTAATCATGGCCGAAAACGATGTTGATAACGAGCTGTTGGACTACGAAGAGGACGAGGAGCCGCAGACCGCCGCAGATAGTGTCGTCCCCGCCGGGAAGAAGGAGGTTAAGGGCTCGTACGTCTCCATTCACAGCTCCGGCTTCCGTGATTTCCTCCTGAAGCCAGAGCTGCTCCGCGCAATTGTCGACTGTGGCTTTGAACATCCGTCTGAGGGTGACGATTTATTTTAAGTTTTGGTAGAACACTATTGATTGTGCTTAACTTACAGATTACACAGAGTGATATAAAGTGTATAATCATTTTATTTGTACAATCATTTATTCACTTTCACAGTCCAGCATGAGTGCATTCCACAAGCCATCTTGGGTATGGACATTCTTTGCCAGGCTAAGTCTGGTATGGGAAAAACAGCTGTGTTTGTGCTTGCAACACTCCAACAGATTGAGCCTGTGGATGGACAGGTGTGTGTTTCTAGATCTTGCTATCTCTAGCACAATTTCGTCAGAATAAATTCAGAAATGATGCTTCATAATTGTTTTCTCCTCAGGTGTCTGTGTTGGTTATGTGCCACACACGTGAACTGGCCTTCCAGATCAGCAAAGAGTACGAGCGATTCTCAAAGTACATGTCCAACGTGAAGTGTGCTGTCTTTTTTGGCGGCTTGTCTATAAAGAACGACGAAGAAGTGTTGAAGAAGAACTGCCCTCACATCGTGGTGGGAACACCAGGCAGGATCCTCGCCCTCATTCGCAACAAGACACTTAACCTCAAAAACGTCAAGCACTTTGTTTTGGATGAGTGTGACAAGATGCTGGAACAGTTGGGTGCGTATCGTTTCATTTGCTTTGACTCTCTTATAATTGCATTCTTATGTATTTTATTAATGATAGATAAGAGCTGGTCATCTCTAGCTTCTAGGGTCTCATGTGCCAGATTTCAGTAGTTGAAGTTTCACAATTTTTGATGCCACTTCAAAACTGTTGCTATTGAAAATGTTTCTTTTAAAAGTTGAGTCTATTCTGGATATTACAAATACGTTTTATTGAATGAGAACATTAGCACCGTATTAGTATTGCTGTATTTCTGTATTGAATATATGATAGAAATATAATTCTGTGTGTTGCATTGTTAGATATGAGACGTGATGTTCAGGATATCTTCAGACTGACCCCTCATGAGAAACAGTGCATGATGTTCAGTGCCACATTGAGCAAAGAGATCAGGCCGGTCTGTCGCAAGTTCATGCAAGATGTGAGTACACCTGCCTTTATTTTTCTCATGAACATTTTGTTGTATATATTCAACAAGCTTGCCTAAACCAGCTTAACCAATATTTCTGGATGTACCCACAGCCCTTAAAATTGTGTATACAATTTCAGTACAAATGAGGGCGTAAATTAAAAGTTGTTGAATTACACAGATTCTTTTTCCCCCTTTTTAGCCCATGGAGGTGTTTGTTGATGATGAGACAAAGCTCACCCTGCACGGTCTTCAGCAATACTACGTCAAACTAAAGGACAGCGAGAAAAACCGCAAACTGTTTGACCTATTGGATGTTCTTGAGTTCAACCAGGTGATGTCATATTCCTAGCTTTTTAGAAGTTTGTCTGATTTGTACACCAACCCACATTAACTCAAACTGTTGCATATTGCATATTATAGGTGGTGATATTTGTGAAGTCAGTTCCCCGTTGTGTGGCTCTGTCTCAGCTGCTGGTTGAACAGAATTTCCCTGCCATTGCAATTCATAGAGGCATGGCTCAGGAAGAGAGGTAACACATGGACTTCATGATCACATGACATAGTAAACTTGTGTAGTTTGTGGTTTGAATGTCCTGACAGCAGGTCTGTCTAATCTGTTTACCCAACCAATGGAAGTCAAAAGTGTTTGCTGGGAAACCTGTTGGATATCTTTCTATTGCAATATTGCAATTGTCCAACAGATTACACACTACCTTTTATGTGATTTGCTGCTTATCTTTAAGTCAGCAAAAAATAAACTTTGCTCACACATTTATATTTACCTTCTTATTCTCTCTCCCACAGATTGTCTCGGTATCAACAGTTTAAAGATTTCCAAAGAAGGATCTTGGTGGCGACTAATCTGTTCGGTCGTGGCATGGATATTGAGCGTGTTAACATTGTTTTTAACTATGACATGCCTGAGGACTCAGACACGTATCTGCATAGGGTACATGCACATTACACTATTCTGCTACTTAATGAAATGTCAAATTACTATCCAACCCCAAGCCTGAGAAAACTGGAAAATACAATCTGTGCAACTTTTAACTAAAATTGGAGTCAAGGGGTTTCACTTTTCTCTCTGTATTCTACTACACATGTTAAATCCTGACTGTATTACTGAAAGTCACAGTGTTTTCAGTAGCTTTGTGATTTGCAAAAGCTTTCCACCACCTCAATTTGTGTATGTGATCTGCATTTTGTTCACTTTAAAAAAGCATATTAACAGTGATGTTATAGTAATTTTCAGCATAATTTGCCTCCAAAGAAAGTCCACTTTGGATGTAATTTATATTAGAAAAGTTATTTTATAATGAACTATTTTGTTTTCTTTAGGTTGCACGTGCTGGTAGGTTTGGAACAAAAGGATTGGCTGTTACCTTTGTATCGGATGAAACTGATGCAAAGACCCTGAATGACGTGCAGGACCGGTTTGAAGTCAATGTAGCTGAGTTGCCTGAGGAGATTGACATCTCCACTTACAGTAAGTGCCTCAAAAAGAGTCTCAAAATGATCTTTGTGTTCAGTGTTTGCATTTTTCTTATTTCTCATTTTGTGTTTCTCTCCTTCTCTAGTTGAGCAGTCCAGATGAGCTGTATACGTGCTGAAGTGGATGTTTTTCATCTCTCCCTATCTGTCTCTCAGTGGTGTTTCTGTGACCGTGAAAGAGAATACCCAGCCATTTTATTTTCACAAGATCTTGCCTATACGTCCCTCTTTTCCTTTTGTGTAACTATTTTATTGCTCCAGAGGGATTGGTGCAGGAGTCTTTTTTACTTCTGTTAATTCTGGTTGTTTGTTGTCTTGAGAATTAAACATTTTATACTATATGAGTTTTCTGAGTTGTATTTGGTATCTTACTGGACTCGTTTTGATATTGTTTACTGAACTTTGTATACATGTCTTTTAATGTGCTGAAATGGCTATATGTAAGTTTTTATTATGTTGGTCTCAGAAGATTGTAAACCCTGATTTGTGATACTTTTTAAAACTGTGATCTTACATGACTGGTTTAGCCAACTGTGAGTTTAAAGGATAAGACTGGGTACTTGTAATATTGGGTAGTGGTCATCATGACATGAGATGCACATTTTGCCTGATCTCAGAACATAAAATTTTATTGTGCTGTAAACGGACTAGTTTCTTTCATCACAAAATTCCTTCATTTTTATCTTTATTGTGAATGCATCCTCAGGACTGCATTAAGAAACCATTGAATTTCTTTAGAAAAAAAAGAGAAAACTAGTTTACCAATTGATATACAAAAAGTATTTAAATTTGTAAAAAAAAATTAAACTATTAATAATAAGTATCTGTCACCGGCAGTCGGAGGGAATTCCTGTTACAAAATCATATATATGAGAAAAGCAGGGCAAATCTGCAATAGATTTGTGTAAAACTCCAAAGGTTTTCTCCATACTGATAGCTCAGATATCAATATTTAAATGCCCATGTGAGGTCAAGTTTGTTTAATGTTTAAAGCATGATTTTCCATAATCAGGTCAAGTGTTTATTTCTGTTCAATTGACACATCAATAACAGTCCATAAACGAACACATGGAAATTAAAATAAGTAATTCATGTTCTTTGAAGAGTCTCTTTTCTATTTGTTGGATAATATTGCTTGTGCTTCACAAATACATAAGAAATATATTCTGTGAGTCTAAACGTTATAAGTCCATACACTTCTGTCTATTAAATCGCCACCTATGAACTCATTCACTATTCTCTACCTGTATCATTTGACTAATATAGTCCACTTGAAAGGGTGAATAAAACGTATGAGTGAATTTAGACACTGAGAGGGCGGCGGGCGCCATCTTGTGCCGAGACGCGGGAGTTAATTCGGCGCGAACCCTCTCAGTGGATATGTAGGGTACGGAAGCCCGTAGTAGAGACTAGGTGCGAGTGTGCACCTGACATACACTGCTGTGAACACCTCCAGAGCTCATTCTGTCAAGTTCATTTTCTAGTTTTAATTTATATAGTGAATAATGACATACAGGGCGACTTCGAATACAGCCTATGTCGATGTCAGCAGCAAATACGTTCCCATTTTCAAACGAATTTTCAAGACGCCGAATCGTATGTCAACGACGCCGCCGCCATACTAGGCAGGGCATTAATGCCTTAAACACATACAAATACACGGAGATGCGTTTTTTCTGTCAGTATTGTTATCCAGCTTTAATGTAAATGTAAACGTTACAGCTCCCCCGTCAACAATGCCCTGTCAAACATGGCGGCGCATAGCTGCAGTGGGCCAGAGCGCTCAAGGCGGCGTCGAATGAAATGGCGGCGCCCTGGATTTATTTTCCCTCCCAACTCCTGAGCAGGTGTGTTGCAACCAATTGCTGGTTTTTCGCGTGATAGTTAGCGTTAAACACTCTTGCTTCTTCTACTTTGTTAATCAAAAATCACTGTAATATATAATATTAAAACTTGTGTTTTAATCTGTGTTGCGCACTCGTTGTTGACGTTTTAAGAAGCCATGTAGAGTTAAAGGAAGTTAAGTTTATAAAACCGCTTAGGACCTCTTAATTCAAATTCTCTGTACTGCACAGTTACAGTAACGTTGTGTGGAAAAGTCTATTTTTTATGTATGTGCATATTTTATCATCATTTATTTGTGAGCCAGTAAAACTGTTGCAGATTTTAAAATAAGGTTACTGACAACATACACTGTAACACAAAGAGCGATATTACAGCTGAAGTTTTTTTTATCAATGTTTTTATCTAATATTCTCCATGTATAATATAGAGATAATGTATTATATAGCGATACTATAATGTGTAATATAATAATGTATAATATATAAAATAGTTTTTAGTGTATGTTAGCAGTGTTTAGTGGATAATGTAAACATTTAGTTTATTTTCCTTTTTGGAAATGCAAATGTTTGTGTCATTTCATCTGATCATCTGATTTTTTTCTATTCTATGCTGAGGTGAAATGCGCTGCACAGGGAATTCAGGATGAAGACAGCAACATTCTGCAAGTTTGTGGCCATGTGCTCATGATTCCATCAATGTCTAGAGTCAAGACTTAATGGCAAGCTAAGGATCTTTGGAGGGTTTGCTATAACTGCTTATTTATCTCTTTGATTCAGATTGCCATCTAATATATGTTTTCATTTGAAGTGACTGTCTCTATATTGCATTTATATGGCTACAAATACAATTTATGTCTACTTCAGTTACACTATAACTATGTGGCCAAAAGGAGTACACTTTGATGTGTTGACTAGCAATCATGACCATCTTCAATGAAGACTTCTGCTGAAGGAAATCCAACCCTGCTTCCCAATTAGCATACTATCTGTCCTAAATAGTACTCGAAATTAGATTTAGTATGTCCCAAATCATAGTATGTTGAAATGAGTATCCATGACGTCCCGGATGTGCTACTGTTTCTGGTGAAAGTGCAGGTCCATGCACACTTCAATGGCTGATATTACCCACAACTCACCACAAGAGGGTAGAGTTTAGTTGCGCTATTAATAAATTAATGAATATATTTTAAATAATTTAAACAAGTAATGTGTCACCGAATCAGTAAATTAACCTGATAACTGTCACAACAGAAATGGAATATACCCATAAAAATTCACTATAATTTTTTAATTTTTATTTTAAAACATTTTTTTATTTTTTAACATTAACATTTTTATTATAATTTTTTTTGTTTATGTTTATTGTTATAAAATTTGGTCAAATATTTCATCTTGGGTCTTTCCATCAATATATTTTTCCATTAATTTAAAGTTTGTCATGATTAGATTAAAACTATGAAATAATAAAGTGAATAGGGAAACAACATAGGTGTTCCTCCTGAGGAACGGTGAGTTAACAGGTTAAACTATACAGTGAACATTACATGAGAAATAATTAATAAAGAAATGCCTAAATGCAAAGAGGAGCTGTATTTTGATGTTTGTGTTTGTTAAAGATAACTGTGTCCAGGCAATAATCTTCACATCAGCTTTACGTTAGTATTTCCCAGTGTGTGCATACTCTAGGTTTGCACTCAAAAGTATCTACTTTTTTATTACTGAAACAGTATATCATATTAGCACATAGTATAAGTAGGTGAATTGGGATGCAGCACATGTCTCCTGGTCTTTACTGGAAGAAGCTTTAAACACATGTAAGGAAACATTGTTTAAATAAAGTTAATATTTGTATGAATTCTGTCATTTTCATTTAAAAAAAAGTATTTTAATGCAGAATTAATTTTTTTGTAGCGTTTTTACAATGCAGTAATCAGTTTAACAGAAAAAGTTACATTACTAGAGAATGTAATTCAATAGAATAGTAAACAATAATAGAATAATAGAAAACAGTTCAGAACATTAGTTTTACAAACATTCCAATGCAAGATTGTCAATTTGCAAACAAAGCATAAATTGAAAATCCACTATACTTTAAATAATAAGTGATGCATTTGCAGTGATATTTTAGCATTTGTTAACATGATTTTGATCATTTTGTGTATTTTGTGCTTGTTGTGTAGGAAAATACCTAAAGTCAATGGCAAAAAATTACTTTTCTTCCATAAAAATAATGTATAATAGGAGTATGATAGAAAGAAAGAAAGTGATCATTTCAGAAGGTCTTCCCTTGCCATTGAACTGCCAGATGTAATCGTTGTTGCAGACCGGCTCTGTGTAGTGTTTGTAGCTGCTGTTGTTGTGATTTTAGGAGTAATAGTTGTTGTTATGAAGTTTCGTGGATCTGTATTAAAGCATTTTTACCAAGTTGTTAGATAAATGTACAGTGCAGTTGTATAATAACTTGTCTAATCTACCTAAACGTTCATATTTATATTGAAATAACATGTTGTTAAGTGATACTTACAAGCATCAATACTTGATGTGATGATATTTAAGTTGACAATGGATGTATTGACAGTTTCTATGAGAGACTCCTCTATATCTGTTATGTTGGGAACCACACTTTGGTTTGTAAAAATTAGCTGTGTTGTTACCCCCACAGAGCCAGGCCTAAGGGAAAGAGAGATTTTAATACGTTTTAGTCATAAGTTGTCAAAAGTTGTTACTGAGGCAATGCAATATGCAAATTGACAGTCCTCACTGTAAGAGTTCATGGCCTTGACATTTTGCAATGTACAATATTTCATTTATCTTACCAGAAACTGATGACAGTGGATCTCAAAAAAATGGATGGGTATTTGAATTTGTATCCTGTATTAAGCTGAAAAAAAACAGAGATCAAGAAACATAATAAATAATTTGCTATATAAAGTATAGTCAACATTATAGACTTACCTCTGTTGTTATGTTTTTTTCTAGTTTTTTGTAAGCAGATGAAGATTTAAGATAGTAATCTTGAATGAATATCCGAACCATTCGAAATTTCAGAAAAAGAAATCCTTCTTTTTCTGTGGGGGGATTCAGAGGTGCAAAGGTTGTTGATGTTGTGGCCAAAAGCACATTGTTTTGTTGACTTGATGTTCTTGCTCTGGTTGTTGGACTTCTTCTTTTTCTTGTTGATTGTACGGTAGTTTTCAAAACATTATCCCCTGTATTTCCAGTGGTTGTTATTTGGGCTAGTAAATTTGATGTCTGATTTGTTGTTGTCGGTCTGACGTTTGATGTTTTTTTAGAAACATCTGTGTGATGCTGAGTTGTTGATAATTTAGCTGTTGATAATTTAGCTACTGTGTCTGCTGGAAAGAGTTTTGTGGTTGTTTCTGATGCAATAACAGTAGGTTTCTCAACAGACACTGTTGTTTTGGTTACATTTTCAATAAAAATTGTTTTGTTAAATGCTGTAGTTGTAGGTTCATTTATTGTACTAAAGGTTGTTGATTTTGATGCTGAAATAATTATTTGAGCAGCAGTTGAGGTTGCTGGTTTCGTTACAGTTGTTTTCTCATGATTTGTCAAGGTTAATGGCTTAACTGTCATTGTTTTGGGATTTGTTAAGGTTGTTGTTAAGAATGCTGTGCTTGGTTTTGTTGTTTTTTGTTTCTCAGTATTATATACAGAAGTGCTTGTGTTTATTGAGGCCTTTGTCATTACAGCTTCAATGCTTTTTTCTGATTCAGTATGTGTGACTGGGTTAGATAGAGTTGTCTCAAGGGTTACCAGCTTTGATGATGTTTGAGGCATTGTCACAGAGCTTGTAAGCAAGTATGTTTTAGTCTCTTGAGATGTTGTAAATTTCTTTGCTGTTGTTATATCTGAGGTTTGGCTTGTTGTGGTTGACTCTTTTGTCATCCCTCCTTCAGTACTTGTGTGAAGTCCATTAGTATTTACCGGTTTAGTTGAAGTTACTGTCTCACGTGTTGTTGATGGCACAACTGTTACTGTTTTGTCATTTTCTGTGGTTGTTGGTAAGAATGTAGTTGCAGTTCTTGTTACTGTTTTGTTATTTTTACTGATTCTTGGTAGAAATGTAGTGCTTTGTCCTGTTCTCAGTTGCCTCTCAGTGTTTCTTTTAGGGTCAGTACGTGTGACTGGATGAGATAGAGTTGTTTCAAGGGTTACCAATCTTGATGGCATCATGAATGGTTGACTTACTTTTGATGTTTTGAAGGTTGTAAATAATGGCTCTCCAGTCATTGTTGAAACAGTATCAGGGATTGTTGAAAGCATGGTGCTTTGTTGAGTTGTTTTCTGTTCTGTGATTGTACTTGTTGCCTTTTCTTGTCTGGCAGTTGTTTTTTGAGAGTAAGTAATAATTTTTGAAGATAGTGTTGTTTCAGTTAGTGATATTTTTGTAAGTCCACCGCTTGTTATAGGGGTTGTTTCTGTTGTTGTCTCAGCAGATGTGTATGCTGTTGGCTTACTGGATGTTCCTGTAACCAATGTTGTTGCAAAATAATTTGTGCTTGTCTCAGGCAAGTGACCAGTAGATGCTGTAAGATTAGCTAAAGTTCCAGTAGGTATGGCTGGTTCTGTTTTTATCTGTTGAATAGACAAGAACTAAGCCAAAATTCAACAATAACGTTCATATAACATCCCCATAAAACACCCCAGCAATAATTACATTGGTTAATTTTTTTAGCTAATAATTTGCATTTCTTACTGATTTCTTCCTTTTTTTAGAGGCTTATAAAGAACATCTAATGTTTAGGTTTAGCATTTGTCCAGAGCTTTACTTATTTATTATAAAATGATCGACTTCAGCATACTTATAAATTTATTGATACAGTAATTTAAAAGTAATTTATTCAAAAACTCTTATAGTACTAAATTACATTTGTTTTTATTAATAGAATTATGATTAACCAGAAGTGTACTATAATTTTTTTACATTAATAAAAACACATTTCTTTACATGCATTATCAGCATCAAAAATGATTTCAAATATTTCTTTTTTATATTTTAAATAATTAAAATATAATGTCGTAATGTAAATATATAATGTTGATTAGAGTTCCATAATATTTCACATTATTTTGTGCATTCTTTAGAAAGTGGCATGACAATCATAAGAAAGCAGAAACATGACAAAAATTTTAATATTTACAAGAGTTACAAAAGCTTTGAGACATAGTGTTGAATAATCTTTAATAATTTGTAGAATTCACAGCAGTTTAGCATTTTCGCTTTGTAAATAAATAAATTAAACTTTACATTTTTCTTACATTTAATCCCAGTGGTACTTAACACCAATAATTAATAAAAAAATCTTTAAATATAATTTGTTTAATAATATTTCTTTATAATCATTTTATACAGAATTATACTGTTATTACTGTCTATGTAATGTAACAGTATTAAATATTGAATATCTATAATTACAGATTACAGACTTCATTTTACAGTGTACATAAATAAATCTCATAGATCACACATATGTTAAATATCTTGTTGTTTCTCTATTTAGATTAACTTTAAAATATAAAAAAGGATTTGAGCAATATTTCAGTATTGAAATTATTATTCTTGTAGACAAAATCATCTTTTTAAACATCTGTTTAAATGGAATTAATATGTTACCTTTATGATATATTCATTATATTATCTTTGTATTTTATTTTTTACTTTTTTAAGTCGGTTGGACAAATGTAGAGTTTTAAATTGTTAGGTAAATGATTCTTTACAATGATACATACATGATACATGTTATTTTATCAATTATGTTGATCTTTTACTATATATAAATGATTTTACCACTATTTTACCATTATATGATAGATTACATTAGTGGATGTAGAATCATAAGAATATTTGAAAAAAAGAACATGATGAGGATGAAAGGTAGTAGAAAAGTGACCACTTCATTGGGTCTGCTCCTTGCCATTGCACTGCCAGATGTAATCGCTGTAGTAGATTGACTGCTGGCCATTGATGTCAGTGGTGTTGTGATTTTTGGTTGAATGGTGGTGGTGACAACACTTTGTTTATCTGTGTAAAGAAAATTTTGACCATATTTCTGGATTAAATACATAGTTAATATTTATATCAAAATTATTTCTTTTTTAATTATAAAGACGTTATTTGCAAGAACCTTTTGAAAGCAAAAATTTCCCTTTAATCGAACAGTCAACAATTGTGTATTAAGATTACCGTCTATGTTGCGATAAAAATGTGATACTCACAAGCCATAATACTAGATGAGATGACATCTAAGTGGACAATGGATGCATTAACAGTGTCTACCAGGTTCTCCTCTATATCTGTGATGTTAGGAACCACGCTCTGGTTCTGGAAAATCAGCTGAGTTGTTACGCCTACAGAGCCAGGCCTAAGGATTAAGGGAAAAGGAGATTGTATACACTTAAAAACATGCATTAAGTTGTATACAATAAATGAATATATCAGAGAATAAAATCCTTGTTTAACCATCTATTTAATACCACGATTACTAGAACGTCCTATGGTGTGTACCATGTCCTATGGTGTGACATACAAAATTTTTTGGAAAAACCTCTTAACAATTAAGATATGTCTTTCTCATTCTATTTGTATGTTTTTAAGAGTTGTTGAGTTGTAGATGGTTTTTTTCTACATTTTTGTTGTCACACCATAGGACACAGCCACATATTTATTTCTCAATTACTCATTTACTGCAAGAAGTCATGTTTTACTGTATTTAAGTATGAGAAAAACTGGAAAATGATGACAGGACCATGAAGTCTTTCCAGCACATCCTAAAGACTTGGGGTTAAGTATTAGCATTGCATTAATTGGGGTTAAAAGAGTTTTTCAGCTAAAATATATTAGTCACTGCATTTGTGCATTGCTAATGTAAATCAAATTCAGTGACTTTTTGGCCAGGCAATGTTCCTGGCAATACTGTCAGTAAATTGAAACACTTGCTGAGTAAAAGAAGAGTAGAATATACTAAAATTTAATTTACTTATAAGTATAATAAGTACTTGTAGTTATTATATATAAATAAAAGCATTTCAACTAAAAGAAGTGTGTAAGGAGGAGTAAAATGTAAAAAATTTGAAACCTCTACATCTTAAACTTTCTGGTGACTTGTTGCATCTAAATTCAGCTGGCTCGTTAAAGTTCTGTTCATTTAAGGAACAGATTGATACCACAATTAATAGTTAGGAGTTTTCAATTGAAAAGTTTGGATTGAACAAGTCATTCGAAAATTGTGAGTTAAAGAGGTTTTATTTATTTTTTACAGTGTAATGAAATGGTATAGTATGGGAATTTATATTAATGACATTTAACATTTAATGACATGTTTCTCTCACCAAACACTGATGATGATGGTTCTCAGAAAGGTGTATGGGTATTTATATTTGTAGCCTCGATTTAGCTGAAAAACAGAAGGATGTTGTTACAGGATGAGTAATTTGTATATAAATGAAAGGATTCAAACTTTTCATTGTATTGTATGAATGTCATAAAAGTACATAAAAAGTATATGAAAGGATTTACCTCAGTTGTTATATTTCTTTCCAGTACTTTATAAGCAGAAGATGTTTTATCATAATAATCTTGAATGAAGATTCGTACTATTCGAATTTTTAGAAAAAGAAATCCCTCTTGTTCTGTAGGGGGATTGAGAGGTGCTAGGGTGGTGGTGGTTGTTTTTCTTGTTGTTGTTGTTGTTGTCGTCGTTGTGGTTGTTGGTCTTGTTGTTGGTCTTGTTGTTGTCGTTGTTGGTCTTGTTGTTGTCGTCGTTGTTGGTCTTGTTGTTGTCATCGTCGTTGGTCTTGTTGTTGTTGTTGGTCTTGTTGTTGGACTTGTTGTTGGACTTGTTGTAGTTTTATGTAGAGTTGTTGCCAAATGAACGTTAGATTGAGTTGTTATTTTAAGATTTTCAGTTACATTTGCTGGAGTACTACTATTTGTTGTTACAGCTGTAGTTTTCTTTTCAGATGTCTCTGTTGTTGTCTTTATGAGTGTTGCAGTTGTCAGTGGTTCACTAAAAATTGTTGTCTCCCTGACTGTAGATGCTGATGACTGACCAGTCATAGCAGTGGTTAATGTTGTTGGCAACATTGTACTGTTTTGTGGATTTGTTGTTATTTGTGTTTCAGTTGTTATATCATCAGAAGGACTTTCCCTTGTTGATTGCATTTTTGACACAACCATTCTGGTTGTTGGAAGTTTATGGGTTGTGACCGCTTCCATTGAGGATGTTCTTCGCATGAATGTAGATGTTGATGATTTACCAGTCACTGATGGAATATTTTCAGAGGTTCTGATGGTTTGGGTACTTGTTGGATTTTTAGTTGTGTATGAAGTATTCCTCAAGCTTGTTGTTTGCGTTATTAACGCAGGTTGTGTAGTTGGTGTATGTCTAGTAGTAGCAAGTAGTTTAATGATTGTTGTCTTCTTGAGTGTAGACGTTGATAGTCCAGCAGGGCTTGTCTGGACAGTTCCTGAAGCTGTTGGCAACAGCACACTGCTTTTGTGTATTAAAGTTGTCAAAGTTGTTGTGCTCTGTTGAGTTGTTGATGGGTTTTCAGATGTATGATTCCTCATCCTTGTTGATAGTGTTGTTGACTTGGGTACTATTGTTGTTGCAGGTCTACTAGTTGTTGTTTTTTTCTTTGTAGATTTTGATGACTCGCTAGTCCTTGTCTGGGCAGTTGCTGATGTTGTTGGCAACAGCACACTGGTGTGTTGATTTGTTGTTATTTGTCTTTTAGTTGTAATGTGTGCTGAAGGTCTGTTGCGTGTTGATTGTATTGTTGACAAAGCTAGTGTAGTTGTTTTAGATCCTTTATTTAAAGTTGTTGTCTGTCTGAGTGTTGACATTGATGTTTTACCTGTTGTTGGTATATTTTGTAAAGTTTGTAAAAGTGTAGTGCTTTGTTGAGGTGTTGTTGTTGGGGTTTTGGATGCATATAAATGGTTCCTTGTGCTTGTTACTTGCATTGTTGACTCAAGTAGTCTAATTGTTGAAGATCTAGTATTGACTGGTTTGGTGGAAACTGTTGTATCCTTGACGGTGTATGTTGATGGCTCTCCAGTCCTTGACTGAGCAGTTGTTGAGGTTGTTGACAACATCAAACTGCTTTGTTGCCTTGTTGTTATTTGATTTTCTGTTGTTAGATCTACAGAAGGTCTGTTGCTTGGTGATTGCACTGTTGACACATCTAGTGTATTTACTAAATGTCTAGTAGTTGTGACTGCTTTAGTTAAAGTTGTTGTCTGCTTGTATAGTGTAGATGTTGACGATTTACCAGTCATTGTTGGTAGAATTTTAGAAGTGGTTGAATGTGTACTGGATTGTTGGGATGTTGGGATTTCAGTGGTATGTTTAGGATTGTTCGTGCTTGTTAAATGTATTGTTGACATAGCTAGTGGAGTTGTTTCAAATCCTTTAGTGTTGACTGTGTCAGCTGAACTTGTTGTAAGCGTTGCCTCATTGACTGTAGATGTTGATGACTCACCAACTGTGGGTAATATTTCTGTAGTTAGTAAAGCTATAGTGCTTTGATGGGTTGTTGTTGGGTTTATTGATGTATGTGTAGGATTTGTCACACTTGTTGATCGTTTTGTTGTTTTAGATAGTCTAGTCATTGCCGGTTTAGTAGTAGTAGTAACTGGTTTAGTGAAAATTGTGGTCTCCATGACTGTAGATGTTAATGGCTCACCAGTTGTTGGTATTTTTTCTAAGGTTGGTGTACTTCTTTGTTGAGTTGTGGTATGGTTTTCAGATGTATGTGCAGGAGTTGTCATGCTTGTTGATTGTGTTGTTAATTCAGATAAAATAGTTGTTGCAGGTCTTTTAGTAGTAACTGGTTCACTGAAAATTGTTGTCTCCCTGACTGTAGATGTTGATGTCTCACCAGTCCTTGTCTGAACAGTTGCTGAGATTGTTGGCAAAAGCACACTGCTTTGTTGATTTGTTGTTACTTGTCTATTAGTTGTTGTGGCTAAAGGAGATCTGTTGATTGTTGATTGTAGAGTTGACAAAGCAAGTGTAGTTGTTTTAATTGCTTTAGATGTTACGGTGTCAGTTGAAGATGTTGTCAGAGTGAGTGTCAGTGGCTCAGCACTTGCTGGCAAAGTACTTGTGGATTCTGTTGTTGTTTCAGGTAGTCTAGTTGTTGCAGGTCCAGCAGTTGTAACGGATTTAGTGAACATTATTGTCTCCCTGACTGCAGATGTTGATTGCACACCAATTATGGTCTGAGCAGATGCTGATGTTGGCAGTACACTGCTATGTGAATTTGTTGTCATTTGACTTTCAGTTGGTATATCTGCAGAAAGGCTTTTGCTTGTTGATTGTATTGATTGTAGAGTAGTTTTTTCAGATTCTTTAGTTGGGACTACTTCATTTGAGGTTGTTGTCTGCATAAGTGTTGATGTTGATGACTCACCAGTCAATGGTATATTTTCTGAAGTTGTGAAAAGTGTAGTGCCTTGTTGGGTTGTTGTTGGGTTTCCAGATATTTTTGCAGGATTTGTTCTGCTGGTTGATTGTGTTGTTGACTGAGGTAGTGTAGTTGTTGCATGTGTAGTAGTTGTGACTGGTTCAGTGAAAATTGTTGTCTCAATTGTGGTCTTAGATGGCTCAGCACTTATTATTTGAGCAGTTGTTTGCATTTTTTCTGAGGTTTGTAAAAGTGTAGTGCTTTGTTGCATTGCTGTTGGTTTTTCTGATGTATATATATGATTTGTCATGCTTGTGTAATGTGTTGTTGATTCAGGTGATGTAGTAGCTGTTTCAGTGAATATTGTTGTCTCCCTGACTGTAGATGTTGATGACTCACCAGTCCTAGTTTGAACAGTTGCTGAGGTTGTTGGTAACAGCACACTGCTTTGTTGATTTGTTGTTTTTTGTCTTTCAGTTGTTATGTCTGCAGAAGCGCTTTTGCTTAGTGATTCTAATGTTGACAAAGCAGGTGTTATTTTTTCAATTCCTTTAGTGGTGACTGCTTCATTTGAAGTACTTGGCATGATTGTTGATAACTTGTTCAAAGTTGGTATATTTTCTGAGGTTTGTGAAAGTGTTGTTCTTTGTTGGATTGTTGTAGGGTTTTTGGATACATGTGCAGGATTTGTTATGCTTGGTGGTTGAGTTGGAGTTTCAGATAGTATAGTTGTTGCTGAGGTTGTTGGCAACAGCTCAGTGCTTTGTTGGTTTGTTGTTATTTGTCTTTCAGTTGTTATGTCTGCTGACATACTGTTGCTTGTGGATTGGATTGTTGACAAAGCTAGTGTAGCTGTTTTCAACCCTTCAATTGTTACTGTGGCAGCTGATGTTGTTGGCATGATTGTGGATGACTCACCAGCTGTTGATATATTTTCTGAGTTGGTTAATAATATAGTGCTTTGTTGGGTTGTTTTGGGGTTTTCAGATGTATATGAAGGATTCATCATGCTTGTTGATTGTGTTGCTGCGTTGCGTATGGTAGTTGTTGCAGGTCTACTAGTAGTGGTGTATAGTTTGGTGAAAGTTGTTGTCTCCCTGACTGTAGATGTTGATGGCTCAACAGTTCTTATCTGAGCAGTTGCTGAAGTTGTTGGTAACAGTACACTGCTTTGTTGATTTGTTGTTGTTTGTCTTTCAGTTGTTATGTCTGTTGAAGCACTTTTTCTTGATGAAGTTGACAAAGGTAGTGTTGTTGTTTTAATGCCTTTAGTTGTGACTGCTTCCCTTGAAGTTGTAGTCATCATACGTGTTGATAGTAATTGCTCATCAGTTGCTGGTATTTTTTCTGAAGTTGGTAAAAGTGTAGTGCTCTGTTGGGTTGTTATTGGGTTTTTAGAGGTATGTGTCAAATTCCTCATGCTCGTAGATTGTCTTGTTGAGCCAAGTAATCTAGCTATTGTAGATCTTGCTTTAGTAACTGGTTCAGTCCAAGCAGTTGCTGATGTTTTTGGCAACAGCACACTGCTTTGTTGATTTGTTGTTATTTGTCTTTCAGTTGTCATGTCTGCAGAAGCACTTTTGCTTATTGATTGAAGTGTCGACAAAGCGGGTGTTGTTGTTTTAATTCCTTTACTGGTGACTTCTTTATTTGACGTTCTTAGCATGATTGTTGATAACTCGCTCAAAGTTGGTATATTTTCTGAGGTTTGTAAAAGTGTTGTTCTTTGTTGGATAGTTGTAGGATTTTCAGATGTATGTGCAGGATTTGTTATGCTTGTTGGTTGAGTTGGAGTTTCTGATGGTATAGTTGTTGCAGGTCTACTAGTTGTGTCTAGTTTGGTGAAAATTGTTGTCTCCCTGGCTGTAGATGTTGATGGCTCACCAGTTCCTGTCTGAGCAGTTGCTGAGGTTGTTGGTAACAGTACACTGCTTTGTTGATTTGTTGTTATTTGACTTTCAGTTATTATGTCTACAGATGGTCTTTTGCTTGTTGATTGTAATGTTGAAAAAGCTTGTGTTGTTGTTTCAAATCCTGTAGTTGTGACTGATTCAGCTGAAGTTGTCATGAGTGTTGATGTTGATAGCTTATCAATTGTTGGTAAAAATATAGTGCTTTGTTTGGTTGTTGTTGGGTTTTCAGATGTATTTGCAGGATTCTTTATACTTGTTGATTGTGTAGGTGTTTCAGATTGTCTAGTTGTTGCAGGTCTAGTAGTAGTAACTTGTTCAGTGAAAATTGTTGTTTCTTTAAATGAAGATTTTATGGTCTCACCAGTCCTTGTTTGTGCAGTTGCTGAGGTTGTTGGCAACATCACACTAGTTTGTGGACTTGTAGACATTTGACTTTCTGTTGGTATATCTGCAGAAAGGCTTTTGCTTGTTGATTGTATTGTTGACACAGTTAGAGAAGTAGTTTCAGATTCTTTAGTTGTGACTACTTCATTTGATGTTGTTGTCTGCATGAGTGTTGATGTTGATGGCTCACCAGTCATTGGTATATTTTTTGAAGTTGTGAAAAGTGTAGTGCCTTGTTGGGTTGTTGTTGGGTTTCCAGATGTTTTTGCAGGATTTGTTCTGCTGGTTGATTGTGTTGTTGACTGAGGATGTGTAGTTGTTGCATGTGTAGTAGTTGTGACTGGCTCAGTGAAAATTGTTGTCTCAATTGTGGTCTTAGATGGCTCAGAACTCATTGTTTGAGCAGTTGTTTGCATTTGTTCTGAGGTTTGTAAAAGTGTAGTGCTTTGTTGTGTTGTTGTTGGTTTTTCTGATGTATGTATATGATTTGTTTTACTTGTTGAATGTGTTGATAATTCAGGTAACAAAGTTGTTGCAGGTCTATCAGTAGTAACTGTTTCAGTGAATATTGTTGTCTCCCTGACTGTAGATGTTAAGGGCTCACCAGTCCTTGTCAGAGCAGTTGCTGAGGTTGTTGGTAACATCACACTGCTTTGTTGATTTGTTGTTATTTGACTTTCAGTTGTTATGTCTACAGATGGTCTTTTGGTTGTTGATTGTAATGTTGACAAAGCTTGTGTTGTTGATTCAAATCCTGTAGTTGTGACTGCTTCAGCTGAAGTTGTAGTCGCCATGAGTGTTGATGTCGATAGCTTATCAGTTGTTGGTAAAAGTGTAGTGCTTTGTTGTGTTGTTGTTGGTTTTTCTGATGTATGTATATGATTTGTCATGCTTGTTGAATGTGTTGTTGATTCAGGTAATGTAGTTGTTGCAGGTCTAGTTGTAGTAACTGGTTCACTTAAAGGTGGTGTCTCCCTGACTGTAGATGTTAAGGGCTCACCAGTCCTTGTCTGAGCAGTTACTGAGGTTGTTGGTAACATCACACTGCTTTGTTGATTTGTTGTTATTTGTCTTTCAGTTGTTTTGCCTGTTTTAGCTCTGTTTCTCGTTGATTGTATGGTTGACAAATGTTGTGTTGTTGTTTCAAATCCTGTAGTTGTGACTGATTCAGCTGAAGTTGTAGTCGCTATGAGTGTTGATGTTGATAGCTTATCAGCTGTTGGTAAAAATGTAGTGCTTTGTTTGGTTGTTGTTGGGTTTTCAGATGTATTTGCAGGATCCTTTATATTTGTTGATTGTGTTGGTGTTTCAGATTGTCTAGTTGTTGCAGGTCTAGTAGTAGTAACTTGTTCAGTGAAAATTGTTGTTTCTTTAAATGAAGATGTTAATGTCTCACCAGTCCTTGTTTGTGCAGTTGCTGAGGTTGTTGGCAACATCACACTAGTTTGTGGACTTGTAGACATTTGACTTTCTGATGGTATATCTGCAGAAAGGCTTTTGCTTGTTCGATTGTGTTGTTGACACAGTTAGAGAAGTAGCTTCAGATTCTTTAGTTGTGACTACTTCATTTGATGTTGTTGTCTGCATGAGTGTTGATGTCGATGGCTCACCAGTCATTGGTATATTTTCTGAAGTTGTGAAAAGTGTAGTGCCTTGTTGGGTTGTTTTTGCGTTTTCAGATGTTTTTGCAGGATTTGTTCTGCTGGTTGATTGTGTTGTTGACTGAGGTAGTGTAGTTGTTGCATGTGTAGTAGTTGTGACTGGTTCAGTGAAAATTGTTGTCTCAGTTGTGGTCTTGGATGACTCAGAACTCATTGTTTGAGCAGTTCTTTGCATTTGTTCTGAGGTTTGTAAAAGTGTAGTGCTTTGTTGTGTTGTTGTTGGTTTTTCTGATGTGTGTATATGATTTGTCATGCTTGTTGAATGTGTTGTTGTTTTAGGTAATGTAGTTGTTGCAGGTCTAGTAGTTGTAACTGGTTCACTTAAAGTTGTTGTCTCCCTGACTGTAGATGTTAAGGGCTCACCAGTCCTTGTCTGAACAGTTGCTGAGGTTGTTGGCAACAGCTCAGTGCTTTGTTGGTTTGTTGTTATTTGTCTTTCAGTTGTTATGTCTGCTGACATACTGTTGCTTGTGGATTGGATTGTTGACAAAGCTAGTGTAGCTGTTTTCATCCCTTCAATTGTTACTGTGGCAGATGATGATGTTGGCATGATTGTTGATGGCTCACCAGCTGTTGATATATTTTCTGAGTTGGTTAATAATATAGTGCTTTGTTTGGTTGTTTTGGGGTTTTCAGATGTATGTGAAAGATTCATCATGCTTGTTGATTGTGTTGTTGCATCGTTTAAGGTAGTTGTTGCAGGTCTACCAGTAGTGGTGAATAGTTGGGTGAAAATTGTTGTCTCCCTGACTGTAGATGTTGATGATTTACCAGTTCCTGTCTGAGCAGTTGCTGAGGTTGTTGGTAACAGTACACTGCTTTGTTGATTTGTTGTAATTTGTCTTTCAGTTGTTATGTCTGCAGGTGGGCTTTTGCTTGTTGATTGTAATGTTGATAAAGCAGATTTTGTTGTTTCAAACTCCTTAGTTGTGACTGTTTCGGTTAAAGTTGTAGTCGATTGCTTATCAGTTGTTGGTAAAAGTGTAGTGGATTGTTGTGTTGTTGGGAGTTTTTCTGATGTATGTATATGATTTGTCATGCTTGTTGAATGTGTTGTTGATTCAGGTAATGTAGTTGTTGCAGGTCTAGTTGTAGTAACTGGTTCACTTAAAGGTGGTGTCTCCCTGACTGTAGATGTTAATGTCTCACCAGTCCTTGTCTGAACAGTTGTTGAGGTTGTTGGTAACATCACACTGCTTTGTTGATTTGTTGTTATTTGACTTTCAGTTGTTATGTCTACAGATGGTCTTTTGCTTGTTGATTGTAATGTTGACAAAGCTTGTGTTGTTCTTTCAAATCCTGTAGTTGTGACTGATTCAGCTGAAGTTGTCATGAGTGTTGATGTTGATAGCTTATCAATTGTTGGTAAAAATGTAGTGCTTTGTTTGGTTGTTGTTGGGTTTTCAGATGTATTTGCAGGATTCTTTATACTTGTTGATTGTGTAGGTGTTTCAGATTGTCTAGTTGTTGCAGGTCTAGTAGTAGTAACTTGTTCAGTGAAAATTGTTGTTTCTTTAAATGAAGATGTTAATGTCTCACCAGTCCTTGTCTGAACAGTTGCTGAGGTTGTTGGCAACATCACACTAGTTTGTGGACTTGTAGACATTTGACTTTCTGTTGGTATATCTGCAGAAAGGCTTTTGCTTGTTGATTGTATTGTTGACACAGTTAGAGAAGTTGCTTCAGATTCTTTAGTTGTGTCTACTTCATTTGATGTTGTTGTCTGCATGAGTGTTGATGTCGATGGCTCACCAGTCATTGGTATATTTTCTGAAGTTGTGAAAAGTGTAGTGCCTTGTTGGGTTGTTGTTGGGTTTCCAGATGTTTTTGCAGGATTTGTTCTGCTGGTTGATTGTGTTGTTGACTGAGGATGTGTAGTTGCTGCATGTGTAGTAGTTGTGACTGGTTCAGTGAAAATTGTTGTCTCAATTGTGGTCTTAGATGGCTCAGAACTCATTGTTTGAGTAGTTGTTTGCATTTGTTCTGAGGTTTGTAAAAGTGTAGTGCTTTGTTGTGTTGTTGTTGGTTTTTCTGATGTGTGTATATGATTTGTCATGCTTGTTGAATGTGTTGTTGTTTTAGGTAATGTAGTTGTTGCAGGTCTAGTAGTTGTAACTGGTTCACTTAAAGTTGTTGTCTCCCTGACTGTAGATGTTAAGGGCTCACCAGTCCTTGTCTGAACAGTTGCTGAGGTTGTTGGCAACAGCTCAGTGCTTTGTTGGTTTGTTGTTATTTGTCTTTCAGTTGTTATGTCTGCTGACATACTGTTGCTTGTGGATTGGATTGTTGACAAAGCTAGTGTAGCTGTTTTCAACCCTTCAGTTGTTACTGTGGCAGCTGATGTTGTTGGCATGATTGTTGATGGCTCACCAGCTGTTGATATATTTTCTGAGTTGGTTAATAATATAGTGCTTTGTTGGGTTGTTTTGGGGTTTTCAGATGTATGTGAAAGATTCATCATGCTTGTTGATTGTGTTGTTGCATCGTTTAAGGTAGTTGTTGCAGGTCTACCAGTAGTGGTGAATAGTTGGGTGAAAATTGTTGTCTCCCTGACTGTAGATGTTGATGATTTACCAGTTCCTGTCTGAGCAGTTGCTGAAGTTATTGATAACAGTACACTGCTTTGTTGATTTGTTGTAATTTGTCTTTCACTTGTTATGTCTGCAGGTGGGCTTTTGCTTGTTGATTGTAATGTTGACAAAGCAGATTTTGTTGTTTCAAACTTCTTAGTTGTGACTGTTTTGGTTAAAGTTGTAGTCGATTGTTTATCAGTTGTTGGTAAAAGTGTAGTGGATTGTTGTGTTGTTGGGAGTTTTTCTGATGTATGTATATGATTTGTCATGCTTGTTGAATGTGTTGTTGATTCAGGTAATGTAGTTGTTGCAGGTCTAGTTGTAGTAACTGTCTCAGTGAATATTGGTGTCTCCCTGATTGCAGATGTTAAGGGCTCACCAGTTCTTGTCTGAGCAGTTGCTGAGGTTGTTGGTAACATCACACTGCTTTGTTGATTTGTTGTTATTTGTCTTTCAGTTGTACTTTTACTTGTTGATTGTATGGCTGACAAAGCTATTGTAGTTGTTGGAAGTCCTTTAGTTGTGGATGCTTTAGTTGTAGTTTTTGTTTGCAAAAGTGTTGATGACTGACCAGTTGTTGGTATACTTTCTGAAGTTGTTAATAGTTCAGTGCTTTGTTGAGTTGTTGCTGAATTGTCAGATGTATGTGCAGGAATTGTCATGGTTGTTAATTGTGTTGTTGACTCGGGTAGTGTTGTTGTTCTTACAGTTGTTGTATATACAGAATTTAGGCTTTGGCTTGTTGATTGCATTATCTCGGCTTCTGTAGTACTTACTGATCCAGTTGTTCTGTCTGTGTGAGTTACAGTTGTTGACTCAAAAGCTGATGTTGTATCCAGAGCAGCTGTTGTTTGACCAAGTGCTGAGGTTTTAGTGTATGTAGTAAACTGAGTCGTTGTTGTAACTTCGAGTTGTATATCTATGATTTACATAAATCAGCCAAAAATGTTTAAAATTAGTAGGTGTAATTTATATAGTACATGCTTTTAATCATATGTTTTGTATTTTTAAATCTGTGGTTGGGGACTGGTAATGAACAAGCAGATAAAGCAGCTAAGGAAGCACTTCTGTTGGAAATGACAGAATATAAAATACCAACGTCTGACGTTAAACCTATATTGAATATGTACATTTACAATAAATGGCAAATGGAATGGAACGAATGTGAAAATAACAAACTATATGATGTGAATCCAATATTAAATCAAGGACTTAACTGTTATTATTTTGAGAACAGATACGATCAGGTTGTTTATACAAGATGTCGAATTGACCACTCAAGACTCGCTCACTCATATT
The DNA here is from genome assembly GCA_019155185.1 of Beaufortia kweichowensis. Lineage (NCBI taxonomy): Eukaryota > Metazoa > Chordata > Actinopteri > Cypriniformes > Gastromyzontidae > Beaufortia > Beaufortia kweichowensis. The sequence continues at coordinate 18,361,946 of CM032796.1, forward strand.
TATTAAAAGGGGAAGAGAAGCCGGTTTGTGATTTGTGTAAAGATTTCTTGAGTGTAAAACATATTTTAATAGAATGTCCTTGTTTAAATGATATTAGACAACGTTTTTATTTAGAAAATATAGTAATGGACATTAATGGAATAATTTTAGAATTTCTATCAAATATTAAATTGAAAAGTTGTATGTAATTGTTATCACTATGGTTGTATTTGTATTTTATTTGAAGTGATTGTAATGGGGTTTATTTTCTTTTGTTTTTTTGTGTGTGTTTTGTAAATACTGTTGATTGCCATGAATATAGCCATTGGTGCTGATATGGCGATAAAATTTAAATAAATAAATCAGTGGTTGGGTTTTTGCACTCTTTGTTTTACAGGATATCTTTCAACAGTTGGTTTCAAACAATAAAATATAGTTACATATAGCAGTTTTAAAAATAGAAGATAATACTCACAAGCAACAATACTGGATCTGGTTATATTTAAGTGGACAATAGATTTGTCAAGACATTCTGTAAGTGCCTCTTCTATATCTGTTTCATCAGGAACCACAGTTTGGTTTTGAAAAATTAGTTGAGTTGTTACCCCTACAGAGCCACGCCTGTTAACACAGAGGAAAAAAATGTTACTGCTGTTATATTAAGATATGTTCCAATTAGTATTATCCAAGTGCTTGATGTTTTAGAATATGTTTCAATTTACATATTTAACAGAATATAAAATGTTGTTTATAACAATGCATCTATTACAGTACATACAATGTTTTTCCAACTTAAAATTACTTCACCAAAACACTCAATACATGATTACTGAAGTCATGAATACATTGTGTAAAACAGTATTGTTCGGCTACAATTTTTTCTTTTAATTTTAAGGAGGTGGACAGGTATGTGGATTTTAGAAAACCTTATTTTTAGCGACACTAGTGGTCGTTAAGTGAACTGCAGCTACCAACTTTTGTGCTTGTGTCTGCTATTGTGTTCTGCAGAGCTCATGAATTTGAATCTCAACTAGAAGAATTAAGCGTTATCAAATTTTAGGATGAACTGTACATTTAGACTTTGGTGCAAACTGGATTTTTCAACAATAATGGGAAAAGATGTGTCTTGAATTTTGTTAGTGAGGTGGATTTTCTTACCGAAATCTGATGACAATGGATCTCTTGAAGATCGTAGGATATTTGTATGTGTATCCACGATTAAGCTGAAAATGTATTAATATATTATATTTAATAAATATTAAATATAAAACAATGTATATACTAAATAAAAAAGAATCATAGTGTTTCTGATGTTTGTGCTATTTATTTATTACCTCAGTTGTGATATTCTTTTCCAAATGTTTATATTTTGATGATGTTTTATCATAATAATCCTGTACAAAATCTAGCACTAGCTTGAATTTTAGATAAATATATCCTTCATTCTTTGTTGGAGGTTGAAGTGCTAGAGTGGTTGTTGCTGCGTCAGTCGTTGTCTGGATGAGTGTTGACGTTAACTGCTCACTAGTGCTTGTTTGAGAAGTCACTTTGCTTGTTGGCACACTGCTTTGTGAATTTGTTGTTGTTTGTATTTTAGTTGTTACATCTGCAGGTCTTTGGCTTGTTAATTGCATTGTTGATACAGCTAGTGTAGTTGTTTCAAATCTTTCAGCTGTTACAGTGTCAGTTGAAGTTGTTGTTGGCATGTTTATGGATGGCTTAACAGTTGTTGGTGTATTTTTGATATTTTCTTGGGTTGCAAAAGTTATAGTGCTCTGTTGGGTTGTTGTTGGGTTTTTAGATGCATGTACAGAATTACTTATACTCGTTAATTGTGTTGTTGCCCCAGAAAGGTTAGTTGTTGTAGGTGTGGTAATAGTAACTTTTTCCGTGACAGTTGTTCTCTTCCTGACTGTAGATGTTGATGTCTCACCAGACCTTGTCTGAACAGTTACTGAGGTTGTTGGCAACATCAAACTGCTTTGTTGCCTTGTTGTTATTTGATTTTCTGTTGTTAGATCTACAGAAGGTCTGTTGCTTGGTGATTGCACTGTTGACACATCTAGTGTATTTACTAAATGTCTAGTAGTTGTGACTGCTTTAGTTAAAGTTGTTGTCTGCTTGTATAGTGTAGATGTTGACGATTTACCAGTCATTGTTGGTAGAATTTTAGAAGTGGTTGAATATGTACTGGATTGTTGGGATGTTGGGATTTCAGTGGTATGTTTAGGATTGTTCGTGCTTGTTAAATGTATTGTTGACATAGCTAGTGGAGTTGTTTCAAATCCTTTAGTGTTGACTGTGTCAGCTGAACTTGTTGTAAGCGTTGCCTCATTGACTGTAGATGTTAATGACTCACCAACTGTGGGTAATATTTCTGTAGTTAGTAAAGCTGTAGTGCTTTGATGGGTTGTTGTTGGGTTTATTGATGTATGTGTAGGATTTGTCACACTTGTTGATCGTTTTGTTGTTTTAGATAGTCTAGTCATTGCCGGTTTAGTAGTAGTAGTAACTGGTTTAGTGAAAATTGTGGTCTCCATGACTGTAGATGTTAATGGCTCACCAGTTGTTGGTATTTTTTCTAAGGTTGGTGTACTTCTTTGTTGAGTTGTGGTATGGTTTTCAGATGTATGTGCAGGAGTCGTCATGCTTGTTGATTGTGTTGTTAATTCAGATAAAATAGTTGTTGCAGGTCTTTTAGTTGTAACTGGTTCACTGAAAATTGTTGTCTCCCTGACTGTAGATGTTGATGTCTCACCAGTCCTTGTCTGAACAGTTGCTGAGATTGTTGGCAAAAGCACACTGCTTTGTTGATTTGTTGTTACTTGTCTATTAGTTGTTGTGTCTAAAGGAGATCTGTTGATTGTTGATTGTAGAGTTGACAAAGCAAGTGAAGTTGTTTTAATTGCTTTAGATGTTACGGTGTCAGTTGAAGGTGTTGTCAGAGTGAGTGTCAGTGGCTCAGCACTTGCTGGCAAAGTACTTGTGGATTCTGTTGTTGTTTCAGGTAGTCTAGTTGTTGCAGGTCCAGCAGTTGTAACGGATTTAGTGAACATTATTGTCTCCCTGACTGCAGATGTTGATTGCACACCAATTATGGTCTGAGCAGATGCTGATGTTGTTGGCAGTACACTGCTATGTGAATTTGTTGTCATTTGACTTTCAGTTGGTATATCTGCAGAAAGGCTTTTGCTTGTTGATTGTATTGATTGTAGAGTAGTTTTTTCAAATTCTTTAGTTGTGACTACTTCATTTGAGGTTGTTGTCTGCATAAGTGTTGATGTTGATGACTCACCAGTCAATGGTATATTTTCTGAAGTTGTGAAAAGTGTAGTGCCTTGTTGGGTTGTTGTTGGGTTTCCAGATATTTTTGCAGGATTTGTTCTGCTGGTTGATTGTGTTGTTGACTGAGGTAGTGTAGTTGTTGCATGTGTAGTAGTTGTGACTGGTTCAGTGAAAATTGTTGTCTCAATTGTGGTCTTAGATGGCTCAGCACTTATTATTTGAGCAGTTGTTTGCATTTTTTCTGAGGTTTGTAAAAGTGTAGTGCTTTGTTGCATTGCTGTTGGTTTTTCTGATGTATATATATGATTTGTCATGCTTGTGTAATGTGTTGTTGATTCAGGTGATGTAGTAGCTGTTTCAGTGAATATTGTTGTCTCCCTGACTGTAGATGTTGATGACTCACCAGTCCTAGTTTGAACAGTTGCTGAGGTTGTTGGTAACAGCACACTGCTTTGTTGATTTGTTGTTTTTTGTCTTTCAGTTGTTATGTCTGCAGAAGCGCTTTTGCTTATTGATTCTAATGTTGACAAAGCAGGTGTTATTTTTTCAATTCCTTTAGTGGTGACTTCTTCATTTGAAGTACTTGGCATGATTGTTGATAACTTGTTCAAAGTTGGTATATTTTCTGAGGTTTGTAAAAGTGTTGTTTTTTGTTGGATTGTTGTAGGGTTTTTGGATACATGTGCAGGATTTGTTATGCTTGGTGGTTGAGTTGGAGTTTCAGATAGTATAGTTGTTGCAGGTCTACTAGTAGTATCTAGTTTGGTGAAAGTTGGTTTCTCCCTGACTGTAGATGTTAAGGGCTCACCAGTCCTTGTCTGAACAGTTGCTGAGGTTGTTGGCAACAGCTCAGTGCTTTGTTGGTTTGTTGTTATTTGTCTTTCAGTTGTTATGTCTGCTGACATACTGTTGCTTGTGGATTGGATTGTTGACAAAGCTAGTGTAGCTGTTTTCAACCCTTCAATTGTTACTGTGGCAGCTGATGTTGTTGGCATGATTGTGGATGACTCACCAGCTGTTGATATATTTTCTGAGTTGGTTAATAATATAGTGCTTTGTTGGGTTGTTTTGGGGTTTTCAGATGTATATGAAGGATTCATCATGCTTGTTGATTGTGTTGCTGCGTTGCGTATGGTAGTTGTTGCAGGTCTACTAGTAGTGGTGTATAGTTTGGTGAAAGTTGTTGTCTCCCTGACTGTAGATGTTGATGGCTCAACAGTTCTTATCTGAGCAGTTGCTGAAGTTGTTGGTAACAGTACACTGCTTTGTTGATTTGTTGTTGTTTGTCTTTCAGTTGTTATGTCTGTTGAAGCACTTTTTCTTGATGAAGTTGACAAAGGTAGTGTTGTTGTTTTAATGCCTTTAGTTGTGACTGCTTCCCTTGAAGTTGTAGTCATCATACGTGTTGATGGTAATTGCTCATCAGTTGCTGGTATTTTTTCTGAAGTTGGTAAAAGTGTAGTGCTCTGTTGGGTTGTTATTGGGTTTTTAGAGGTATGTGTCAAATTCCTCATGCTCGTAGATTGTCTTGTTGAGCCAAGTAATCTAGCTATTGTAGATCTTGCTTTAGTAACTGGTTCAGTCCAAGCAGTTGCTGATGTTTTTGGCAACAGCACACTGCTTTGTTGATTTGTTGTTATTTGTCTTTCAGTTGTCATGTCTGCAGAAGCACTTTTGCTTATTGATTGAAGTGTCGACAAAGCGGGTGTTGTTGTTTTAATTCCTTTACTGGTGACTTCTTTATTTGACGTTCTTAGCGTGATCGTTGATAACTCGCTCAAAGTTAGTATATTTTCTGAGGTTTGTAAAAGTGTTGTTCTTTGTTGGATAGTTGTAGGATTTTCAGATGTATGTGCAGGATTTGTTATGCTTGTTGGTTGAGTTGGAGTTTCTGATGGTATAGTTGTTGCAGGTCTACTAGTTGTGTCTAGTTTGGTGAAAATTGTCTCCCTGGCTGTAGATGTTGATGGCTCACCAGTTCCTGTCTGAGCAGTTGCTGAGGTTGTTGGTAACAGTACACTGCTTTGTTGATTTGTTGTTATTTGACTTTCAGTTGTTATGTCTACAGATGGTCTTTTGCTTGTTGATTGTAATGTTGACAAAGCTTGTGTTGTTGTTTCAAATCCTGTAGTTGTGACTGATTCAGTTGTAGTCGCCATGAGTGTTGATGTTGATAGCTTATCAATTGTTGGTAAAAATGTAGTGTTTTGTTGGGTTGTTGTTGGGTTTTCAGATGTATGTGCAGGATTCATTATACTTGTTGATTGTGTAGGTGTCTCAGATTGTCTAGTTGTTGCAGGTCTACTAGTAGTAACTTGTTCTGTGAAAATAGTTGTTTCTTTAAATGAAGATGTTAATGTCTCACCAGTCCTTGTTTGTGCGGTTGCTGAGGTTGTTGGCAACATCACACTAGTTTGTGGACTTGTAGACATTTGACTTTCTGTCGGTATATCTGCAGAAAGGCTTTTGCTTGTTAATTGTATTGTTGACACAGTTAGAGAAGTAGTTTCAGATTCTTTAGTTGTGACTACTTCATTTGATGTTGTTGTCTGCATGAGTGTTGATGTTGATGGCTCACCAGTCATTGGTATATTTTCTGAAGTTGTGAAAAGTGTAGTGCCTTGTTGGGTTGTTGTTGGGTTTCCAGATGTTTTTGCAGGATTTGTTCTGCTGGTTGATTGTGTTGTTGACTGAGGATGTGTAGTTGCTGCATGTGTAGTAGTTGTAACTGGTTCACTTAAAGTTGTTGTCTCACTGACTGTAGATGTTAAGGGCTCACCAGTCTGAGTAGTTGCTGAGGTTGTTGGCAACAGCTCAGTGCTTTGTTGGTTTGTTGTTTTTTGTCTTTCAGTTGTTATGTCTGCTGACATACTGTTGCTTGTGGATTGGATTGTTGACAAAGCTAGTGTAGCTGTTTTCAACCCTTCAGTTGTTACTGTGGCAGATGATGATGTTGGCATGATTGTAGATGGCTCACCAGCTGTTGATATATTTTCTGAGTTGGTTAATAATATAGTGCTTTGTTGGGTTGTTTGGGGGTTTTCAGATGTATGTGAAGGATTCATCATGCTTGTTGATTGTGTTGTTGCATCGTTTAAGGTAGTTGTTGCAGGTCTACCAGTAGTGGTGAATAGTTGGGTGAAAATTGTTGTCTCCCTGACTGTAGATGTTGATGATTTACCAGTTGCTGTCTGAGCAGTTGCTGAGGTTGTTGGTAACAGTACACTGCTTTGTTGATTTGTTGTAAATTGTCTTCCAGTTGTTATGTCTGCAGGTGGGCTTTTGCTTGTTGATTGTAATGTTGACAAAGCAGATTTTGTTGTTTCAAACTCCTTAGTTGTGACTGTTTCGGTTAAAGTTGCAGTTGATTGCTTATCAGTTGTTGGTAAAAGTGTAGTGGATTGTTGTGTTGTTGGGAGTTTTTCTGATGTATGTATATGATTTGTCATGCTTGTTGAATGTGTTGTTGATTCAGGTAATGTAGTTGTTGCAGGTCTAGTTGTAGTAACTGGTTCACTTAAAGGTGGTGTCTCCCTGATTGTAGATGTTAATGTCTCACCAGTCTTTGTCTGAACAGTTGCTGAGGTTGTTGGTAACATCACACTGCTTTGTTGATTTGTTGATATTTGACTTTCAGTTGTTATGTCTACAGATGGTCTTTTGCTTGTTGATTGTAATGTTGACAAAGCTTGTGTTGTTCTTTCAAATCCTGTAGTTGTGACTGATTCAGCTGAAGTTGTCATGAGTGTTGATGTTGATAGCTTATCAATTGTTGATAAAAATGTAGTGCTTTGTTTGGTTGTTGTTGGGTTTTCAGATGTATTTGCAGGATTCTTTATACTTGTTGATTTTGTAGGTGTTTCAGATTGTCTAGTTGTTGCAGGTCTAGTAGTAGTAACTTGTTCAGTGAAAATTGTTGTTTCTTTAAATGAAGATGTTAATGTCTCACCAGTCCTTGTTTGTGCGGTTGCTGAGGTTGTTGGCAACATCACACTAGTTTGTGGACTTGTAGACATTTGACTTTGTGTCGGTATATCTGCAGAAAGGCTTTTGCTTGTTGATTGTATTGTTGACACAGTTAGAGAAGTAGCTTCAGATTCTTTAGTTGTGAATACTTCATTTGATGTTGTTGTCTGCATGAGTGTTGATGTTGATGGCTCACCAGTCATTGGTATATTTTTTGAAGTTGTGAAAAGTGTAGTGCCTTGTTGGGTTGTTGTTGGGTTTCCAGATGTTTGTGCAGGATTTGTTCTGCTGGTTGATTGTGTTGTTGACTGAGGATGTGTAGTTGCTGCATGTGTAGTAGTTGTGACTGGTTCAGTGAAAATTGTTGTCCCAATTGTGGTCTTAGATGGCTCAGAACTCATTGTTTGAGTAGTTGTTTGCATTTGTTCTGAGGTTTGTAAAAGTGTAGTGCGTTGTTGTGTTGTTGTTGTTTTTTCTGATGTGTGCATATGATTTGTCATGCTTGTTGAATGTGTTGTTGTTTTAGGTAATGTTGTTGTTGCAAGTCTAGTAGTTGTAACTGGTTCACTTAAAGTTGTTGTCTCCCTGACTGTAGATGTTAAGGGCTCACCAGTCCTTGTCTGAACAGTTGCTGATGTTGTTGGCAACAGCTCAGTGCTTTGTTGGTTTGTTGTTATTTGTCTTTCAGTTGTTATGTCTGCTGACATACTGTTGCTTGTGGATTGGATTGTTGACAAAGCTAGTGTAGCTGTTTTCAACCCTTCAGTTGTTACTGTGGCAGCTGATGTTGTTGGCATGATTGTTGATGGCTCACCAGCTGTTGATATATTTTCTGAGTTGGTTAATAATATAGTGCTTTGTTGGGTTGTTGTTGGGTTTTCAGATGTATGTGCAGGATTCATTATACTTGTTGATTGTGTAGGTGTCTCAGATTGTCTAGTTGTTGCAGGTCTACTAGTAGTAACTTGTTCTGTGAAAATAGTTGTTTCTTTAAATGAAGATGTTAATGTCTCACCAGTCCTTGTTTGTGCGGTTGCTGAGGTTGTTGGCAACATCACACTAGTTTGTGGACTTGTAGACATTTGACTTTCTGTCGGTATATCTGCAGAAAGGCTTTTGCTTGTTAATTGTATTGTTGACACAGTTAGAGAAGTAGTTTTCAGATTCTTTAGTTGTGACTACTTCATTTGATGTTGTTGTCTGCATGAGTGTTGATGTTGATGGCTCACCAGTCATTGGTATATTTTCTGAAGTTGTGAAAAGTGTAGTGCCTTGTTGGGTTGTTGTTGGGTTTCCAGATGTTTGTGCAGGATTTGTTCTGCTGGTTGATTGTGTTGTTGACTGAGGATGTGTAGTTGCTGCATGTGTAGTAGTTGTAACTGGTTCACTTAAAGTTGTTGTCTCCTGACTGTAGATGTGTTTGTTGTTTTTTTGTCTTTCAGTTGTTGACATACTGTTGCTGGTGGATTGGAAGGGCTCACCAGTCTGAGTAGTTGCTGAGGTTGTTGTTGCAACAGCTCAGTGCTTTGTTGGTTTGTTGTTTTTTGTCTTTCAGTTGTTATGTCTGCTGACATACTGTTGCTTGTGGATTGGATTGTTGACAAAGCTAGTGTAGCTGTTTTCAACCCTTCAGCTGTTACTGTGGCAGATGATGATGTTGGCATGATTGTAGATGGCTCACCAGCTGTTGATATATTTTCTGAGTTGGTTAATAATATAGTGCTTTGTTGGGCTGTTTGGGGTTTTCAGATGTATGTGAAGGATTCATCATGCTTGTTGATTGTGTTGTTGCATCGTTTAAGGTAGTTGTTGCAGGTCTACCAGTAGTGGTGAATAGTTGGGTGAAAATTGTTGTCTCCCTGACTGTAGATGTTGATGATTTACCAGTTGCTGTCTGAGCAGTTGCTGAGGTTGTTGGTAACAGTACACTGCTTTGTTGATTTGTTGTAATTTGTCTTTCAGTTGTTATGTCTGCAGGTGGGCTTTTGCTTGTTGATTGTAATGTTGACAAAGCAGATTTTGTTGTTTCAAACTCCTTAGTTGTGACTGTTTCGGTTAAAGTTGCAGTTGATTGCTTATCAGTTGTTGGTAAAAGTGTAGTGGATTGTTGTGTTGTTGGGAGTTTTTCTGATGTATGTATATGATTTGTCATGCTTGTTGAATGTGTTGTTGATTCAGGTAATGTAGTTGTTGCAGGTCTAGTTGTAGTAACTGGTTCACTTAAAGGTGGTGTCTCCCTGATTGTAGATGTTAATGTCTCACCAGTCCTTTGTCTGAACAGTTGTTGAGGTTGTTGGTAACATCACACTGCTTTGTTGATTTGTTGTTATTTGACTTTCAGTTGTTATGTCTACAGATGGTCTTTTGCTTGTTGATTGTAATGTTGACAAAGCTTGTGTTGTTCTTTCAAATCCTGTAGTTGTGACTGATTCAGCTGAAGTTGTCATGAGTGTTGATGTTGATAGCTTATCAATTGTTGGTAAAAATGTAGTGCTTTGTTTGGTTGTTGTTGGGTTTTCAGATGTATTTGCAGGATTCTTTATACTTGTTGATTGTGTAGGTGTTTCAGATTGTCTAGTTGTTGCAGGTCTAGTAGTAGTAACTTGTTCAGTGAAAATTGTTGTTTCTTTAAATGAAGATGTTAATGTCTCACCAGTCTTTGTCTGAACAGTTGCTGAGGTTGTTGGCAACATCACACTAGTTTGTGGACTTGTAGACATTTGACTTTGTGTCGGTATATCTGCAGAAAGGCTTTTGCTTGTTGATTGTATTGTTGACACAGTTAGAGAAGTAGCTTCAGATTCTTTAGTTGTGACTACTTCATTTGATGTTGTTGTCTGCATGATTGTTGATGTTGGTGGCTCACCAGTCATTGGTATATTTTTTGAAGTTGTGAAAAGTGTAGTGCCTTGTTGGGTTGTTGTTGGGTTTCCAGATGTTTGTGCAGGATTTGTTCTGCTGGTTGATTGTGTTGTTGACTGAGGATGTGTAGTTGCTGCATGTGTAGTAGTTGTGACTGGTTCAGTGAAAATTGTTGTCCCAATTGTGGTCTTAGATGGCTCAGAACTCATTGTTTGAGTAGTTGTTTGCATTTGTTCTGAGGTTTGTAAAAGTGTAGTGCGTTGTTGTGTTGTTGTTGTTTTTTCTGATGTGTGCATATGATTTGTCATGCTTGTTGAATGTGTTGTTGTTTTAGGTAATGTAGTTGTTGCAGGTCTAGTAGTTGTAACTGGTTCACTTAAAGTTGTTGTCTCCCTGACTGTAGATGTTAAGGGCTCACCAGTCCTTGTCTGAACAGTTGCTGATGTTGTTGGCAACAGCTCAGTGCTTTGTTGGTTTGTTGTTATTTGTCTTTCAGTTGTTATGTCTGCTGACATACTGTTGCTTGTGGATTGGATTGTTGACAAAGCTAGTGTAGCTGTTTTCAACCCTTCAGTTGTTACTGTGGCAGCTGATGTTGTTGGCATGATTGTTGATGGCTCACCAGCTGTTGATATATTTTCTGAGATGGTTAATAATATAGTGCTTTGTTGGGTTGTTGTTGGGTTTTCAGATGTATGTGCAGGATTCATTATACTTGTTGATTGTGTAGGTGTCTCAGATTGTCTAGTTGTTGCAGGTCTACTAGTAGTAACTTGTTCTGTGAAAATAGTTGTTTCTTTAAATGAAGATGTTAATGTCTCACCAGTCCTTGTTTGTGCGGTTGCTGAGGTTGTTGGCAACATCACACTAGTTTGTGGACTTGTAGACATTTGACTTTCTGTCGGTATATCTGCAGAAAGGCTTTTGCTTGTTAATTGTATTGTTGACACAGTTAGAGAAGTAGTTTCAGATTCTTTAGTTGTGACTACTTCATTTGATGTTGTTGTCTGCATGAGTGTTGATGTTGATGGCTCACCAGTCATTGGTATATTTTCTGAAGTTGTGAAAAGTGTAGTGCCTTGTTGGGTTGTTGTTGGGTTTCCAGATGTTTGTGCAGGATTTGTTCTGCTGGTTGATTGTGTTGTTGACTGAGGATGTGGTTGCTGCATGTGTAGTAGTTGTAACTGGTTCACTTAAAGTTGTTGTCTCCCTGACTGTAGATGTTAAGGGCTCACCAGTCTGAGTAGTTGCTGAGGTTGTTGGCAACAGCTCAGTGCTTTGTTGGTTTGTTGTTTTTTGTCTTTCAGTTGTTATGTCTGCTGACATACTGTTGCTTGTGGATTGGATTGTTGACAAAGCTAGTGTAGCTGTTTTCAACCCTTCAGTTGTTACTGTGGCAGATGATGATGTTGGCATGATTGTTGATGCCTCACCAGCTGTTGATATATTTTCTGAGTTGGTTAATAATATAGTGCTTTGTTGGGTTGTTTGGGGGTTTTCAGATGTATGTGAAGGATTCATCATGCTTGTTGATTGTGTTGTTGCATCGTTTAAGGTAGTTGTTGCAGGTCTACCAGTAGTGGTGAAGTTGGGAGTGAAAATATGGTGAATAGTTGGGTGAAAATTGTTGTCTCCCTGACTGTAGATGTTGATGATTTACCAGTTGCTGTCTGAGCAGTTGCTGAGGTTGTTGGTAACAGTATAGTGCTTTGTTTGATTTGTTGTAATTTGTCTTTCAGTTGTTTATGTCTGCAGGTGGGCTTTTTGCTTGTTGATTGTAATGTTGACAAAGCAGATTTTGTTGTTTGGCAAACTCCTTAGTTGTGACTGTTTGTTGATGGCTCACCAGCTGTTGATTGCTTATCAGTGAGTTGGTAAAAGTGTAGTGGATTGTTGGGTTGTTGGGAGTTTTCTGATGTATGTATATGATTTGTCATGCTTGTTGAATGTGTTGTTGATTCAGGTAATGTAGTTGTTGTCAGGTCTAGTTGTAATAACTGGTTCACTGAAAGGTGGTGTCTCCCTGATTGTAGATGTTAATGTCTCACCAGTCCTTGTCTGAACAGTTGCTGAGGTTGTTGGTAACATCACACTGCTTTGTTGATTTGTTGTTATTTGACTTTCAGTTGTTATGTCTACAGATGGTCTTGGGTTGTTGATTGTAATGTTGACAAAGCTTGTGTTGTTGTTTTCAAATCAGATTTTGTAGTTTCAAACTGATAGTTGTGACTGTTGTCATGAGTGTTGATGTTGATAGCTTATCAGTTGTTGGTAAAAATGTAGTGCTTTGTTGTTGTTGTTGGGGGTTTTCAGATGTATTTGCATGATTTGTTATGCTTGTTGAATGTGTTGGTGATTCAGATTGTCTAGTTGTTGCAGGTCTAGTAGTAGTAACTTGTTCAGTGAAAATTGTTGTTTCTTTGAATGAAGATGTTAATGTCTCACCAGTCTTTGTCTGAACAGTTGCTGAGGTTGTTGGCAACATCACACTAGCTTTGTGGACTTGTTAGACATTTGACTTTCAGTTGTTATATCTGCAGAAAGGCTTTTGCTTGTTGATTGTATTGTTGACACAGCTTGAGAAGTAGCTTCAAATTCTTTAGTTGTGACTACTTCATTTGATGTTGTTGTCTGCATGATTGTTGATGTTGATGGCTCATCAGTCATTGGTATATTTTTGAAGTTGTGAAAAGTGTAGTGCTTTGTTGGGTTGTTGTTGGGTTTTCAGATGTTTGTGCAGGATTTGTTCTGCTGGTTGATTGTGTTGTTGACTGAGATTGTGTAGTTGCTGCAGGTGTAGTAGTTGTGACTGGTTCAGTGAAAATTGTTGTCTCAATTAAATCTTAGAATGGCTCAGAAGTCATTGTTTGAGTAGTTGTTTGCATTTGTTCTGAGGTTCACAAAAGTTTAGTGGACTTAGACATTTGACTTTGTTGGTTTTTCTGATGTGTGCATATGATTTGTCTTGTTGTTGAATTGTTGTTTTAGGTAATGTAGTTGTTGCAGGTCTAGTAGTTGTAACTGGTTCATTTAAAGTTGTTGTCTGCCTGACTGTAGATGTTGAGGGCTCACCAGTCATTGGAACAGTTGCTGATGTTGTGGCAACAGCTCAGTGCTTTGTTGGTTTGTTGTTATTTGTCTTTCAGTTGTTATGTCTGCTGACATACTGTTGCTTGTGGATTGTGTTGTTGACAAAGCTAGTGTAGCTGTTTTCAACCCTTCAGTTGTTACTGGTTCAGTGGCAGCTGATGTCTGTTGGCATGATTGTTGATGGCTCACCAGCTGTTGAGTATATTTTCTGAGATGGTTAATAATATAGTGCTTTGTTGGGTTGTTGTTGGGTTTTCTGAGATGTATGTGCAGGATTTGTCATACTTGTTGATTGTGTTGGTGTCTCAGATTGTCTAGTTGTTGCAGGTCTACTAGTAGTAACTGGTTCTGTTAAAATAGTTGTTTCTTTAAATGAAGATGTTAATGTCTCACCAGTCCTTGTCTGATTGCAGTTGCTGAGGTTGTTGGCAACATCACACTAGCTTTGTGGACTTGTAGACATTTGACTTTCTGTTGGTATATCTGCAGAAAGGCTTTTGCTTGTTGGATTGTATTGTTGACACAGTTAGTGTAGTAGTTTCAGATTCTTTAGTTGTGACTACTTCATTTGATGTTGTTGTCTGCATGAGTGTTGATGTTGATGGCTCACCAGTCATTGGTATATTTTCTGAAGTTGTTAATAAAGTGTAGTGCCTTGTTGGGTTGTTGTTGGGTTTCCAGATGTTTGTGCAGGATTTGTTCTGCTGGTTGATTGTGTTGTTGACTGAGATTGTGTAGTTGCTGCAGGTGTAGTAGTTGTAACTGGTTCACTTAAAGTTGTTGTCTCCCTGACTGTAGATGTTAAGGTCTCACCAGTCTGAGTAGTTGCTGAGGTTGTTGGCAACAGCACAGTGTTTGTGGTTGGTTTGTTGTTTTTGTCTTTCAGTTGTTATGTCTGCTGACAGGCTGTTGCTTGTTAATTGGATTGTTGACACAGTTAAGCTAGTGTCAGCTTTTTTAACCCTTCACTTCATGTTACTGTGGCAGATGATGAGTTGGCATGATTGTTGATGGCTCACCAGCTGTTGATATATTTTCTGAAGTTGGTTAATAAGTATAGTGCTTTGTTGGGTTGTTTTGGGGTTTTCAGATGTATGTGAAGGATTTGTTCATGCTGGTTGATTGTGTTGTTGCATCGTTTAAGGTAGTTGCTGCAGGTCTACCAGTAGTGGTGAATAGTTGGGTGAAAATTGTTGTCTCCCTGACTGTAGATGTTGATGATTTACCAGTTGCTGTCTGAGCAGTTGCTGAGGTTGTTGGCAACAGCTCAGTGCTTTGTTGGTTTGTTGTTTTTTGTCTTTCAGTTGTTATGTCTGCTGACATAGTGTTGCTTGTGGATTGGATTGTTGACAAAGCTAGTGTAGCTGTTTTCAACCCTTCAGTTGTTACTGTGGCAGATGATGATGTTGGCATGATTGTTGATGGCTCACCAGCTGTTGATATATTTTCTGAGTTGGTTAATAATATAGTGCTTTGTTGGGTTGTTTGGGGGTTTTCAGATGTATGTGAAGGATTCATCATGCTTGTTGATTGTGTTGTTGCATCGTTTAAGGTAGTTGTTGTAGGTCTACCAGTAGTGGTGAATAGTTGGGTGAAAATTGTTGTCTCCCTGACTGTAGATGTTGATGATTTACCAGTTGCTGTCTGAGCAGTTGCTGAGGTTGTTGGTAATAGTACACTGCTTTGTTGATTTGTTGTAATTTGTCTTCCAGTTGTTATGTCTGCAGGTGGGCTTTTGCTTGTTGATTGTAATGTTGACAAAGCAGATTTTGTTGTTTCAAACTCCTTAGTTGTGACTGTTTTGGTTAAAGTTGCAGTCGATTGCTTATCAGTTGTTGGTAAAAGTGTAGTGGATTGTTGTGTTGTTGGGAGTTTTTCTGATGTATGTATATGATTTGTCATGCTTGTTGAATGTGTTGTTGATTCAGGTAATGTAGTTGTTGCAGGTCTAGTTGTAGTAACTGGTTCACTTAAAGGTGGTGTCTCCCTGATTGTAGATGTTAATGTCTCACCAGTCTTTGTCTGAACAGTTGCTGAGGTTGTTGGTAACATCACACTGCTTTGTTGATTTGTTGTTATTTGACTTTCAGTTGTTATGTCTACAGATGGTCTTTTGCTTGTTGATTGTAATGTTGACAAAGCTTGTGTTGTTCTTTCAAATCCTGTAGTTGTGACTGATTCAGCTGAAGTTGTCATGAGTGTTGATGTTGATAGCTTATCAATTGTTGGTAAAAATGTAGTGCTTTGTTTTGTTGTTGTTGGGTTTTCAGATGTATTTGCAGGATTCTTTATACTTGTTGATTGTGTAGGTGTTTCAGATTGTCTAGTTGTTGCAGGTCTAGTAGTAGTAACTTGTTCAGTGAAAATTGTTGTTTCTTTAAATGAAGATGTTAATGTCTCACCAGTCCTTGTCTGAACAGTTGCTGAGGTTGTTGGCAACATCACACTAGTTTGTGGACTTGTAGACATTTGACTTTGTGTCGGTATATCTGCAGAAAGGCTTTTGCTTGTTGATTGTATTGTTGACACAGTTAGAGAAGTAGCTTCAGATTCTTTAGTTGTGACTACTTCATTTGATGTTGTTGTCTGCATGATTGTTGATGTTGATGGCTCACCAGTCATTGGTATATTTTTTGAAGTTGTGAAAAGTGTAGTGCCTTGTTGGGTTGTTGTTGGGTTTCCAGATGTTTGTGCAGGATTTGTTCTGCTGGTTGATTGTGTTGTTGACTGAGGATGTGTAGTTGCTGCATATGTAGTAGTTGTGACTGGTTCAGTGAAAATTGTTTTCTCAATTGTGGTCTTAGATGGCTCAGAACTCATTGTTTGAGTAGTTGTTTGCATTTGTTCTGAGGTTTGTAAAAGTGTAGTGCGTTGTTGTGTTGTTGTTGTTTTTCTGATGTGTGCATATGATTTGTCATGCTTGTTGAATGTGTTGTTGTTTTAGGTAATGTAGTTGTTGCAGGTCTAGTAGTTGTAACTGGTTCACTTAAAGTTGTTGTCTCCCTGACTGTAGATGTTAAGGGCTCACCAGTCCTTGTCTGAACAGTTGCTGATGTTGTTGGCAACAGCTCAGTGCTTTGTTGGTTTGTTGTTATTTGTCTTTCAGTTGTTATGTCTGCTGACATACTGTTGCTTGTGGATTGGATTGTTGACAAAGCTAGTGTAGCTGTTTTCAACCCTTCAGTTGTTACTGTGGCAGCTGATGTTGTTGGCATGATTGTTGATGGCTCACCAGCTGTTGATATATTTTCTGAGTTGGTTAATAATATAGTGCTTTGTTGGGTTGTTGTTGGGTTTTCAGATGTATGTGCAGGATTCATTATATTTGTTGATTGTGTAGGTGTCTCAGATTGTCTAGTTGTTGCAGGTCTACTAGTAGTAACTTGTTCTGTGAAAATAGTTGTTTCTTTAAATGAAGATGTTAATGTCTCACCAGTCCTTGTTTGTGCGGTTGCTGAGGTTGTTGGCAACATCACACTAGTTTGTGGACTTGTAGACATTTGACTTTCTGTCGGAATATCTGCAGAAAGGCTTTTGCTTGTTAATTGTATTGTTGACACAGTTAGAGAAGTAGTTTCAGATTCTTTAGTTGGGACTACTTTATTTGATGATGTTGTCTGCATGAGTGTTGATGTTGATGGCTCACCAGTCATTGGTATATTTTCTGAAGTTGTGAAAAGTGTAGTGCCTTGTTGGGTTGTTGTTGGGTTTCCAGATGTTTGTGCAGGATTTGTTCTGCTGGTTGATTGTGTTGTTGACTGAGGATGTGTAGTTGCTGCATGTGTAGTAGTTGTAACTGGTTCACTTAAAGTTGTTGTCTCCCTGACTGTAGATGTTAAGGGCTCACCAGTCTGAGTAGTTGCTGAGGTTGTTGGCAACAGCTCAGTGCTTTGTTGGTTTGTTGTTTTTTGTCTTTCAGTTGTTATGTCTGCTGACATACTGGTGCTTGTGGATTGGATTGTTGACAAAGCTAGTGTAGCTGTTTTCAACCCTTCAGTTGTTACTGTGGCAGATGATGATGTTGGCATGATTGTTGATGGCTCACCAGCTGTTGATATATTTTCTGAGTTGGTTAATAATATAGTGCTTTGTTGGGTTGTTTGGGATTTTCAGATGTATGTGAAGGATTCATCATGCTTGTTGATTGTGTTGTTGCATCGTTTAAGGTAGTTGTTGCAGGTCTACCAGTAGTGGTGAATAGTTGGGTGAAAATTGTTGTCTCCTGACTGTAGATGTTGATGATTTACCAGTTGCTGTCTGAGCAGTTGCTGAGGTTGTTGGTAACAGTACACTGCTTTGTTGATTTGTTGTAATTTGTCTTCCAGTTGTTATGTCTGCAGGTGGGCTTTTGCTTGTTGATTGTAATGTTGACAAAGCAGATTTTGTTGTTTCAAACTCCTTAGTTGTGACTGTTTCGGTTAAAGTTGCAGTCGATTGCTTATCAGTTGTTGGTAAAAGTGTAGTGGATTGTTGTGTTGTTGGGAGTTTTTCTGATGTATGTATATGATTTGTCATGCTTGTTGAATGTGTTGTTGATTCAGGTAATGTAGTTGTTGCAGGTCTAGTTGTAGTAACTGGTTCACTTAAAGGTGTTGTCTCCCTGATTGTAGATGTTAATGTCTCACCAGTCTTTGTCTGAACAGTTGCTGAGGTTGTTGGTAACATCACACTGCTTTGTTGATTTGTTGTTATTTGACTTTCAGTTGTTATGTCTACAGATGGTCTTTTACTTGTTGATTGTAATGTTGACAAAGCTTGTGTTGTTCTTTCAAATCCTGTAGTTGTGACTGATTCAGCTGAAGTTGTCATGAGTGTTGATGTTGATAGCTTATCAATTGTTGGTAAAAATGTAGTGCTTGGTTTGATTGTTGTTGGGTTTTCAGATGTATTTGCAGGATTCTTTATACTTGTTGATTGTGTAGGTGTTTCAGATTGTCTAGTTGTTGCAGGTCTACTAGTAGTAACTTGTTCAGTGAAAATTGTTGTTTCTTTAAATGAAGACGTTAATGTTTCACCAGTCCTTGTTTGTGCAGTTGCTGAGGTTTTTGGCAACATCACACTAGTTTGTGGACTTGTAGACATTTGACTTTGTGTCGGTATATCTACAGAAAGGCTTTTGCTTGTTGATTGTATTGTTGACACAGTTAGAGAAGTAGCTTCAGATTCTTTAGTTGTGACTACTTCATTTGATGTTGTTGTCTGCATGAGTGTTGATGTTGATGGCTCACCAGTCATTGGTATATATTCTGAAGTTGTGAAAAGTGTAGTGCCTTGTTGGGTTGTTGTTGGGTTTCCAGATGTTTGTGCAGGATTTGTTCTGCTGGTTGATTGTGTTGTTGACTGAGGATGTGTAGTTGTTGCATGTGTAGTAGTTGTGACTTGTTCAGTGAAAATTGTTGTCTCAATTGTGGTCTTAGATGGCTCTGAACTCATTGTTTGAGCAGTTGTTTGCATTTGTTCTGAGGTTTGTAAAAGTGTAGTGCTTTGTTGTGTTGTTGTTGGTTTTTCTGATGTGTGTATATGATTTGTCATGCTTGTTGAATGTGTTGTTGTTTTAGGTAATGTAGTTGTTGCAGGTCTAATAGTTGTAACTGGTTCACTTAAAGGTGGTGTCTCCCTGACTGTAGATGTTAAGGGCTCACCAGTCCTTGTCTGAACAGTTGCTGAGGTTGTTGGCAACAGCTCAGTGCTTTGTTGGTTTGTTGTTATTTGTCTTTCAGTTGTTATGTCTGCTGACATACTGTTGCTTGTGGATTGGATTGTTGACAAAGCTAGTGTAGCTGTTTTCAACCCTTCAGTTGTTACTGTGGCAGATGATGATGTTGGCATGATTGTTGATGGCTCACCAGCTGTTGATATATTTTCTGAGTTGGTTAATAATGTAGTGCTTTGTTGGGTTGTTTGGGGGTTTTCAGATGTATGTGAAGGATTCATTATACTTGTTGATTGTGTAGGTGTCTGCATCGTCTACTAGTAGTAACTTGTTCTGTGTAGTTGTTTCTTTAAATGAAGATGGTCTCACCACTTGTTTGTGCAGTGAGGTTGTGGTGAATAGTTGGACTTGTAGAATTTGACTTTCTGTCGGAATATCTGCAGAAAGGCTTTTGCTGACTGTAGATGTTGATGATGTTGTTGGGTTTCACCAGTGCAGGATTTTACCATGTGTAGTAGGTAACTGTTGTTAAAGTTGTTTTCCCGACTGTAGATGTTTGTGCAGGTTGTTGGTTGCTGTGTCTGCTGAGGTTGATTGATTGTTGACAAAGCTAGCGTAGCTGTTTTGATGTTAGCAGTTGCTGAGGTTGTTGGTAACAGTACACTGCTTTGTTGATTTGTTGTAATTTGTCTTTCAGTTTGTTGTTATTTGTCTTTATGTCTGCTGACATACTGTTGCTTGTGGATTGGATTGTTTGTTTTCAACCCTTCAGTTGTTACTGTTGATGATGTGGCATGAATGTTGACAAAGCTGTTGATATATTTTCTGAGTTGGTTAATCAATACTGCTTTGTTGTGGTTGTTTGAGGTTTTCAGGTGTATGTGAAGGATTCATCATGCTTGTTGATTGTGTTGTTGCATCGTTTAAGGTAGTTGTTGCAGGTCTACCAGTAGTGGTGAATAGTTGGGTGAAAATTGTTGTCTCCCGACTGTAGATGATGATTTACCATCAGTTGTTGGTACAAAGCTTTGTTGAGTGGATTTGTTGTGTTGTTGGGAGTTTTTCTGATGTGACAAAGCAGATGTATATGATTTGTCAGTCGATTGCTTGTTGAATGAGTTTGTTGTTGATTCAGGTTAATGTTGTTGTTGGAGGTCTAGTTGTAGTAACTGGTTCACTTAAAGGTGGTGTCTCCCTGACTGTAGATGTTAAGGGCTCACCAGTCCTTGTCTGAGCAGTTGCTGAGGTTGTTGGTAACATCACACTGCTTTGTTGATTTGTTGTTATTTGACTTTCAGTTGTTTTGCCTGTTTTAGCTCTGTTTCTCGTTGATTGTATGGTTGACAAATGTTGTGTTGTTGTTTCAAATCCTGTAGTTGTGACTGATTCAGCTGAAGTTGTAGTCGCTATGAGTGTTGATGTTGATAGCTTATCAGCTGTTGGTAAAAATGTAGTGCTTTGTTTGGTTGTTGTTGGGTTTTCAGATGTATTTGCAGGATCCTTTATATTTGTTGATTGTGTTGGTGTTTCAGATTGTCTAGTTGTTGCAGGTCTAGTAGTAGTAACTTGTTCAGTGAAAATTGTTGTTTCTTTAAATGAAGATGTTAATGTCTCACCAGTCCTTGTTTGTGCAGTTGTTGAGGTTGTTGGCAACATCACACTAGTTTGTGTACTTGTAGACATTTGACTTTCTGATGGTATATCTGCAGAAAGGCTTTTGCTTGTTGATTGTATTGTTGACACAGTTAGAGAAGTAGCTTCAGATTCTTTAGTTGTGACTACTTCATTTGATGTTGTTGTCTGCATGAGTGTTGATGTTGATGGCTCACCAGTCTTTGGTATATTTTTTGAAGTTGTGAAAAGTGTAGTGCCTTGTTGGGTTGTTGTTGGGTTTCCAGATGTTTGTGCAGGATTTGTTCTGCTGGTTGATTGTGTTGTTGACTGAGGATGTGTAGTTGCTGCATGTGTAGTAGTTGTGACTGGTTCAGTGAAAATTGTTGTCTCAATTGTGGTCTTAGATGGCTCAGAACTCATTGTTTGAGTAGTTGTTTGCATTTGTTCTGAGGTTTGTAAAAGTGTAGTGCTTTGTTGTGGTGTTGTTGGTTTTTCTGATGTGTGTATATGATTTGTCGTGCTTGTTGAATGTGTTGTTGTTTTAGGTAATGTAGTTGTTGCAGGTCTAGTAGTTGTAACTGGTTCACTTAAAGCTGTTGTCTCCCTGCCTGTAGATGTTAAGGGCTCACCAGTCTGAGTAGTTGCTGAGGTTGTTGGCAACAGCTCAGTGCTTTGTTGGTTTGTTGTTATTTGTCTTTCAGTTGTTATGTCTGCTGACATACTGTTGCTTGTGGATAGGATTGTTGACAAAGCTAGTGTAGCTGTTTTCAACCCTTCAGTTGTTACTGTGGCAGCTGATGTTGTTGGCATGATTGTTGATGGCTCACCAGCTGTTGATATATTTTCTGAGTTGGTTAATAATATAGTGCTTTGTTGGGTTGTTTGGGGGTTTTCAGATGTATGTGAAGGATTCATCATGCTTGTTGATTGTGTTGTTGCATCGTTTAAGGTAGTTGTTGCAGGTCTACCAGTAGTGGTGAATAGTTGGGTGAAAATTGTTGTCTCCCTGACTGTAGATGTTGATGATTTACCAGTTCCTGTCTGAGCAGTTGCTGAGGTTGTTGGTAACAGTACACTGCTTTGTTGATTTGTTGTAATTTGTCTTTCAGTTGTTATGTCTGCAGGTGGGCTTTTGCTTGTTGATTGTAAGGTTGACAAAGCAGATTTTGTTGTTTCAAACTTCTTAGTTGTGACTGTTTCGGTTAAAGTTGTAGTCGATTGTTTATCAGTTGTTGGTAAAAGTGTAGTGCTTTGTTGTGTTGTTGTTGGTTTTTCTGATGTATGTATATGATTTGTCATGCTTGTTGAATGTGTTGTTGATTCAGGTAATGTAGTTGTTGCAGGTCTAGTTGTAGTAACTGGTTCACTTAAAGGTGGTGTCTCCCTGATTGTAGATGTTAATGTCTCACCAGCCTTTGTCTGAACAGTTGCTGAGGTTGTTGGTAACATCACACTGCTTTGTTGATTTGTTGTTATTTGTCTTTCAGTTGTACTTTTACTTGTTGATTGTATGGCTGACAAAGCTATTGTAGTTGTTGGAAGTCCTTTAGTTGTGGATGCTTTAGTTGTAGTTTTTGTTTGCAAAAGTGTTGATGACTGACCAGTTGTTGGTATACTTTCTGAAGTTGTTAATAGTTCAGTGCTTTGTTGAGTTGTTGCTGAATTGTCAGATGTATGTGCAGGAATTGTCATGGTTGTTAATTGTGTTGTTGACTCGGGTAGTGTTTTTGTTCTTACAGTTGTTGTATATACAGAATTTAGGCTTTGGCTTGTTGATTGCATTATCTCGGCTTCTGTAGTACTTACTGATCCAGTTGTTCTGTCTGTGTGAGTTACAGTTGTTGACTCAAAAGCTGATGTTGTATCCAGAGCAGCTGTTGTTTGACCAAGTGCTGAGGTTTTAGTGTATGTAGTAAACTGAGTCGTTGTTGTAACTTCGAGTTGTATATCTATGATTTACATAAATCAGCCAAAAATGTTTAAAATTAGTAGGTGTAATTTATATAGTACATGCTTTTAATCATATGTTTTGTATTTTTAAATCAGTGGTTGGGGACTGGTAATGAACAAGCAGATAAAGCAGCTAAGGAAGCACTTCTGTTGGAAATGACAGAATATAAAATACCAACGTCTGACGTTAAACCTATATTGA
Source organism: Beaufortia kweichowensis (assembly GCA_019155185.1). NCBI lineage: Eukaryota > Metazoa > Chordata > Actinopteri > Cypriniformes > Gastromyzontidae > Beaufortia > Beaufortia kweichowensis. Next base: position 18,384,547 of record CM032796.1, read on the forward strand.
ATATGTACATTTACAATAAATGGCAAATGGAATGGAACGACAGAAAATAACAAACTATATGATGTGAATCCAATATTAAATCAAGGACTTAACTGTTATTATTTTGAGAACAGATACGATCAGGTTGTTTATACAAGATGTCGAATTGACCACTCAAGACTCGCTCACTCATATTTATTAAAAGGGGAAGAGAAGCCGGTTTGTGATTTGTGTAAAGATTTCTTGAGTGTAAAACATATTTTAATAGAATGTCCTTGTTTAAATGATATTAGACAACGTTTTTATTTAGAAAATATAGTAATGGACATTAATGGAATAATTTTAGAATTTCTATCAAATATTAAATTGAAAAGTTGTATGTAATTGTTATCACTATGGTTGTATTTGTATTTTATTTGAAGTGATTGTAATGGGGTTTATTTTCTTTTGTTTTTTTGTGTGTGTTTTGTAAATACTGTTGATTGCCATGAATATAGCCATTGGTGCTGATATGGCGATAAAATTTAAATAAATAAATCAGTGGTTGGGTTTTTGCACTCTTTGTTTTACAGGATATCTTTCAACAGTTGGTTTCAAACAATAAAATATAGTTACATATAGCAGTTTTAAAAATAGAAGATAATACTCACAAGCAACAATACTGGATCTGGTTATATTTAAGTGGACAATAGATTTGTCAAGACATTCTGTAAGTGCCTCTTCTATATCTGTTTCATCAGGAACCACAGTTTGGTTTTGAAAAATTAGTTGAGTTGTTACCCCTACAGAGCCACGCCTGTTAACACAGAGGAAAAAAATGTTACTGCTGTTATATTAAGATATGTTCCAATTAGTATTATCCAAGTGCTTGATGTTTTAGAATATGTTTCAATTTACATATTTAACAGAATATAAAATGTTGTTCATAACATCTATTACAGTACATACAATGTTTTTCCAACTTAAAATTACTTCACCAAAACACTCAATACATGATTACTGAAGTCATGAATACATTGTGTAAAACAGTATTGTTCGGCTACAATTTTTTCTTTTAATTTTAAGGAGGTGGACAGGTATGTGGATTTTAGAAAACCTTATTTTTAGCGACACTAGTGGTCGTTAAGTGAACTGCAGCTACCAACTTTTGTGCTTGTGTCTGCTATTGTGTTCTGCAGAGCTCATGAATTTGAATCTCAACTAGAAGAATTAAGCGTTATCAAATTTTAGGATGAACTGTACATTTAGACTTTGGTGCAAACTGGATTTTTCAACAATAATGGGAAAAGATGTGTCTTGAATTTTGTTAGTGAGGTGGATTTTCTTACCGAAAACTGATGACAATGGATCTCTTGAAGATCGTAGGATATTTGTGTGTGTATCCACGATTAAGCTGAAAATTTATTAATATATTATATTTAATAAATATTGAATATAAAACAATGTATATACTAAATAAAAAAGAATCATAGTGTTTCTGATGTTTGTGCTATTTATTTATTACCTCAGTTGTGATATTCTTTTCCAAATGTTTATATTTTGATGATGTTTTATCATAATAATCCTGTACAAAATCTAGCACTATCTTAAATTTTAGATAAATATATCCTTCATTCTTTGTTGGAGGTTGAAGTGCTAGAGTGGTTGTTGCTGCGTCAGTCGTTGTCTGGATGAGTGTTGACGTTAACTGCTCACTAGTGCTTGTTTGAGAAGTCACTTTGCTTGTTGGTACACTGCTTTGTGAATTTGTTGTTGTTTGTATTTTAGTTGTTACATCTGCAGGTCTTTGGCTTGTTAATTGCATTGTTGATACAGCTAGTGTAGTTGTTTTAAATCTTTCAGCTGTTACAGTGTCAGTTGAAGTTGTTGTTGGCATGTTTATGGATGGCTTAACAGTTGTTGGTGTATTTTCGATATTTTCTTGGGTTGCAAAAGTTATAGTGCTCTGTTGGGTTGTTGTTGGGTTTTTAGATGCATGTACAGAATTACTTATACTTGTTAATTGTGTTGTTGCCCCAGAAAGGTTAGTTGTTGTAGGTGTGGTAATAGTAACTTTTTCCGTGACAGTTGTTGTCTTCCTGACTGTAGATGTTGATGTCTCACCAGTTCTTGTCTGAACAGTTGTTGAGGTTGTTGGCAATAGCACACTGCTTTGTTGATTTGTTGTTATTTGCCTTTCGCTTGTTATATCAACAGAGGTACTTTTGCTTAATGGCAATGATGACACATCTAGTGTAGATGTTTTAATTCCTTCAGTTGTTTTTGCAGCCATTGAGGTTGTTGTCTGCTTAAATGTTGATGGCTCACCAGCTGTTGATATATTTTCTAAGGTTGTTAATAATGTAGTGCTTTGTTGGGTTGTTGTTGGGTTTCTAGATGCATGTGGTGGATCACCTATGCTAGTTAAGTGCATTGTTGTGGACTCGGGTAGTGTAGTTGTTGCTTGTAATTTAGTTGTGACTGCATAGGTTGAAGTTGTTGTTGTCTGTCTGACTGTTGATGGCTCACTATTCGTTGGTGTATTTTCAGTTGCTGAGGTTGTTGGCAACATCACACTGCTTTGTTTATTTGTGATTATTTGACTTTCAGTTGTTTTGCCTGTTGAAGCTTTGTTGCTTGTTGATTGTATTGTTGACAAATGTTGTGTTGTTGTTTTAAATCCTGTAGTTGTTACTGTGTCAGTTGAAGTTTTTGTCTGCATGAGTGTTGATGTTTCACCAGTCATTTGAATATTTTCTGAGGTTTGTAAAAGTTTAGTGCTTTGTTGGGTTGTTGGGTGTTCAGATGAATGTGCAGGATTTGTTCTGCTGTTTGATTGTGTTGTTGACTGAAGAGGTATAGTTGTAGCAGGTCTAGTAGTTGTAACTGATTCACTGAAAACTGTTGTCTCACTTGTAAATGTAGATGGCTCAAGATTCCTTGTCTGAGTAGTTGATAAGATTGTTGGCAACAGCACACTGCTTTGTCGACTTGTTGTTTCTCTTTCAGTTGTTCTGTCTGCAGAAGGTCTGTTGCTTGTTGATTGTATGGTTGACAAGGCGTGTGTGGTTTCAAATCTTTTAGTTGTGACTGCTTCAGTTGAAGTTTTTGTCTCCATGAGTGTTGATGGCTCACCAGTTGTTGGTATATTTGCTGAAGTGGTTATTTGTTCAGTTGTTCTGTGTGCAGAAGGTCTGTTGCTTGTTTGATTGTATGGTTGACAAGGCGTGTGTAGTGGTTTCAAATCTTTTTAGTTGTGACTGCTTCAGTTGAAGTTTTTGTCTCCATGAGTGTTGATGGCTCACCAGTTGTTGGTATATTTGTTGAAGTGGTTATTTGTTCAGTTGTTATATGTGCAGAAGGTCTGTTGCTTGTTAATACAGTGTTGATGCTGAAGCTAGTGTAGTTGTTGTTCCTGCATCATGTGAAGTTGTTGTCTGTGAAGTTGAAGTTTATGATTGTTGATGGCTCATCAGTTTATGTGTTTTTCTGAGGTTGTTATTAGTTTAGTGCTTTGTTGCGTTGTTGGATTTTCAGATGTATGTGCAAGATTTCTTCTGCTGGTCAGTTGCATTGTTGACTGAGGAAGTGTAGTTGTAGATCTAGTAGTAACTGGTTCAGTGAATATTGTTGTTTCCCTGACTGTAGATGTTAAGGGCTCAGCAGTCCTTGTCTGAACAGTTGTTGAGGTTGTTGGCAACAGCTCAGTGCTTTGTTGATTTGTTGTTATTTGACTTTCAGTTGTTTTTCCCGTTGAAGCTCCGTTGCTTGTTGATTGTATGGTTGACAAATGTTGTGTTGTTGTTTTAAATCCTGTAGTTTTTACTGTGTCCGTTGAAGTTGTTGTCTGCATAAGAGTTGATGTTTCACCAGTCATTTGTATATTTTCTGAGGTTTGTAAAAGTTTAGTGCTTTGTTGGGTTGTTGGGTGTCCAGATGTATGTGCAGGATTTGTTCCGCTGGTCAGTTGGGTTGTTGACAGAGTAAGTGTGGTTACTGTGGGTCTAGTAGTACTAACTGGTTCAGTGAAAATTGTTGTCAAACTTTTAGATGTGGATGTCTCACCAGACCTTGTCTGAATAGTTGCTGATGTTGTTGGCAACATCGCAGTGCTTTGTTGATTTGTTGTTATTTGACTTTCAGTTGTTGTATCTGCAGACATACTTTTGCTTGTTGATTGTAAAAGTTGTGTTATTGTTTTAAATCCTGTAGTTGTTACTGTGGCAGCTGATGTTGTTGGCATGATTGTTGATGGCTCTACAGCTGTTGATATATTTTCTGAGGTGGTTAATAATATAGTGCTTTGTTGGGTTGTTGTTGGATTTCCAGATGCATGTGCAGAATTTGTCCTGCTGGTTGATTGTGTTGTTGTAGATTTCGGTAGTGTTGGTGTTGTGTCACTAGATGTAGTAAAAGTTTGTGAAGTTGTTGGCGCTATGAGTGTTGATGGCTCATCAGTTATATGTATATTTTCTGAGGATGTTAATAGTTCAGTGCTTTGTTCGGTTGTTGGATTTTCAGATGTATGTGCAAGATTTCTTCTGCTGGTCAATTGCATTGTTGACTGAGGAAGTGTAGTTGTAGTTCTAGTAGTAACTGGTTCAGTGAATATTGTTGTTTCCCTGACTGTAGATGTTAAGGGCTCAGCAGTCCTTGTCTGAACAGTTGCTGAGGTTGTTGGCAACAGCTCAGTGCTTGGTTGAATTGTTGTTATTTGAACTTTAGTTGTTATGCCTGTTGAAGCTCTGTTGCTTGTTGATTGTATGGTTGACAAATGTTGTGTTGTAGTTTTAAATCCTGTAGTTTTTACTGTGTCAGTTGAAGTTTTTGTCTGCATGAGTGTTGATGTTTCACCAGTCATTTGTATATTTTCTGAGGTTTGTAAAAGTTTAGTGCTTTGTTGGGTTGTTGGGTGTTCAGATGTATGTGCAGGATTTGTTCCACTGGTCAATTGGGTTGTTGACTGAGTAAGTGTGGTTACTGCAGGTCTAGTAGTACTAACTGGTTCAGTGAAAATTGTTGTTTCACTTGTAGATGTTGATGGCTCACCAGACCTTGTCTGAACAGTTGCTGAGGTTGTTGGCAACACTATACTGCTTTGTTGATTTGTTGTCATTTGCCTTTCAGTTGTTATATCTGTAGGATGGCTTTTGTGTGTTGATTGTATTGATGACAAAGCTAGTGTCGTTGTTTTAAATTCATTACTTGTGACTGTTTCAGTTAAAGTTGTTGTCTGCATGAGTGTTGATGTTGATGGCTCACCAGTTGTTGGTATTTTTTCTGAGGTTGGTGTAGTACTTTCTTGAGTTGTTTTGGGGTTTTTGGATGTATGTACATGTTTTGTCATGCTTGTTGATTGTGTTGGTGTTTCAGATAGTCTAGTTGTTGCAGGTTTAGAAGTACTAACTGGTTCAGTAAACATTGTTGTCTCCTTGACTGTAGATAATGATGGTTCACCAGTTGTTTGTATGTTTTCTGAGGTTTGTAAAAGTTTAGTGCTTTGTTGTGTTGTTGAGTTTTCAGATGTATGTGCAGGATTTGTTCTGCTGTTTGATTGTGTTGTTGACTGAAGAGGTATAGTTGTAGCAGGTCTAGTAGTTGTAACTGATTCACTGAAAACTGTTGTCTCACTTGTAAATGTAGATGGCTCAAGATTCCTTGTCTGAGTAGTTGATGAGATTGTTGGCAACAGCACACTGCTTTGTCGACTTGTTGTTTCTCTTTCAGTTGTTCTGTGTGCAGAAGGTCTGTTGCTTGTTGATTGTATGGTTGACAAGGCGTGTGTAGTGGTTTCAAATCTGTTAGTTGTGACCGCTTCAGTTGAAGTTTTTGTCTCCATGAGTGTTGATGTTGATGGCTCACCAGTTGTTGGTATATTTGCTGAAGTGGTTATTTGTTCAGTTGTTCTGTGTGCAGAAGGTCTGTTGCTTGTTGATTGTATGGTTGACAAGGCGTGTGTAGTGGTTTCAAATCTTTTAGTTGTGACTGCTTCAGTTGAAGTTTTTGTCTCCATGAGTGTTGATGGCTCACCAGTTGTTGGTATATTTGCTGAAGTGGTTATTTGTTCAGTTGTTATATATGCAGAAGGTCTGTTGCTTGTTAATTGTGTTGATGAAAAAGCTAGTGTAGTTGTTCCTGCATCATGTGAAGTTGTTGTCGCTATGATTGTTGATGGCTCATCACTTATGTGTGTTTTTTCTGAGGTTGTTATTAGTTTAGTGCTTTGTTGCGTTGTTGGATTTTCAGATGTATGTGCAAGATTTCTTCTGCTGGTCAGTTGCATTGTTGACTGAGGAAGTGTAGTTGTAGATCTAGTAGTAACTGGTTCAGTGAATATTGTTGTTTCCCTGACTGTAGATGTTAAGGGCTCAGCAGTCCTTGTCTGAACAGTTGTTGAGGTTGTTGGCAACAGCTCAGTGCTTTGTTGATTTGTTGTTATTTGACTTTCAGTTGTTTTTCCCGTTGAAGCTCTGTTGTTTGTTGATTGTATGGTTGACAAATGTTGTGTTGTTGTTTTAAATCCTGTAGTTTTTACTGTGTCCGTTGAAGTTGTTGTCTGCATAAGAGTTGATGTTTCACCAGTCATTTGTATATTTTCTGAGGTTTGTAAAAGTTTAGTGCTTTGTTGGGTTGTTGGGTGTCCAGATGTATGTGCAGGATTTGTTCCTTTGGTCAGTTGGGTTGTTGACAGAGTAAGTGTGGTTACTGTGGGTCTAGTAGTACTAACTGGTTCAGTGAAAATTGTTGTCAAACTTTTAGATGTGGATGTCTCACCAGACCTTGTCTGAATAGTTGCTGATGTTGTTGGCAACATCGCAGTGCTATTGATTTGTTGTTATTTGACTTTCAGTTGTTGTATCTGCAGACATACTTTTGCTTGTTGATTGTAAAAGTTGTGTTATTGTTTTAAATCCTGTAGTTGTTACTGTGGCAGCTGATGTTGTTGGCATGATTGTTGATGGCTCTACAGCTGTTGATATATTTTCTGAGGTGGTTAATAATATAGTGCTTTGTTGGGTTGTTGTTGATTTCAGATGCATGTGCAGAATTTGTCCTGCTGGTTGATTGTGTTGTTGTAGATTTCGGTAGTGTTGGTGTTGTGTCACTAGATGTAGTAAAAGTTTGTGAAGTTGTTGCGCTATGAGTGTTGATGGCTCATCAGTTATATGTATATTTTTCTGGAGGATGTTAATAGTTCAGTGCTTTGTTCGGTTGTTGGATTTTCAGATGTATGTGCAAGATTTCTTCTGCTGGTCAATTGCATTGTTGACTGAGGAAGTGTAGTTGTAGTTCTAGTAGTAACTGGTTCAGTGAATATTGTTGTTTCCCTGACTGTAGATGTTAAGGGCTCAGCAGTCCTTGTCTGAACAGTTGCTGAGGTTGTTGGCAACAGCTCAGTGCTTGGATTTGAATTGTTGTTATTTGAACTTTAGTTGTTATGCCTGTTGAAGCTCTGTTGCTTGTTGATAGTATGGTTGACAAATGTTGTGTTGTAGTTTTAAATCCTGTAGTTTTTACTGTGTCAGTTGAAGTTTTTGTCTGCATGAGTGTTGATGTTTCACCAGTCATTTGTATATTTTCTGAGGTTTGTAAAAGTTTAGTGCTTTGTTGGGTTGTTGGGTGTTCAGATGTATGTGCAGGATTTGTTCCACTGGTCAATTGGGTTGTTGACTGAGTAAGTGTGGTTACTGCAGGTCTAGTAGTACTAACTGGTTCAGTGAAAATTGTTGTTTCACTTGTAGATGTTGATGGCTCACCAGACCTTGTCTGAACAGTTGCTGAGGTTGTTGGCAACACTATACTGCTTTGTTGATTTGTTGTCATTTGCCTTTCAGTTGTTATATCTGTAGGATGGCTTTGTGTGTTGATTGTATTGATGACAAAGCTAGTGTCGTTGTTTTAAATTCATTACTTGTGACTGTTTCAGTTAAAGTTGTTGTCTGCATAGTGTTGATGTTGATGGCTCACCAGTTGTTGGTATTTTTCTGAGGTTGGTGTAGTACTTTCTTGAGTTGTTTTGGGGTTTTGGATGTATGTACATGTTTTGTCATGCTTGTTGATTGTGTTGGTGTTTCAGATAGTCTAGTTGTTGCAGGTTTAGAAGTATTAACTGGTTCAGTAAACATTGTTGTCTCCTTGACTGTAGATAATGATGGTTCACCAGTTGTTTGTATGTTTTTTCTGAGGTTTGTAAAAAGTTTAGTGCTTTGTTGTGTTGTTGAGTTTTCAGATGTATGTGCAGGATTTGTTCTGCTGTTTGATTGTGTTGTTGACTGAAGAGGTATAGTTGTAGCAGGTCTAGTAGTTGTAACTGATTCACTGAAAACTGTTGTCTCACTTGTAAATGTAGATGGCTCAAGATTCCTTGTCTGAGTAGTTGATGAGATTGTTGGCAACAGCACACTGCTTTGTCGACTTGTTGTTTCTCTTTCAGTTGTTCTGTGTGCAGAAGGTCTGTTGCTTGTTGATTGTATGGTTGACAAGGCGTGTGTAGTGGTTTCAAATCTGTTAGTTGTGACCGCTTCAGTTGAAGTTTTTGTCTCCATGAGTGTTGATGTTGATGGCTCACCAGTTGTTGGTATATTTGCTGAAGTGGTTATTTGTTCAGTTGTTCTGTGTGCAGAAGGTCTGTTGCTTGTTGATTGTATGGTTGACAAGGCGTGTGTAGTGGTTTCAAATCTGTTAGTTGTGACCGCTTCAGTTGAAGTTTTTGTCTCCATGAGTGTTGATGTTGATGGCTCACCAGTTGTTGGTATATTTGCTGAAGTGGTTATTTGTTCAGTTGTTATATATGCAGAAGGTCTGTTGCTTGTTAATTGTGTTGATGAAAAAGCTAGTGTAGTTGTTCCTGCATCATGTGAAGTTGTTGTCGCTATGATTGTTGATGGCTCATCAGTTATGTGTGTTTTTTCTGAGGTTGTTATTAGTTTAGTGCTTTGTTGCGTTGTTGGATTTTCAGATGTATGTGCAAGATTTCTTCTGCTGGTCAGTTGCATTGTTGACTGAGGAAGTGTAGTTGTAGATCTAGTAGTAACTGGTTCAGTGAATATTGTTGTTTCCCTGACTGTAGATGTTAAGGGCTCAGCAGTCCTTGTCTGAACAGTTGTTGAGGTTGTTGGCAACAGCTCAGTGCTTTGTTGATTTGTTGTTATTTGACTTTCAGTTGTTTTTCCCGTTGAAGCTCTGTTGCTTGTTGATTGTATGGTTGACAAATGTTGTGTTGTTGTTTTAAATCCTGTAGTTTTTACTGTGTCCGTTGAAGTTGTTGTCTGCATAAGAGTTGATGTTTCACCAGTCATTTGTATATTTTCTGAGGTTTGTAAAAGTTTAGTGCTTTGTTGGGTTGTTGGGTGTCCAGATGTATGTGCAGGATTTGTTCCGCTGGTCAGTTGGGTTGTTGACAGAGTAAGTGTGGTTACTGTGGGTCTAGTAGTACTAACTGGTTCAGTGAAAATTGTTGTCAAACTTTTAGATGTGGATGTCTCACCAGACCTTGTCTGAATAGTTGCTGATGTTGTTGGCAACATCGCAGTGCTTTGTTGATTTGTTGTTATTTGACTTTCAGTTGTTGTATCTGCAGACATACTTTGCTTGTTGATTGTAAAAGTTGTGTTATTGTTTTAAATCCTGTAGTTGTTACTGTGGCAGCTGATGTTGTTGGCATGATTGTTGATGGCTCTACAGCTGTTGATATATTTTCTGAGGTGGTTAATAATATAGTGCTTTGTTTGGTTGTTGTTGGATTTCCAGATGCATGTGCAGAATTTGTCCTGCTGGTTGATTGTGTTGTTGTAGATTTCGGTAGTGTTGGTGTTGTGTCACTAGATGTAGTAAAAGTTTGTGAAGTTGTTGGCGCTATGAGTGTTGATGGCTCATCAGTTATATGTATATTTTCTGAGGATGTTAATAGTTCAGTGCTTTGTCCGGTTGTTGGATTTTCAGATGTATGTGCAAGATTTCTTCTGCTGGTCAATTGCATTGTTGACTGAGGAAGTGTAGTTGTAGTTCTAGTAGTAACTGGTTCAGTGAATATTGTTGTTTCCCTGACTGTAGATGTTAAGGGCTCAGCAGTCCTTGTCTGAACAGTTGCTGAGGTTGTTGGCAACAGCTCAGTGCTTGGTTGAATTGTTGTTATTTGAACTTTAGTTGTTATGCCTGTTGAAGCTCTGTTGCTTGTTGATAGTATGGTTGACAAATGTTGTGTTGTTGTTTTAAATCCTGTAGTTTTTACTGTGTCAGTTGAAGTTTTTGTCTGCATGAGTGTTGATGTTTCACCAGTCATTTGTATATTTTCTGAGGTTTGTAAAAGTTTAGTGCTTTGTTGGGTTGTTGGGTGTTCAGATGTATGTGCAGGATTTGTTCCACTGGTTAATTGGGTTGTTGACTGAGTAAGTGTGGTTACTGTGGGTCTAGTAGTAGTAACTGGTTCAGTGAAAATTGTTGTTTCACTTGTAGATGTTGATGGCTCACCAGACCTTGATTGAACAGTTGCTGATGTTGTTGTCAACAGCACACTGCTTTGTTGATTTGTTGTTATTTGACTTTCAGTTGTTGTATTTGCAGACATACTTTTGCTTGTTGATTGTATAGTTGACAAAGGTTGTGTTATTGTTTTAAATCCTGTAGTTGTTACTGTGTCAGTTAAAGTTGTTGTCTGCATGAGTGTTGACGTCTCACCAGACCTTGTCTGAACAGTTGCTGAGGTTGTTGGTAACATCACACTGCTTTGTTGATTTGTTGTCATTTGTCTTTCAGTTGTTATGTCTGCAGAAGGTCTGTTGCTTGTTGATTGTATGGTTGACAAGGCATGTGTAGTGGTTTCAAATCTGTTAGTTGTGACTGCTTCAGTTGAAGTTTTTGTCTCCATGAGTGTTGATGGCTCACCAGTTGTTGGTATATTTGCTGAAGTGGTTATTTGTTCAGTTGTTATATCTGCAGTAGGTCTGTTGCTTGTTAATTGTGTTGATGAAAAAGCTAGTGTTGTTGTTCCTGCATCATGTGAAGTTGTTGTTGCTATGAGTGTTGATGGCTCATCAGTTATACGTGTATTTTCTGAGGTTGTTATTAGTTTAGTGCTTTGTTGCGTTGTTGGATTTTCAGATGTATGTGTAAGATTTCTTCTGGTGGTCAATTGCATTGTTGACTGAGGAAGTGTAGTTGTAGATCTAGTAGTATCTGGTTCAGTGAATATTGTTGTTTCCCTGACTGTAGATGTTAAGGGCTCACCAGTCCTTGTCTGAACAGTTGCTGAGGTTTTTGGCAACACTATACTGCTTTGTGGATTTGTTGTCATTTGCCTTTCAGTTGTTATATCTGTAGGATGGCTTTTGTGTGTTGATTGTATTGATGACAAAGCTAGTGTCGTTGTTTTAAATTCATTACTTGTGGCTGTTTCAGTTAAAGTTGTTGTCTGCATGAGTGTTGATGTTGATGGCTCACCAGTTGTTGGTATTTTTTGTGAGGTTGGTGTAGTACTTTCTTGAGTTGTTTTGGGGGTTTTGGATGTATGTACATGTTTTGTCATGCTTGTTGATTGTGTTGGTGTTTCAGATAGTCTAGTTGTTGCAGGTCTAGAAGTACTAACTGGTTCAGTAAACATTGTTGTCTCCTTGACTGTAGATAATGATGGTTCACCAGTTGTTTGTATGTTTTCTGAGGTTTGTAAAAGTTTAGTGCTTTGTTGGGTTGTTGGATTTTCAGATGTATGTGCAAGATTTCTTCTGCTGGTCAATTGCATTGTTGACTGAGGAAATGAAGTTGTAGATCTAGTAGTAACTGGTTCAGTGAATATTGTTGTTTCCCTGACTGTAGATGTTAAGGCTTCAGCAGTCCTTGTCTGAACAGTTGCTGAGGTTGTTGGCAACAGCTCAGTGCTTTGTTGATTTGTTGTTATTTGACTTTCAGTTGTTTTTCCTGTTGAAGCTCCGTTGCTTGTTGATTGTATGGTTGACAAATGTTGTGTTGTTATTTTAAATCCTGTAGTTTTTACTGTGTCAGTTGAAGTTGTTGTCTGCATGAGTGTTGATGTTTCACCAGTCATTTGTATATTTTCAGAGGTTTGTAAAAGTTTAGTGCTTTGTTGTGTTGTTGGGTTTACAGATGTATGTGCAGGATTTGTTCTGCTGTTTGATTGCGTTGTTGACTGAAGAACTGTAGTTGTAGCAGGTCTAGTAGTTGTAACTGATTCACTGTAAACTGTTGTCTCACTTGTAAATGTAGATGGCTCAGGATTCCTTGTCTGAGTAGTTGATGAGATTGTTGGCAACAGCACACTGCTTTGTCGACTTGTTGTTTCTCTTTCAGTTGTTCTGTCTGCAGAAGGTCTGTTGCTTGTTGATTGTATGGTTGACAAGGTGTCTGTAGTGGTTTCAAATCTGTTAGTTGTGACTGCTTCAGTTGAAGTTTTTGTCTCTGTGAGTTTTGATGTTGATGGCCCAACAGTTGTTGGTAAATTTGCTGAAGTGGTTAATAATATAGTGCTTTGTTGGGTTGTTGTTGGATTTCCAGATGCATGTGCAGAATTTGTCCTGCTGGTTGATTGTGTTGTTGTAGATTTCAGCAGTGTTGGTGTTGTGTCACTAGATGTAGTAAAAGCTTGTGAAAAAATAGTTGTCTCCTTGGCTGTATATGTTGATGGTTTAACAGTCGTTGTTTTAGAAGTTACTGAGGTTGCTGGCAATATCACACTGCTTTGTGACTTTGTAGTTGTTTGCCTTTCAGTTGTTAAATCTGTAGAAGGTCTGTTGCTTGTTGATTGTATTAATGAAAAAGCTAGTGTAGTTGTTCCTGCATTATGTGAAGTTGTTGTCGCTATGAGTGTTGATGGCTCATCAGTTATACGTATATTTTCTGAGGTTGTTATAAGTTTAGTGCTTTGTTGGGTTGTTGGGTTTTCAGAGGTATGTGCAAGATTTGTTTTGCTGGTTGATTGCGTTGTTGAACGAGGAAGTGTTGTTGTAGGTGGTCCAGTAGTTGTAACTGGTTCTGGGAAAATTGTTGTCTTACTTAGGGATGTAGATGTCTCAACATTAATTGTCTGAGTGGTTGTTGGCAACAGTACACTGCTTTGTGGATTAGTTGTTGTTTCTCTTTCAGTTGTTTTGTCTGCAGAAGGTCTGTTAATGGTTGATTGTATTGATGACAAAGCTAGTGTAGTTGTTTCGAATCCATTGCTTGTGACTGTTTCATTTGTTGTCACCCTGACTGTAGATGTTGATGGCTCAACAGTCATTGTTTGAGCAGGTGTTAAGGTTGTTGGCAACATCACACTGCTTTGTGTATTCGTTGTTGTATCTGTAGAAGCGATTTTGCTTGTAGATTGCATTATCTCAGCTTCTGTAGTACTGACTGTTCCAGTTGCACTTTCTTGTTGAGTAACAGTTGTTGGCCCAAAAGCTGATGTTATTTTCTGGGCAGTTGCTGTTTCAGCAGTAGCTGAGTTTGTAGGATGTGTAGTAAACTGAGTTGTTGTTGTTACTTCAGATTCTACATCTGCAATTAGAATATGTTCACCAATTACAGTTTAATTTTTTTACAGGCATATATCTAACTTTAAGCACTTGTTTTAGAGAATTGTACTTGCACTATACTTGAAAACGGTTTTAAAAAAGAATGTAATACTCACAAGCAACAATACTGGATCTGATAATATTTAAGGAGATTACAGATTCATCAAGACATTCTGTAAGTGCTTCCTCTATATCTGTTTCATCAGGAACCACAGTCTGGTTGTCAAAAATTAGTTGAGTTGTTACCCCTACAGAGCCAGGCCTGTTAACACAGAGGAAAAGTGCTGCTACTGTAATATTAAGATATGTTTTCTTCCAGAGGTAATTTTTTTATTTTTTTTCTAACAATTATTTTTTTATATAAAACACATCCAGACAAAATGCATTAATGTTTGTGAAGTTGCTTATCTCACCGTAAGCTGATGACAATAGATCTTAGGAAAATCGAGGGATATTTGTATGTGTAACCTCGGTTAAGCTGAAAATGCAATAAAAAACAGACAACAATTAAGCTAAATATTAAATATGAAACAAAATGTCTATATTAAGTATAAAATGTAAATGAATTAATAGTAATTTTAATGTTAATACTGTGTTTCATTTAATTACCTCAGTTGTGATATTCTTTTCCAAATGTTTACATTTTGATGATGTTTTATCATAATAATCCTGTACAAAATCTAGCACTAGCTTGAATTTTAGATAAATATATCCTTCATTCTTTGTTGGAGGTTGAAGTGCTAGAGTGGTTGTTGCTGCGTCAGTCGTTGTCTGGATGAGTGTTGACGTTAACTGCTCACTAGTCTTTGTTTGAGCAGTTGCTGAGGTTGTTGGCAACATCACACTGCTTTGTTGATTTGTTGTTATTTGTCTTTCAGTTGTTATATCTGCTGAAGATATTTTGCTTGTTAATGGCATTGTTGACAAAGCTAGTGTATTTGTTACTGCATCAGTTGAAGTTGTTGTTGTCATGAGTGTTGATTTCTCACCAGTCGTTGGTATATTTCCTAAGGTTGTTAAAAGTGTTGTGCTTTGTTGTGTTGTTGACTGAGGAAGGTTAGTTGTTGCAGGTCTAGTAGTTGTAACTGCTTCAGTGAAAATTGTTGTCTTACTTTCAGATGTTGATGTCTCACCAGTTCTTGTCTGTGCAGTTGGTGATGTTGTTGGCAACAGTACACTGCTTTGTTGATTTGTTGTCATTTGTCTTTCAGTTGTTATGTCTGCAGAAGGTCTGTTGCTTGTTGATTCTATTGTTGACACAGCTACTGTAGTTCTTTTAAATCTGTTACTTGTAAGTGTTTCAGTTGAAGTTGTTGTCTGTATGATTGTTGATGTTAATTGCTCACCAGTAGTTGATTGTTGGTTTTCTGAGGTTGCTATAGTGCTTTCTTGAGTTGTTATTGGGATTTTTGATCTATGTACATGATTTGTCATACTTGTTGATTGTGTTGTTGTTTCAGTTAGTCTAGTTGTTGCAGGTCCAGAAGTAGTAACCTTTTCTGTATAAATTGTTGTCCCCATGACTGTAGATGTTAATGGCTCAACAGTCATTGTCTGAGCATTTGCTGATGTTGTCGACAATAGCATGCTGCTTTGTGGATTTGTTGTTTCTCTTTCAGTTGTTATATCTTTAGAAAGGTTTTGGCTTGTTAATGGCATTGTTGACACAGCTAGTGTATTTATTACCGCATCAGTTGAAGCTGTTGTTGGCATGAATGATGATGTTGATGGTTTATTAAGTGTTGATATATTTTCTGATGTTTGTAATACTGTAGTGCTATGTTGGGTTTTTGTTGGTTTTTCAGATGTATTTGTAGAATTTGTCATGCTTGTCAATCGCATTGTTGACTCAGGTAGGGTAGCTGTTGCAGATGTAGTACTAGTTGCTGGTTCATTGAAATATGTTGTCTCCCTGACTGTAGATGTTTCACCAGTCCCACTCTGAACAGTTGCTGATATTGTGGGCAACATCGCAGTGATTTGTTGATTTGTTGTTATTTGACTTTCAGTTGTTGTGTCTGCAGAAGTACTTTTGCTTGTTGATTGTATTGTTGAGAAATCTTGTGTTGTTGTTTCAAATCCTGTAGTTGTGACAGCTTCAGTTGGAGATGTTGACATCATACGTGTTAATGACTCACCAGTTGTTGGTATATTTACTAAAGTTGTTAGTAGTTCAGTGGTTTGTGGATTTGTTGTTATTTGACTTTCAGTTGTTGTGTCTGCAGAAGTACTTTTGCTTGTTGATTGTATTGTTGATAAATCTTGTGTTGTTGTTTCAAATCCTGTAGTTGTGACATCTTCAGTTGGAGTTGTTGACATCATACGTGTTAATGACTCACCAGTTGTTGGTATATTTCCTAAAGTTGTTAATTGTTCAGTGGTTTGTGGATTTGTTGTTATGTGACTTTCAGTTGTTGTGTCTGCAGAAGTACTTTTGCTTGTTGATTGTATTGTTGATAAATCTTGTGTTGTTGTTTCAAATCCTGTAGTTGTGACATCTTCAGCTGGAGATGTTGACATCATACGTGTTAATGACTCACCAGTTGTTGGTATATTTACTGAAGTTGTTAATTGTTCAGTGGTTTGTAGATTTGTTGTTATTTGACTTTCAGTTGTTGTGTCTGCAGAAGTACTTTTGCTTGTTGATTGTATTGTTGATAAATCTTGTGTTGTTGTTTCAAATCCTGTAGTTGTGACATCTTCAGTTGGAGTTGTTGACATCATACGTGTTAATGACTCACCAGTTGTTGGTATATTTCCTAAAGTTGTTAATTGTTCAGTGGTTTGTGGATTTGTTGTTATGTGACTTTCAGTTGTTGTGTCTGCAGAAGTACTTTTGCTTGTTGATTGTATTGTTGATAAATCTTGTGTTGTTGTTTCAAACCCTGTAGTTGTGACAGCTTCAGTTGGAGATGTTGACATCATACGTGTTAATGACTCACCAGTTGTTGGTATATTTACTGAAGTTGTTAATTGTTCAGTGGTTTGTAGATTTGTTGTTATTTGACTTTCAGTTGTTGTGTCTACAGAAGTACTTTTGCTTGTTGATTGTATTGTTGAGAAATCTTGTGTTGTTGTTTCAAACCCTGTAGTTGTGACAGCTTCAGTTGGAGATGTTGACATCATACGTGTTAATGACTCACCAGTTGTTGGTATATTTACTAAAGTTGTTAGTAGTTCAGTGGTTTGTAGATTTGTTGTTATTTGACTTTCAGTTGTTGTGTCTGCAGAAGTACTTTTGCTTGTTGATTGTATTGTTGATAAATCTTGTGTTGTTGTTTCAAATCCTGTAGTTGTGACATCTTCAGTTGGAGTTGTTGACATCATACGTGTTAATGACTCACCAGTTGTTGGTATATTTATTGAAGTTGTTAATTGTTCAGTGGTTTGTAGATTTGTTGTTATTTGACTTTCAGTTGTTGTGTCTGCAGAAGTACTTTTGCTTGTTGATTGTATTGTTGATAAATCTTGTGTTGTTGTTTCAAACCCTGTAGTTGTGACATCTTCAGTTGGAGTTGTTGACATCATACGTGTTAATGACTCACCAGTTGTTGGTATATTTACTAAAGTTGTTAGTAGTTCAGTGGTTTGTGGATTTGTTGTTATTTGACTTTCAGTTGTTGTGTCTGCAGAAGTACTTTTGCTTGTTGATTGTATTGTTGAGAAATCTTGTGTTGTTGTTTCAAATCCTGTAGTTGTGACATTTTCAGTTGGAGATGTTGACATCATACGTGTTAATGACTCACCAGTTGTTGGTATATTTACTAAAGTTGTTAGTAGTTCAGTGGTTTGTGGATTTGTTGTTATTTGACTTTCAGTTGTTGTGTCTGCAGAAGTACTTTTGCTTGTTGATTGTATTGTTGAGAAATCTTGTGTTGTTGTTTCCAAATCCTGTAGTTGTGACAGCTTCAGTTGGAGATGTTGACATCATAATGCGTTAATGACTCACCAGTTGTTGGTATATTTACTAAAGTTGTTAGTAGTTCAGTGGTTTGTGGATTTGTTGTTATTTGACTTTCAGTTGTTGTGTCTGCAAAGTACTTTGCTTCATGATTGTATTGTTGAAATCTTGTGTTGTTGTTTCAAACCCTGTAGTTGTGACATCTTCAGTTGGAGTTGTTGACATCATACGTGTTAATGACCTCACCAGTTGTTGGTATATTTACTAAAGTTGTTAATAGTTCAGTGGTTTGTGGATTTGTTGTTATTTGACTTTCAGTTGTTTGTGTCTGCAGAAGTACTTTTGCTTGTTGATTGTATTGTTGAGAAATCTTGTGTTGTTGTTTCAAACCCCTGTAGTTGTGACATCTTCAGTTGGAGTTGTTGACATCATACGTGTTAATGACGCACCAGTTGTTGGTATATTTACTAAAGTTGTTAATTGTTCAGTGGTTTGTGGATTTGTTGTTATTTGACTTTCAGTTGTTGTGTCTGCAGAAGTACTTTTGCTTGTTGATTGTATTGTTGAGAAATCTTGTGTTGTTGTTTCAAATCCTGTAGTTGTGACAGCTTCAGTTGGAGTTGTTGACATCATATTTGTTAATGACTCACCAGTTGTTGGTATATTTACTAAAGTTGTTAGTAGTTCAGTGGTTTGTGGATTTGTTGTTATTTGTCTTTCAGTTGTTGTGTCTGCAGAAGTACTTTTGCTTGTTGATTGTATTGTTGAGAAATCTTGTGTTGTTGTTTCAAATCCTGTAGTTGTGACAGCTTCAGTTGGAGATGTTGACATCATATTTGTTAATGACTCACCAGTTGTTGGTATATTTACTAAAGTTGTTAGTAGTTCAGTGGTTTGTGGATTTGTTGTTATTTGACTTTCAGTTGTTGTGTCTGCAGAAGTACTTTTGCTTGTTGATTGTATTGTTGAGAAATCTTGTGTTGTTGTTTCAAATCCTGTAGTTGTGACATCTTCAGTTGGAGATGTTGACATCATATTTGTTAATGACTCACCAGTTGTTGGTATATTTACTGAAGTTGTTAATTGTTCAGTGGTTTGTGGATTTGTTGTTATTTGACTTTCAGTTGTTGTGTCTGCAGAAGTAATACTTTTGCTTGTTGATTGTATTGTTTGGAGAAATCTTGTGTTGTTGTTTCAAATCCTGTAGTTGTGACAGCTTCAGTTGGAGTTATTGACATCATGCATTAATAATGACTCACCAGTTGTTGGTATATTTACTGGGAAGTTGTTAATTGTTCAGTGGTTTGTGGATTTGTTGTTATTTGACTTTCAGTTGTTGTGTCTGCAGAATTACTTTTGCTTGTTGATTGTATTGTTGAGAAATCTTGTGTTGTTGTTTCAAATCCCTGTAGTTGTGACATCTTCAGTTGGAGTTGTTGACATCATACGTGTTAATGACTCACCAGTTGTTGGTATATTTACTAAAGTTGTT
Organism: Beaufortia kweichowensis; assembly: GCA_019155185.1. NCBI lineage: Eukaryota > Metazoa > Chordata > Actinopteri > Cypriniformes > Gastromyzontidae > Beaufortia > Beaufortia kweichowensis. The sequence continues at coordinate 18,403,406 of CM032796.1, forward strand.
AATAGTTCAGTGGTTTGTGGATTTGTTGTTATTTGACTTTCAGTTGTTGTGTCTGCAGAAGTACTTTTGCTTGTTGATTGTATTGTTGAGAAATCTTGTGTTGTTGTTTCAAACCCTGTAGTTGTGACAGCTTCAGTTGGAGTTGTTGACATCATACGTGTTAATGACTCACCAGTTGTTGGTATATTTACTAAAGTTGTTAATTGTTCAGTGGTTTGTGGATTTGTTGTTATTTGACTTTCAGTTGTTGTGTCTGCAGAAGTACTTTTGCTTGTTGATTGTATTGTTGAGAAATCTTGTGTTGTTGTTTCAAATCCTGTAGTTGTGACATCTTCAGTTGGAGTTGTTGACATCATATTTGTTAATGACCTACCAGTTGTTGGTATATTTACTGAAGTTGTTAATTGTTCAGTGGTTTGTGGATTTGTTGTTATTTGACTTTCAGTTGTTGTGTCTGCAGAAGTACTTTTGCTTGTTGATTGTATTGTTGAGAAATCTTGTGTTGTTGTTTCAAATCCTGTAGTTGTGACAGCTTCAGTTGGAGTTGTTGACATCATACGTGTTAATGACTCACCAGTTGTTGGTATATTTACTGAAGTTGTTAATTGTTCAGTGGTTTGTGGATTTGTTGTTATTTGACTTTCAGTTGTTGTGTCTGCAGAAGTACTTTTGCTTGTTGATTGTATTGTTGAGAAATCTTGTGTTGTTGTTTCAAATCCTGTAGTTGTGACATCTTCAGTTGGAGTTGTTGACATCATACGTGTTAATGACTCACCAGTTGTTGGTATATTTACTAAAGTTGTTAATAGTTCAGTGGTTTGTGGATTTGTTGTTATTTGACTTTCAGTTGTTGTGTCTGCAGAAGTACTTTTGCTTGTTGATTGTATTGTTGAGAAATCTTGTGTTGTTGTTTCAAACCCTGTAGTTGTGACAGCTTCAGTTGGAGTTGTTGACATCATACGTGTTAATGACTCACCAGTTGTTGGTATATTTACTAAAGTTGTTAATTGTTCAGTGGTTTGTGGATTTGTTGTTATTTGACTTTCAGTTGTTGTGTCTGCAGAAGTACTTTGCTTGTTGATTGTATTGTTGAGAAATCTTGTGTTGTTGTTTCAAATCCTGTAGTTGTGACATCTTCAGTTGGAGTTGTTGACATCATAACGTGTTAATGACTCACCAGTTGTTGGTATATTTACTAAAGTTGTTAGTAGTTCAGTGGTTTGTGGATTTGTTGTTATTTGACTTTCAGTTGTTGTGTCTGCAGAAGTACTTTGCTTGTTGATTGTATTGTTGAGAAATCTTGTGTTGTTGTTTCAAATCCTGTAGTTGTGACATCTTCAGTTGGAGTTGTTGACATCATACGTGTTAATGACGCACCAGTTGTTGGTATATTTACTAAAGTTGTTAATAGTTCAGTGGTTTGTGGATTTGTTGTTATTTGACTTTCAGTTGTTGTGTCTGCAGAAGTACTTTTGCTGTTGATTGTATTGTTGAAATCTTGTGTTGTTGTTTCAAACCCTGTAGTTGTGACATCTTCAGTTGGAGTTGTTGACATCATATTTGTTAATGACGCACCAGTTGTTGGTATATTTACTAAAGTTGTTAATTGTTCAGTGGTTTGTGGATTTGTTGTTATTTGACTTTCAGTTGTTGTGTCTGCAGAAGTACTTTTTGCTTGTTGATTGTATTGTTGAGAAATCTTGTGTTGTTGTTTCAAATCCTGTAGTTGTGACAGCTTCAGTTGGAGTTGTTGACATCATATTTGTTAATGACTCACCAGTTGTTGGTATATTTACTAAAGTTGTTAGTAGTTCAGTGGTTTGTGGATTTGTTGTTATTTGTCTTTCAGTTGTTGTGTCTGCAGAAGTACTTTTGCTTGTTGATTGTATTGTCGAGAAATCTTGTGTTGTTGTTTCAAATCCTGTAGTTGTGACAGCTTCAGTTGGAGATGTTGACATCATATTTGTTAATGACTCACCAGTTGTTGGTATATTTACTAAAGTTGTTAGTAGTTCAGTGGTTTGTGGATTTGTTGTTATTTGACTTTCAGTTGTTGTGTCTGCAGAAGTACTTTTTGCTTGTTGATTGTATTGTTGAGAAATCTTGTGTTGTTGTTTCAAACCCTGTAGTTGTGACAGCTTCAGTTGGAGTTAATTGACATCATAACGTGTTAATGACTCACCAGTTGTTGGTATATTTACTAAAGTTGTTAATTGTTCAGTGGTTTGTGGATTTGTTGTTATTTGACTTTCAGTTGTTGTGTCTGCAGAAGTACTTTTGCTTGTTGATTGTATTGTTGAGAAATCTTGTGTTGTTGTTTCAAATCCTGTATTGTGACATCTTCAGTTGACATCATATTTGTTAATGACTCACCAGTTGTTGGTATATTTACTGAAGTTGTTAATTGTTCAGTGGTTTGTGGATTTGTTGTTATTTGACTTTCAGTTGTTGTGTCTGCAGAAGTACTTTGCTTGTTGATTGTATTGTTGAGAAATCTTGTGTTGTTGTTTCAAATCCTGTAGTTGTGACATCTTCAGTTGGAGTTGTTGACATCATAATGTTAATGACTCACCAGTTGTTGGTATATTTACTAAAGTTGTTAATAGTCTCAGTGGTTTGTGGATTTGTTGTTATTTGACTTTCAGTTGTTGTGTCTGCAGAAGTACTTTTGCTTGTTGATTGTATTGTTGAGAAATCTTGTGTTGTTGTTTCAAAACCCTGTAGTTGTGACATCTTCAGTTGGAGATGTTGACATCATATTTTTAATGACTCACCAGTTGTTGGTATATTTACTGAAGTTGTTAATTGTTGTGGTTTGTCATTTGTTGTTATTTGACTTTCAGTTGTTGTGTCTGCAGAAGTACTTTTGCTTGTTGATTGTATTGTTGAGAAATCTTGTGTTGTTGTTTCAAATCCTGTAGTTGTGACATCTTCAGTTGGAGTTGTTGACATCATACGTGTTAATGACTCACCAGTTGTTGGTATATTTACTAAAGTTGTTAATAGTTCAGTGGTTTGTGGATTTGTTGTTATTTGACTTTCAGTTGTTGTGTCTGCAGAAGTACTTTTGCTTGTTGATTGTATTGTTGAGAAATCTTGTGTTGTTGTTTCAAACCCTGTAGTTGTGATAGCTTCAGTTGGAGTTGTTGACATCATACGTGTTAATGACTCACCAGTTGTTGGTATATTTACTAAAGTTGTTAATAGTTCAGTGGTTTGTAGATTTGTTGTTATTTGACTTTCAGTTGTTGTGTCTGCAGAAGTACTTTTGCTTGTTGATTGTATTGTTGAGAAATCTTGTGTTGTTGTTTCAAATCCTGTAGTTGTGACATCTTCAGTTGGAGATGTTGACATCATACGTGTTAATGACTCACCAGTTGTTGGTATATTTACTAAAGTTGTTAGTAGTTCAGTGGTTTGTGGATTTGTTGTTATTTGACTTTCAGTTGTTGTGTCTGCAAAAGTAATTTTGCTTGTTGATTGTATTGTTGAGAAATCTTGTGTTGTTGTTTCAAACCCTGTAGTTGTGACAGCTTCAGTTGGAGATGTTGACATCGTACGTGTTAATGACTCACCAGTTGTTGGTATATTTACTAAAGTTGTTAGTAGTTCAGTGGTTTGTGGATTTGTTGTTATTTGACTTTCAGTTGTTGTGTCTGCAGAAGTAATTTTGCTTGTTGATTGTATTGTTGAGAAATCTTGTGTTGTTGTTTCAAACCCTGTAGTTGTGACAGCTTCAGTTGGAGTTGTTGACATCATACGTGTTAATGACTCACCAGTTGTTGGTATATTTACTAAAGTTGTTAGTAGTTCAGTGGTTTGTGGATTTGTTGTTATTTGACTTTCAGTTGTTGTGTCTGCAGAAGTACTTTTGCTTGTTGATTGTATTGTTGAGAAATCTTGTGTTGTTGTTTCAAACCCCTGTAGTTGTGACAGCTTCAGTTGGAGTTGTTGACATCATACGTGTTAATGACTCACCAGTTGTTGGTATATTTACTAAAGTTGTTAGTAGTTCAGTGGTTTGTGGATTTGTTGTTATTTGACTTTCAGTTGTTGTGTCTGCAGAAGTAATTTTGCTTGTTGATTGTATTGTTGAAATCTTGTGTTGTTGTTTCAAATCCTGTAGTTGTGACAGCTTCAGTTGGAGTTGTTTGACATCATACGTGTTAATGACTCACCAGTTGTTGGTATATATTTACTGAAGTTGTTAATTGTTCAGTGGTTTTGTGATTTGTTGTTATTTGACTCTTCAGTTGTTGTGTCTGCAGAAGTACTTTTGCTTGTTGATTGTATTGTTGAAATCTTGTGTTGTTGTTTCAAATCCTGTAGTTGTGACAGCTTCAGTTGGAGTTGTTGACATCATGCGGTGCTAATGACTCACCAGTTGTTGGTATATTTACTGAAGTTGTTAATTGTTCAGTGGTTTGTAGATTTGTTGTTATTTGACTTTCAGTTGTTGTGTCTGCAGAAAGTACTTTGCTTGTTGATGGTATTGTTGAGAAATCTTTGTGTTGTTGTTCCAAACCCTGTTGTGACAGCTTCCAGTTGGAGTTGTTGACATCATAATTGTTAATGACTCACCAGTTGCTGGTATATTTACTAAAGTTGTTAATTGTTCATGGTTTGTGGATTTGTTGTTATTTGACTTTCAGTTGTTGTGTCTGCAGAAGTACTTTTTTGCTTGTTGATTGTATTGTGAGGAAAGTTTCAAACCCTGTAGTTGTGACAGCTTCAGTTGGAGTTGTTGACATCATATTTGTTAATGACTCACCAGTTGTTGGTATATTTACTAAAGTTGTTAGTAGTTCAGTGGTTTGTGGATTTGTTGTTATTTGACTTTCAGTTGTTGTATCTGCAGAAGTACTTTTGCTTGTTGATTGTATTGTTGAGAAATCTTGTGTTGTTGTTTCAAATCCTGTAGTTGTGACAGCTTCAGTTGGAGATGTTGACATCATACGTGTTAATGACTCACCAGTTGTTGGTATATTTACTGAAGTTGTTAATTGTTCAGTGGTTTGTAGATTTGTTGTTATTTGACTTTCAGTTGTTGTGTCTGCAGAAGTACTTTTGCTTGTTGATGGTATTGTTGATAAATCTTGTGTTGTTGTTTCAAACCCTGTAGTTGTGACAGCTTCAGTTGGAGTTGTTGACATCATATTTGTTAATGACTCACCAGTTGTTGGTATATTTACTAAAGTTGTTAGTAGTTCAGTGGTTTGTGGATTTGTTGTTATTTGACTTTCAGTTGTTGTATCTGCAGAAGTACTTTTGCTTGTTGATTGTATTGTTGAGAAATCCTGTGTTGTTGTTTCAAATCCTGTAGTTGTGACAGCTTCAGTTGGAGATGTTGACATCATACGTGTTAATGACTCACCGGTTGTTGGTATATTTACTGAAGTTGTTAATTGTTCAGTGGTTTGTGGATTTGTTGTTATTTGACTTTCAGTTGTTGTGTCTGCAGAAGTACTTTTGCTTGTTGATTGTATTGTTGAGAAATCTTGTGTTGTTGTTTCAAAACCCTGTAGTTGTGACAGCTTCCAGTTGGAGTTGTTGACATCATACGTGTTAATGACTCACCAGTTGTTGGTATATTTACTAAAGTTGTTAGTAGTTCAGTGGTTTGTGGATTTGTTGTTATTTGACTTTCAGTTGTTGTGTCTGCAGAAGTACTTTTGCTTGTTGATTGTATTGTTGATAAATCTTGTGTTGTTGTTTCAAATCCTGTAGTTGTGACATCTTCAGCTGGAGTTGTTGACATCATATTTGTTAATGACTCACCAGTTGTTGGTATATTTACTGAAGTTGTTAGTAGTTCAGTGGTTTGTGGATTTGTTGTTATTTGACTTTCAGTTGTTGTATCTGCAGAAATACTTTTGCTTGTTGACTGTATTGTTGAGAAATCTTGTGTTGTTGTTTCAAATCCTGTAGTTGTGACATCTTCAGCTGGAGTTGTTGACATCATATGTGTTAGTGACTCACCAGTTGTTGGTATATTTACTGAAGTTGTTAACTGTTCAGTGGTTTGTAGATTTGTTGTTATTTGACGTTCAGTTGTTGTGTCTGCAGAAGTACTTTTGCTTGTTGATTGTATTGTTGACAAATCTTGTGTTGTTGTTTCAAATCCTGTAGTTGTGACATCTTCAGTTGGAGTTGTTGACATCATACGTGTTAATGACTCACCAGTTGTTGGTATATTTACTAAAGTTGTTAATAGTTCAGTGGTTTGTGGATTTGTTGTTATTTGACTTTCAGTTGTTATTTCTGCAGAAGGTCTGCTGCTTGTTGATTGTATTGTTGGCAAAGCTATTGTAGTTGTTACTACATCATGTAAAGTTGTTGTCGCTATGAGTGTTGATGGCTCATCAGTTGTTGGTA